>OY757010.1:149679373-150045755 GCA_963580285.1 Lucinisca nassula | reverse complement strand
CAGATAAAGTGGTAGGTAATATAAGGTGGAGTGGATGGTTTTGAGCCATTTTGGTTGAGAGTGACCAAAGGAACATTCCTGTGAAATCATTTCAAAATCAGTCTACCTATTTAGTACTACATCACGTGAACAAGTCCGTGAAATGAAGAACCCTCTAAACCCCACTTCATATAGAGCAAACTGGGGTAAGGGGATGGGGGTTTATACATTATTTTTCATAATTCTGCTCAAAGACATAGGTTGTGGGTACTCGTTAGAACCGCCTCATTAAGGCGGCTCTACTAAAAACCCACAACCTATGTTTTGATCATTGTTAAGAAAAATATCACGGATTTTCATCAGAAAAGTAGCCATTTTGGGGATGTTAAAAATGCACTATTTCGCTTGGGTGTGTTATCGTAATTAGAAGTCTTATTGTTTCGTTTGGTGGCTTTTATGTTCAGTGGAGCGAAACTATTATGAGCAACTTTGTCAGAGGGTCACCCATGGAAAAATCCTTCCAAAATTATTTTCTTTCTGCATGAGGATGAAGTCTTTTCAAAGTTCCCTTCCAAAGAGCTGACTTATATGTTACTACCTGGACATTTTCCGGACATTGAGGGTCATGTCCTAGTGAATGGAGATGAATTTGCTCAGCATCATGTGAACAAGTCCGTAAAAAGACCCCCCCCCCTCTTTGTATGGAGAAAACTGGGGTTTACGAGGGTATACATTGTTTTTCTTATTTCTGCTCCAAGACATAGGTTGTGGGTACTCGTTAGAAACGCCTTACTGAGGCGGTTCTAACGAGTACCCTCAACCTATATTTTGAACATTAGTATAAAAAACATCAAGGTTTTTCATCAGAAAACTAACCGTTTTGGAGATGTAAAAATGCTCTGTCACACTAGTGAGTTACCGTAATGGTCTAACTTACAATGCCTCGCTGTGACAATTGGCGGGGGGGGGGGGGGGGGGGGGGGGGGGCAAGAATTGTCGTAAAATGACAGTCATTGGTTCCCTTTGACAATACAGAGCTAACTTATATGTCACTATCTGGACATATTGTGGACATTGTGGGCATCGAGAGTCAGGTCCTAGTGCAACAGAGGGAAATTAATTAGTTTTACTAATACTGTCACATGGTGACAAAGGCAGGATGGTTATGTGTCAGTGGTTCCCTTTGACAATACAGAGCTGACTTGTATGTCACTGTCTAGGCACCTTGTGGACATTGAGGGTCAGGTCTTAGTGCAGCAGAAGGAGATTAATCGGCTCAGTCTTAACCCTATATAAAACCAGTGGGTTCCGGGCAGGTCCAGTTTTGACCCGCTGGGATTATAGTTTGGACAGTCTTGGTAGAGGGCAACTAGAGGAAGTTTCATTCCAAATATCAAAGATTTGGACCTTCTGGTTTCAGACGAGAAGGTATTTAAAGGTTTTCAGTACGTAAGTCTGTGAAACCAGTGGGCCCTGGGGCGGGGCCATTTTTGACTCCGGGGCTTTGATTTGAATAATCTTGGTAGAGGTCATCCGCATGAAACTTCTAGCAAAATATCAAAGACCTGGGCCTTGGGTTTTTTAGAAGAACATTTTAAAGGTTTTCCATATATGGCTATGTAAAACCGGTGGGGCCTGAGGCGGGGCAACCTTTGGTCCAAGGGCTATAATTTACACAGCATAGTAGAGGACAACCAGATGAAGCATTATACCAAATATCAAAGACCTGGGCTTTCTAGTTTCAGATAAGAAGCTTTTTAAAGGTTTTCCGTATATAAGTCGACATAAAACCAGTGGGCCCCAGGGCAGGGTCATTTTTGCCCCAAGGGCTATAATTTGAACAATCTTGGTGGAGGTCTGCTAGATAAATCTTCACAAATATCAAATACCTGGGCCTTGCGCTTACAGAGAAGTTTTAAGATTTTCCTTATATATCCCAATGTCAGAGCAAAGGGCACCCGGGGGGGGGGGGGGGGGGGGGGGGATTTTGGCGCAAGGACTATAATTTGAAAATCTTGATATAGGTTCACAAGACGAAGTTACATACCAAATATCAAATATCTGAGATCTGAGGTTTATAGTTTCAGACAAGAAGATTATGAAGATTTTCCCGCGAGATGTCTATATAAAACCAGTGGGCTACAGGGCGGGGGGCATTTTTGGTCAGAGGGCTATAATTCTAACAATCTTGATAGAGGTCCACTAGACGCAGCTTCATATCGAATATCGAACACCTCAGCCTCCTGGTTTCTGACAAGAATATTTTCAAAGGGTTTCCCTGTATAAGTCAGTATAAAACCAAAGGGCCCGGGGCGGGGGCATTTTTGGCCCCAGGGCTATAATTTGAAGTCGGAAAGTCCATTGACTCGCTCATAGTGTGGCAAGGCTTTAAATGCCATTTCATCACAATGTAAGGTAAGTGTCCAACGAAATTCGAAGCACGTCTATACAGTTTTGTTTGTTTGATTTGAGGTTTAACGCCCCGTCAACACTTTATAGGTCATTTTGGAGACATCGCTTCCAATTTTGTCGGACTTTTACCCGACATTGAGATGAAATAGCAACTCAGCCTCTGCCACACAATGCAACCAATAGAGCTTATATGCATGGGTGGTCCAACACGCACCACTTTTCCTGGACAGGCTTAGATTCTGAACCTTTAAGGTGTCTACCAGTACTCGTGTTCGGTCGATTTCAGCTCTGCGTGGAAGCATCATGCAGCCCAATCTGTTTCCTCAAGGCCCGGTGGGCGGAGCCGTTTCACAGTCTTGACGGGGACGTTAAACGTCAAATCAAACAAATCAAATACACCTCAGTAAAAAAGGGAAATATTCAGATACAGAATCTGATATTTTCTGACCTCGGCTAAAAAAAAAAAAAAAAACAAAAGAAAAAAAACAAGCACCCACCGCCCGGAATAAATGTGTATTATCCCGTACTTTAAACGTTAAGATAAAGGAGTTCAAGTTATAAAGTTATATTATCCCGATGGTTTACAAATATATCCATGCAACAGTGAATCGCACCCCCCCTCCCATCGGGGCTTGGAGAAATATATGGGCTGCATGATGCTTCCACACAGAGCTGAATCCGACCCGCACACGAGTACTTGAAAACCGCTTAGAGGATCTAAGCCTGCCAAGGCAAAGCGGCATGCACGAGTCTGACCGTCCATGCTTATAAACCCTATTGCTTTCATTGGGCGAAAGACCTGGTCATTTCATCTCAATGTCGGGTAAAAATCCCACACAATTGGAAGCAACGTCTCCAAAATGACCTTTACAGTGTTGATGGGGACGTTAAACCTCAAATCAAACACATGCAACAGTGAAGGTAACTTCGCTTTATCCGCCCCGCCCATGGAGGCTTGAAGAAATATATGGACTGCATGATGCTGCCACGCAGAGCTGAATCCGGCCCGCACACTAGTACTGGTAAACCGCTGAGGGGATCTAAGCCTGTCCAGGAACCGCGGTGCGAGGCAGACCCTCCATGCTAATAAACCCTATTGGTTCCATTGGGCGAGAGGGCTTGAGAGGTCATATCATCTCAATGACGGGTAAAAGTCCCACAAAATTGGAAGCAACGTGTCCAAAATGACCTTTACAGTGTTGACGGGGACGTTAAACCTCAAATCAAACAAACAAACAAACAAAATTTCGCTCTATCTGTAGTATAGCAAGTCGTAGTATTCCATTCATACTGTCAACTCATTCATTGAATTATTAATACGCGATCTAGATTTTGAGCGAGTTTAGTTGACGTACTAGAGTTAACAAGAGTTGACTTGCTCCAAAACGCGCCATGGGAAGGTGGAAAATTGTAAGTTGAATGCAATCCGAAAATCGATTATTTCCAACTTTTTGAAATTTTGGCCACGTGTTGGAAAAATCACGTCCAACTTGAAAACATTTTTATACTTTCGATTTACTCGAGGGCAAACGATGACAGTAGAGTTCTGAATCTGAATCGTTACTGGTGGACGCATCAAATGAAATTTGATGCTTCCTGTCGATTCTAATTGTGGGATCGAAAAGTGGGGCGTGGGGTGGTACAGTCATTATACAATTTTGTACAAGAGTAAGCCTACTGTCTCCCCTACTTTTCTTGAGTTAACTTTAGTTGGTAAACTGAACTCGCTCAAAGCAAACTAGGTCATGACAAAGCTGCGAATCGGGACCAATTTGAACCATATGGTTAATTTTATGGCATTTTACTCTGAAGTTAGTTGTTTGTGTAATTGGCTTCCTCAGTTTGACAATCAGCATCATTTTCACTTATCAAATGATACATGCGCGTCTATTGATAAATATATGGAGACTTATTTTTCTTGAAGCATAGGAGTTATTCGTCATCGAGGGGGGCTCCAGTGTCGATTGACATAAGAAGGTGAGACCTGAAAGGCCATCACCTTCTAATAAGTTTATATTCATTTAATTAACCTACGATTATCCCCCTGCCGTCGTGTTTTAGTTCTTGCTAGACAGAACTCCCAAATCCCAAAGCAAGCTTGATTGAACTCAAGTTAACTCTAGTAGTGCGGCACGAGCCATAACCCCCGTGTTTTGGTGTAACTATAGTTAACTCTAGAAAGTCAACCGAACTCGCTCTTAATAACTAGGCCAGGTCAGCTGCGAAACGAGACCAATTTCAAATCTAGATCAATTTTATGACATTTAACTCTGAAGTTCATTATTTGTGTATTTTGCATCCACAGTTTTTATTTCAATCTGCATATTATTTTCACATATCAAATGATACAAGCGCATCTCTTCACTGATTTATAAGGACCTATTTTTCTTGAAAAAGGAGTGATGCGGTATCAAGGGAATTTCTCTGAGTGTTGCCATAAGAAGGTGAGACCTGAAAGGTCATCACCTTCTAAAAATCTTTCTTCAAATTTATAGCATACCTGGCTTTCAGCTTTACTGTCGTTTTCCTTGGGACAGGATCCTTGCCACTTCGAGGGTCACGGGTGAGTGTTTAACCCACAAAATGCTTTTCACCACAGGATGCTGCTATTCTTGGTGTGTTTGAAACATTTATGAAAAATTAATTTATCATAAAACGATAGTTGAAAAGATTTCACACTGGTTTAAACATTTCGGTTTACACGTGAATGAACGGTAAAGGAGTTTTTGACAGACTTGATAGTAACGTTTCTTGTGAAATAAATATTTGATTTCCGTACACCTGTATAGGCTATTTTCGAGACGTTGCTTCCAATTTTGTGGGACTTTTACCCGACATTGAGATGAAATGACATTACAAGCCCTGTCGCCCAATGAAACGAATAGGGTTTATAAGCATGAACGGTGCGACTCTCACCGCTTTGCCTGGGTGTGTGTTCGGTTTCAGCTCTGCGTGGAAGCATCATGCAGCCCATCTATTTCTTCAAGCCCCGATGGGCGGGGGCCGACCTCTTGGATAGTTATCGTGTATTTAATAAGCTGGGCAGTATAATTCTTAACCTACATACTCGTATGTCTAGCGGTCCGTATTTGGGACATTGGCAAACAGTACAGACTCAGATCAGACGCCGCAGAACGCGGCATCTGATCTGAGTCTTTACTGTTTACTAAAAGTACGTGCATTTTTATACAACGTACCACAAACAAAACAAACCCGACACCCAAATTATTGGAAATGGACCACTCCAAACTCATAATGTAGAAGTTTCCATTGTCATAATTGGGCCCCGTCAAGCGATTTTGGTACTTATCGCCTATGCGAGCAGCGAAGGTTCAAGCGAGCCTGCGCATCCGCGCAGTCTCGCCAGAACCTTCGCTGCTCGCTCATACAAGCAGTGACTCAAGAGGAACCTTCAGACAGAAAGCCATATCCCTGGCCCCCCTCTGAATGGCTGGGCATGCGCAGTTAAAATTTGTCATGACGGAATGCTCGAAGACACTAATTCGCTTGTCGGGGCTCATATATGGGTCAAGGCGAGTCAAAGGTGTCGTGAATTTTTCGTCACTGGGGCGTTCAACTGATATTGGCTTAAAGTTCGGCAAGACCTGCTGTCCTTGCAGCAGGTAAGGGTAGAGGTGGAATGTCATCGATTCTTCTGTTTCTACACTTCCGTTTACTGTCCTCTTTCTCAACTGTCTCTCACTTTCATCTCCTCTACTGTCTCTTCTCTTTGCTCTGGCAGACGACACAAAATGACCACAAGAGTTGATGTGTCGTTAAACACCAATACAATCAATTACCAATAAGATACCAGCCCCGTAAAACGACTTCTGCTTTGTTGTCTGCTGGTTTCTTTGAACGTCATTATTGCAAAGTGTGAAACCAGATCAAACTGCTCCAAGCTAGGAACGATCTGATCATGGATTACACCGTTTGCCTGACATGCAAAAAATTGCAAAAAGATGCGCAGACGACATAAACTGCAGATGACATTTTCTTGACGTCACAAGGGTTAATTACATTTGAAAAAAAATGTCCTCCGCAAGCCTATTCAAATACATTGCAAATTTTATTGCCGAAAAATGAAACATTTCAGATGAAAAAGTTTGATATTTTTCTTATTTCTGCTCAAAATATAGATTGTGGGTACACGTTAGAACCGCCTCATCGAGGCGGTTCTAACGCGTACCCACAACATATATTTTAGAGCAGAAATAAGAAAAATAAGGTTCACCCCTGAAAACCCCAGTTTTACAGTATAAAATTGGGATTCAAGGGGTCAAAACTATAGAGGCGTGTTTTCGTTATGAGCTGATACTGGCAATGCCTGTCCTTGCAGCAGGTTAGGGCAGGGGATAAATGCTGTTATTTCTTCAGTTTCTACACCTCCATTTATGTTCCTCTTCTCCTCTATTCTCCACTTTCATCTCCTCTTCTGTCTCTTCTATCTCTTTTTCTCCCTTTCTCGGGAGACGACATAAAATGACCCATTCGGGTTTGTTCGTTAAACTAAAAAACAATCAATCAACCAGACGTACACTAATTTTGTGGGACTTTTACCCGACATTGAGATGAAATGACATCTCAAGCCCTGTCGCCCAATGAATTGACTAGAATATGTTTAACCCTCTTACCTTAATCCTTTTTGTTCCAAATGGAATCTTCCTCCTTATACATGGCAGGAGTCCATTTCAAAATTTAGGGATGTCAGGTTGTGTTTTCTTCAAAATCTATTTGGAAAAAGGCTGAACTTTTTGCAAAAAGTGCGGCGTCTGATTTGGGCCTGCACTGTATGCCAACTACCCGTTTTGGGGTTTTCTGGTACACTGGGTTAACACGACCGTTTTGCTACAGTGGCGTTTAGAGATTTCAAATGATTTTTGTTTTCATATTCTATACATATAGACTGTGGGTGCTTGTTAGAACCGCCTGATCGAGGCGGTTCTGATGAGTGCCAACATTTTATTAGTAAATTTCTGAGCAAAAACGAGAAAAGTAATATATACCCTTATAAACCCAACTTTTCCGTATATAAAGTGGAGTTTTACATGTGCATTATGCAAAATGAGTATGCGGGGGAGTAGATCGGTATCTATGTATCAGAAAATGGCAACCCGGACACATGAGCGTATCCTAGTCTCAAAAATGACATGTTTATTTTGATGAGGTTTGTTTGATTTGAGGTTTAACGTCCCCGTCAACACTTTAAAGGTCATTTTGGAGACGTTGCTTCCAATTTTGTGAGACTTTTACCCGACATTGAGATGAAATGGCATCTCAAGCCCTGTCGCCCAATGAAACCAATAGGGTTTATTAGCATGGACGGTCCGCCTCGCACCGCGGTTCCTGGACAGGCTTAGATCCTCTGAGCTGTTTACCAGTACTAGTGTGCGGGCCGGATTCAGCTCTGCGTGGAAGCATCATGCAGCCCATATATTTCTTTTATTTTGATGAAAATTGTGATATATTTCCAATATCTGATCTAAATATTGGGGGTTTGTGTTCGTACCAACGATCTATGTTTTAACCCTTCTCTTGCGGAATATTCATTTAAGCCACACCCATTTCTGTCTATCAACCAATCAAATTACTTGATGCAATTTATTGCTAAAAATTCATAAACTGAAAGCCAACCAGTGTAGATCCTGATCAGATGGCTTCTTCAGAAGCCATCTGATCTGAATCTTCATTGTTTGCAAAGATAGGGGTTGTCGTGAACAGCCAGATAAGGGTTAAAGCAAATGTATCGAAACAAATCATCAACAAACAATAATATCCCCGCTTTTCGCTGTGTCAAGTAGGTGATTCAATGGTGCTCGTAAACCTGATGCATGCGGCATGCAAAAAAACTGTCATCTGCGATAAACAGGGGTGTGGTGGAAATCCTGTGTTTTATGATTTTATTCATTATTAAAATTCAGAGACTTAATCTTATCGGGCCTTTCACAAATACTGCTCCTGTCAGCTTTACCCCAATGAGTTCATTATGCTGACAAAGGGTGACACTTAGACATGTAAATACCCGATTTAACAAGAAAAGTATAACATGTTTTCTAACATGTTATAATGGGCGGTAACTTGAATGATGTGGGATTTGAAAGAAATAAGAACACTCTGTAAAGTCGCACTTATTGAATGCATCTGATGTATATGTTATGTAACGTTCAGTTTGAAGTACATTTAAGAAATGATTTTTTGCTGTTCATGAATGTATGAACGCAGTGTGTCGCGTGCAAAGTAAATGAACCCCCTTCGGGGTTCATGTAAACTTTGCTAGAAATCCGCTGTCGTTCATACTTTCATGAAAAGCAGAAAAGAAATAAGTACATGTATATTTTTTATACATATTTGCGAAAAACTGTTTACAGGGCAAAAAATGAAAAACATTTACACGCTGTTTGTCACCAACGCCCGTAGAGCACCATGGTTTAGACTGACGTCACTGAAAATCATGTAACGCGATGCGTTCATCGAAGTGTAAGGGGAAGTGGACGAGCCTTCAAAATATGTAACGGGAAGCGGCTAGCTTTTTTTTTTTACTGTTGAGTAATGACAGTACGCCGAACAAGCTGCTGTGCTAGCGTATAAGTAGAAGTAAAACAAAGATCAAAGACACCAAAGGGAAAGAAACACAAACATGAAGCGACCAGACCATAATGGAAACCTAAACAAAGGAAGGCCATAAGGACAGTTACTTTCCCACAAAATGGCCATATGGCCATCCTAAATAAAAAGACACAAGTGATACACACAGTAAGTAACAAAAAACAACATAAATAAACCGCCACAGAAGAACCGCTTTGGAACGGTCAGTGGAAAGATTTCCACTGGGGTGTGTGTGTGTGTGGGGGGGGGGGGGGAGGGGGGTTGGGGGGGGCTTAAATCGATTTTACGTGGCCACAATCCTGGCCCTTACTTCCGTCGCGATTTAGACAAATAATTTGTTCAGTCCGCATGAAGGCCTCCTAACTCATCAGTGCAACATCTCCGTGAACACAAATAATCAAAGAACCACAGATGTGAGACAACGGTGAGGACTCGACAGCAAGAAACCACTGAAAAGAAAACCAACAGTTATACTCCGATGGGCCCGGCCAGAGACAGAGCATCAGGCACCAATCAACATTACCTTGAATTAGATCTCTCTAATTCTCAATAAGCCTTTACGTTGGAACCGTCATAGAATCTGAGGCCTGACCCACCGGCGTGCAATTAAAGAGGGAAGCAAAGTTGCCAACCGTGATTGGGTTACAACCATGCATGCAGTCTGTCGTATAGCATCCATGTTGTACCCAATCTTTTTATATCGAAGAATGATTTTACGAAATTGGGTGCTGAAGTCATTGCGGTTGTATATTTTTCTGAATTTATATACTAAGTAACCATAAAATTCGGGTTCCGATAGACCTTGTTGCAGAAGAGATTTAAGTCCAATATTGAATTTTGAAATTAAATCAAAATGGCCCTGTCTAACATAAGCTGTCGCAATCTCTCCCGTTATGAAAATCAAATAACAATATCTGCTCCGAATCCGCCTGGGCCGTCGGTGTTTACCTACAGTCACTCTTACCCGCATATGCGAGTTAAGAAAACTGTAGAGTCTAGAGAAGTATAGATAAGATTTCTATCCCTCTGAACAGTCGTAGACTTAAGGACGGCGTGAACATTTCAATTGTTCTTATATTAACCACAGTTCAGTTTGTCAGTCTTAGGTGAGTCACATGATATTGTGACGAGTGGGAAATACGCAGTGCTGGTGAGCCAAACACGGCTGCAATTAGATCTAAGAAAATCTTGGAACTTTGCTGAACACAGTACAGATTTGACATGAACTTTACAATAATGAGGTGAAAACCTTGCATCTGTCTGCACTAACATTTGCTTGCAAATGAGCAATGGACATACAAACAAATATGCAGACTGATCAATTATAAATGAAATTGTCTTAGAATTTCCGATAAAAACAGGTTCAGTCATACATCCACTGTTCAGCTACTCATCAAGGGAAGCAACCCCAGTAAGTTTTCTTTACAAGTACAGCTTTCATAAAATGTTTTCATATTGCTCTCAAGCCCTCATAGATGAACTACGTTGTTTTTTTTATTGGTTTACTTTAGACTTTACACTGGAAATGTAAATATTCTGTATTATTGTAATCTAAGGAAACAGCATAGACCCTCATTAGACGCCGCGCTCTGTGGCGTCTAATCTCGACCAACACTGTTTGCCAAATCCAACACATGCATGATTCAAGCCCAGATTCTACAGCTTACCCTATTACGCAACACGCTGACCTCACTTCGAAACCATCAAATCAGTGATAGTCATGTGGACTTTAGTGCTGAAAAAGATTTTGTGCTTGGTTACATGGTCGACGGCCCCGGCTATTGCATCTTGAAGAATTAGTTTAGCCTGCATGATGCTTCCACGCAGAGCTAAAATCGACTGCACACGAGTACTGATAAACTGCATAGAGGTTCTGAGCCTACCCCAAAAAAGTGGTGCGAGTCGGACCGTCTATGCATATGTAGTAGGCCAGCCTGATCAAGCTTGTTATGACAGTCGCGTCACCTGCTCAGTGAAGTTTTACTTGCTGAAGAGGTGGCGGACGGACGGACTTACAAACGGGCGGAAAGACGACCAACCTATATTTTCAAAACTGCAGTAGGTCGGACTGATCGAGCTTGTTATGACAGTCGTGTCACCTGCTCAGCAAGGTTTTACCTGCTGAAGAGGTGGCGGACGGACGGACGGACGGACTGACAAACGGACGGACGGACGACCAACATATATTTTCGCGTTGTGTTTCTGAGGGATGAAAAATACCAGCTATCCCGTCCCAGTCTAACTTATGAGGGAAAGAATTTGCTTCACGATTTAGTTAGTCTGACAGACGGACATATGAACAGGACAGCTGTCATTGTGCTCCCAGGTTCGTTTCTCTGGATGTGGTGATACGGGGTCGGGCCTGAAGAATGAGAAAGTACTATTTCAATGTTTAATGAACATATCAATATTGAGAGAGAAAGAAGCTTTATAAATTATTTCAGACTTTCAAACTGAAGGGATGTGAGCTTCAATCGGGCTCATGATGGTGTGACAAATAATTGCGTGCCCACCTTATAAGGGAAGTGTTCCATTATCGGGATCAATAGAGAGGGTTGCTTTAATACAAATAAGTTCTGAAGTTAGATCCTTTGGAAGCAAGGAATACACCAAATAAACGAAACAAGCAGACTCGGTTTTATTGAGTCTGTTCATGACCAGTACTGAAATATGCAACACCGGCCACGCCCTCTAGCACCGGCTTAGGCAGAACTCTATTTTCAAAATGATACCAAATGAACTCAATGATCCCAAAGGACCAGAAAATGTAATCTGTACTATGATGATGTACGGGGAGACGTTTTACGGCCGCCACACGGCACAACACCAGCTACAGTGAAAGTAATTAAGTTCTGAAGTTAGATCCCTTGGAAGCAAGGAATACACCAACTACACGAAAATTGCAGACTCGGTTTTATTGAGTCTGTTCATGTCCAGACTCGGTTTTATCGAGTCTGTTAATGACCAGTACTGAAATATGCAACACCGGCTACGCCCTGTAGCCCCGGCTTAAGCAGAAGTCAATGATCCCAAAGGACCAGAAATATAATCTGCACTATGATGATCATGGCCTGTCTGATCAATATCTGGTCAGGGAGTAGATTAAATCAGCAAGGTGGACAGAATAATACATCTTTTAGAGAGGTTTTAGTTTTCATGCAACAAAGAAATTCACAGAAACAAGACATTCTCATAAAAGGATATTATAAGAAAATTCAACCGTATGAAACATATTTTCATACCATATCAATTAGTTATAGATATATCCTTTTTCCAGTCAAATAGAACATTTATTTTTAGAAATTCAAGGGAGGTTAATGTGCAGAAATCGTCTGACAGAAAACTGCAACTGCAATAATTGCCAAGAGGTTGGAGGGGTCATATTTCATCTTAATATTGAGTAAATGTCCCAATGTTTTGGAAACAACGACTCCAAAATGACCTTTACGGTGCTGACGGGGACGTTAAACCTAAAACTAAACAAGAAACTGGGTTGACAATCGAACTTAGAATGTGAATGAAAAGCTTTACTAAAGCTTTTACTTGTCAGCTATTATTATGTCAAAGGGAAGACACTCATATTGCAGCTATGTAGCAAATTATCAGGTTGCTGTTAAATTAATGATACAGTGACATAAATTTAATATTAATATATGGCGCCAAATATATTCGAATTCAACTATCAGTGACATAGTTTTAATCAAACATTTACTAATAAAACACTAGAAAATATGCTTACTAACTTTAATGCATACTAAACCACGCCCACTAAATAACATACGGATTCACTAGGTAATTACGTCAAAAATGATTGACAGAAAAGTAGTTTTATATTGGGCACTAAAGTATACATCTATGAGGTATATTATTCATAGTAAATACTGTTAGTATAAATTTAGTTGTATACATCTATGAATAAAATTCGCCCAAGAAAAGCAGCTTATCTTTTTGAAAAATCTGCTATCAGACTGAATCTATAAAACCCTCGTTCTAATATAAAATAGGCCATATTCATCGATTTCCATCAATTTCCATTTTAATGTGCATTTTGAGGTTTAACAGGTTATAAAATGTGCAAATGGACATTGCGGGAACCCGACGAAGGATTTATATCCCTTAAGCCCTTATAATGCTGTTGAATTATGATATGTTCAATTTTTATTCAACCGGGGCTCAAGTTTACCAACGACCGCAACGTATGGCATCAAAGCACTGTAGAGTTCAGTAAAATTCCGCTATAAAGACCACCTAAATTTAAGACCAAACTGCTATAACAAAGTTTACTGGGAAGATTTCAGGTTTCTATGTGTTTTCTACAAGCAATGTCTTCTAATAAGAGACAACCTATGGGACTGTTCAAAAGTGGTCTTAAAGACCACTTTTGAACAGTCCCAAAGGTTGTCTTAATATAGGATTTACTGTACTGGTAGGTCGATTATCTCTGAATGTAGTCTTGGACAACAGCCCTGGAATGAGACTTAAACTGTCTCGCTTAACTCTTAAATTCCAGGTTTTGTAAACAAAGCGTTTCGACCCTATGCGGTGTCTGCATGATTTGGGTCTACACTGTTTGCCAAGCTCATCCTATGCGCGGATTCCAGTCCGGATTCTATAGATAACCCTTTTACGCAACACTCTGAACTCACAGCGGCTATTTTCTAAAAAAAAAAAAAGTTATTCTGACAAATCAGTGACAGTTACGTGGGCTTTAGCACACAATAGCTTTTTAAGTAAGTAACCAAAAAACCTCGACTTGCAGTGAAAATCAACAACATCCGAATAAAATTAATGCTTAGTTAAGGAGCAATATATCTTTTCCCCATTTGCAAAATGCGCCAGTCAATCAAATGCAATTTAGGATGATTTAGTCAGGCGTTTGGTTTAAACATATATTATTCTCTTTTTCGAATGACATGGAAAAACACAGAAAGTGCAATAACAAAATATGGGATTGGAATGAAAGCAACTTAGTAACATATAGTTCCGTTCCAGTATACTGGCACGATGAATCGGATAATCGATTAATCGATCGATAATGTCCACAAAAAAATAATTATCATTACTGATTTGCTTGTAACTGATTATTTGATAAGTACAATTTGCTACTTTGGGCCAAAGTTGTGCCTAAAATAGCGGGATGAGTGGTAAACAGTGCAGACCCTGATGAGACGCCACGTTCTGTGGCGTCTCATCTGGGTCTATGCTGTTTTATCGGGCCTGTCTGTTCAAATACATATGGTTAAGTACAATATATGGTAAGATGCTCAGACAGAAAGCCAGACAGGTGAAATTATTATCAAATCTTTAGTTTCTTTACTAATCGATTATTGATCACAATGGCATGACTGATAATCGATTATCTTTCAGCTCCAATCAGCCAGCAATACTGAGGCTGATACAGAGGGTCCTTGTTATACCGACAGTATTTGTTCCCTTCCCCTTACGTTTTGTCACTATTGCTACGTCGTATCCATACTTAGCCCCCGCCCATCGGGGCTTGAAGAAATAGATGGGCTGCATGATGCTTCCACGCAGAGCTGAAACCGACCCGCACACGGGTACTGGTAAACCGCTTGGAGGATCTAAGCCTGCCCAGGCAATGCGGTGCGGGTCGGCCCGTCCATGCTTATAAACCTTATTGGTTTCATTGGGCGGAAGGGTTTGAGATGTCATTTCATCTCAATATCGGGTAAAAGTCCGACAAAATTGGAAGCAACGTCTCCAAAATCTTTAAAGTGTTGACGGGGACGTTAAACCTCATCGCATCCATGTCAGCCCGAATTTTGATATACAGACTGGGTAAAGTGCGTTTCCTATCACTAAACAGTACGTTGCAATCTATATGAGTTTCAGATGTTTCCATTTGTTTCATCAGTGCAGGATTGTTCATATACTTTGCCTCATGGATATTCTTACAGCATCAAATATTGGTATTCATGTCTCAGCTGTTCAAAGAATCATTAGCTTGACGAGCTCGTTAGTGGTCAAATTGTTAACTGTTCTAGTAAGTACAAAACCTAATACAGTGGTATTTTTGCTGAAAAAATACTGGCATATTTGCCGAATTTAATGATCAAAGTGTTAATGATACGTTAACTAACGACATCATGTTGTGTCAACGATGCCCTTGTTTCTTCAACTGTCACTGTGGTCCGACGTTCGGGCATATTCCTGAAAAAGTGGTTTTGAAAGGCATGGATGGTGCCCCTCTTAAGAGAATGCGAGTGTATACAACTTTTTGACTATTGGTAAGAAGTTCGTGCAAGTTTGGTCACCGCATTTAACTTGAGACGGAGTTTATTCATTTACTTTTCTTACCTTTTTTTCAATAAAAATAAGTATGAAATTTTACAACACGTGTGTTGGTCAAATTTGTTGGCAACTGTCTCAATAGACTTGTACAAGTTTCCTCCTTTTCTTTTTCTTTTTTTTCCCCAGTCTTACTTGTTTTCAGTTTTACTTTGGCTTGAAGTAGGTCATATTCCGCTGCTATTAAAGAGGGAACAATTAGGTATTTTTGAATATTGGACTGATTTGTTTTGTTTTGTTTGATTTGAGGTTTAACGTCCCCGTCAACAGTGCATAGATCATTTTGGAGACGCTTCTTCCACTTTTGTGGGACTTTTACCCGACATTGAGATGAAATGACATCTCAAGCCATGTCGCCCAATGAAACCAATAGGGTATATAAGCATGGACGGTCCGACTCGCATCGTCTTGCCTGGGCAGGCTTAGATCCTCTCCAAGCGGTTTACCAGTACTCGTGTGCGGTCTGTTTCAGATCTGCGTGGAAGCACCCTGCAGCCCATCTATTTCTTCAATTCCTGATGGACGGGGGCCGGAATATGAGATTGAGTATCAGTCTACTGTCACATTTGTTTGGTACTTGTCCCCTTTACGGCACCTGCTAAACATACGTTCACTGGGCTTTTATACAACGCCGTCAAGTTTCATCGTTGCCTAGCCTGCTGGACAAGACCTTAAACGTAGGCCATGTCAGAAACCAACCAAAGGTCTCACATAAAAGACATAAACGCCTCTTTATTTCATTGTGAAAGCCGTACCATTTTGTAAATAACATTTCATTATCTCATTAATTTTCTGATAACAAATCTTAGCCATTGTGCCATCCTATTATCAAAACATAATTAATTCCCTAACCAAATATATTATTAAACCCAATGATAGATTTATTGTCAATGGTCATTTATCTGACTGCTTTTATCACTGTCTAAATATGTATGTTGTCAGTACGCTGTTCATTTCATTTTGTCCAGTAAATATTATGAGAAACTAGACAAATGCTTGCACGATGTTATTGTCAGTTTTCAGTTTATCTTCTTCAGGTTCGACAAAATTAAATGAAATTTATGGACCTTCTTAATGTGCACCTGTACTTTAAATTAAACAGAATCAAGTGATTTTAAATCATGTAAAAGTTCAGGACCTTGCCAATAACTTTGAAATAGTTACCTGTAGTTTATACCGTTTTTATACGCTCGTTTGAAAAACGGTCGTATTATGTTATGCCCCACCCCCGGCGTCCGTCCGTCCGTATGTCTGTTCGTATATATGTAAAGTTTTCGTTTCCGGATAACTCCTCCTACAGTTACATCCGATCAAGCTAAAACGTCATACATAGTTAGTTAGACCATGATGTGGGACAGCGCGTATTGTTTCGAGGTTACGGTCCACAAAATAATAATAGAGTTATGCCCCTTTGAATTGTTTGTAAACGTTTCGTTTCCAGATAACTCCTCCTACAGTTTACATGCGATCAAGCTGAAACTTCATTCATAGTTTGACCATGATGTGGGGCAGTGCATATTATTTCGAGGGTATGGTCCACCAAATAATAATAGATTTATGCCCCTTTGAAATGTTTTGTAAACTTTCGTTTCCGGATGACTCCTCCTACATTTTACATCCAATTTAGCTGAAACTTCATATATAATTAGACCATGATGTTGGGTAGCGCATATTGTTTCGAGGTTATGGTCCACCAAATAATAATAGAGTTATGTCCCTTTGAAAAATTCTGCAAACATTTTGTTTCCGGATAACTCCTACATTTTTGATCCGATGATGTTGAAACTTTGCATACAGTAAGACCATGATATGGAACAGTCCATATTATTTTGAGGTTACGGTCTGCCAAATATTACCAGAGTTATACCCCTTTAACAGATGTTTCTAAACATTCCGTTTCCGGATAACTCCTCTTACATTTTACATCTGACGAGGCTGAAACTTTACATATAGTAAGACCACGATGTGGAACAGTGCATATTATTTTGAGGTTATGTTCCACCAAATATTACCGACCATGACAATTTGTTGGAGACAGGTAGTTTGAGCCATTGAGGGTTATTAATAGTGTTAGGTAAGAATATATGGAGCACATATTGTTCCTTGGTTACATTCAACAAACCCAAACTTGTACAACAGTCATTATATATATATGCTCCATCTTACAAATTGCCACGGGCGTATAATGCCAGCTTTTGTTCTTTATATGTTTTTGTTTTACGACCCTTTCAAATGTATTTCACTTATATCTAGCCGATCGTTAATCAGAGATGGGCAAAAAGGGTAGTACCAGGAAAAAACCCACTTGACCTTCCATTGCAGAGCAGGCGATTCTAATGAGTACGCGCAACATACCCTTTCAAGATGAAATCAGGAAAACCTCAGTATATTATCGTAAATAACTGATATCTGGCACTATGGGAATAATTCTCTAGGGACTCCAAGACGTGTTTGAATAAGATGTGAGTCAACTGTGTTTGTTTGAGTCGAGGTTTTACGCCCCCTTCAACACTATTTAGGTCATGTTGGAGATGTTGCTTCCGATTTTATGGGACTTTTACCCGAGACCGAGATGGAATGACATCTAATGCCCTACCGCCCAAAGAAACCGCTATGGTTGAAGGAGCAATCCGACTCGCACTACGTTTCCTTGACAGGCTTTTACATTCTAAGAGGTTCACCGGTAGTCAAGTTGGGTCGGTTCAGCACTACGCGGAAGCACCATGCAGCCCAATCTTTCTTCAAGCCCCGATGGGCGGGGGGGGGGGGTTGCAAACCGTGTACGAATTATCGAAGTTTCACTGTATATGTAGGTGTGATCAGAGGTTCGAGGATTGTGGGTTTTTTCCCTTCTCATATATAGCAGGAGTCTATTTCGAAGTTCAGGGATGTCAGCTTAGGCATATTCTTTTTAGTTTACGCCCCCCGCCCATCGCGGCTTGAAGAAATATATGGGCTGCATGATGCTTCCACGCAGAGCTGAATCAGGCCGCAAACAAGACCTGGTAAACCGCTTACAGGATCTAAGCCTGCCCTGGCAAAGCGGTGCGAGTGGGACGGTCCATTCCTTTAAATACTTTTGGTTTCATTGGCGGCGGCAGGGCTTGAGAAGTCATTTCATCTCAATGTCGGGTACGAGTCTCACAAAATTGGAAGCAGCGTCTCCAAAATGACCTATACAGTGTTGACGGGAACGTTAAACCTCAAATCAAACAAATCTTTTTAGTTTAAATGTTCTCATATAACAAACTTAAAATGCTCTCTGCATTACGAACATGAGTAATGTGTGTAATGGGCGGTAGGCCTTTGGTGATCGAGTGTGTTCGAAGGTCCCACCGAGACAAGTCATGCTCTCTTGAGTATTCTAGTTTTCACCCAAGTAATATGAACCCTGGCTCTCCATAAGAAGATACAGATGAAATTGGTTCAACTTTACCCGGATTACCAACCAACAAACGCCTTTTGTGTCAGGTTGCTGCAGTCCATGGCGTGCTTCATCTATTATTCTCTGGACTTTTAATCATATTACCATCAAAAGCAGTCAATTTATAACCAATTTTGACAACTCCATGCTAATCTTTCAAAGTACAATTATTCTGAATTAGCGCTGTTATACGCTGTCCACAGTCCTCATAGGAGGAGTCATGCTATGTGAAAACCTGTCTTTTCGGCATTTGCGAACAACAAAGGAGCAGATCAGCCTGCGCGCAGGCTGATCTGCACCTTTGTGTTCGCTGATTGGATAGCGTAATAACATAAAAGTCTATATTTGAAAGTTCAAGACTCTAGCAAATCTGTGTAGCTAAGCAGACAAGTTTGTGTCTTGCAAGGTCGCAAACCCCGAAACCAGATTTTCTAGTGACTGGATTTATTTGTAATTGACTTCAATACTTTTTCTTCTCGCACCTGCCTCAACGCTATCTTCATTATTGTCATGGAAAAAAGGATGATCTTTTTCATCTTATCTGGCGTTGTCTTTTATCCCTTGTCCCGATGAACCATGACTTCCTGTACCTTTGCAAACAGTGTACATCCAGATCAGATGGCTTCTGTTCTAGATCGTCAGTGTTCGTCATCCGATGCTGATTTTAATACTGTCCGGATATTTCATTGGTTAAGAGTCAAAATTGGGCGTGGCAAAATTAATTAAGTCAGTAGGTTAAAGGGTTAAAGAGAACTGCTTCTGGAGTATATGCATATGCCAACTTCCCCCAAGTTCTACAGGAGTTGTAACACACCCAGCGACAGTTGCGTTGTTATCACCGTCCTTTTCTGGGTATATTGATAAATACTGGTTTACAGAAAAGTGAGTGAGTGTTTGAGTTTTACGTCCCACCAACAGCTAAGGTCATACGGAGACAGGACCTCGGTTTAAAGACTCATCCGAAAATTTGGAGAAGCCCGGGATCGATCCTGCGATCCCTTGTTTACAAGGCGAGTAGCGTAACCACTGCACCACCCAGGCTTCTTTGGTTTACAGAAAAAGCCCAGTCCTTAATATATATATACATGTATGGCTTGTTTCGGATTTCCCGTCCAAAATTTTAATATTCGAAAAAAGAGAATATTCTAAAAATGTACATTTATTTTCTTGTTTAAAAAGTGAGTTTTCGTCAGTCTGTCAGATTAACATTTTTATTGAACTTAGCAGTTTATCGCTATTTTCACATGAAATAATACCAAAATCTTCTTTTGATCAAACGTTTTTATACTGATGAAATGATAAAACCCATATTCAAACGATACGATCTTTATAATTGAACATTTTTGTCATCTTAAATGTTTTATTTGCTATTTGTCGATCTTAATCGAATGGGAAGACTTTCATCCAAAAACATGATGAAAGTAACAAAACAATGAAAGATGGGCACCACCCAAGCATGGGTTTCGAAAGACGATGATAATGAAATGTGGGCTTTGCAACTGTTTTGAAAGTAAAGGAAACACGATTAGATTGGTTTATGAGCCATAATCTTTGCGTCTACTAACAATACATACAGTAAATTGTCTGTAATAAGACCACCTTTGGGACTGTTCAAAAGTGGTCTTTAAGACCACTTTTGAACAGTCCCAAAGGTGGTCTTTTTCTAGAAGACACTAAGTGCAGAAAACACACAGACAGAATGGCTGAAGCCTTTTAAAGGAGAATTAGTCATACTTTTAGGTGGTCGTATTAAAATAATAGCGGAATTTCACCGTACTAATCATTTATAGTCATAGATTGTGGATACTCTTAAGAACCGCCTAAGTGAGAAGTGAGGGTTCGGTTCTTACGAGCACTGGCATCCAAAGTCTATGTGACGAGTATCCACAATGTACATGCCTTATAAGCGGAAAAAAGAAATATAATCGTCACACAGAACCGGCTTTCCTTTAGTATAAAGTTTAGTATATGTTTATAAAGTTGGTGGTTACTTGGCACATACTAGTCGATATCATCTAGGGTCGATTGTTGCAGTGAAATTAACACCACCTAAAATAAAGAGAGAGAGAGAGAGAGAGAGAGAGAGAGAGATGCCATAATGGTGTTTGGGTTTTCGTCCCACCGACAACTAGGGTCATATGGAGACAGGACCTCGGTTTAAAGACTCATCCGAAAGTCTGGAGAAGCCTGGAATCGAACTCACGCCCCCTGACTTATGAGACGAGTAGAAGTTAACCACTACACCATGGATGCTTCTATAGACATGTATTGTGCAGTCATTGAGGAAGTCAGGTATCCCCACTGTATGTTATTTGGCTGAGCATCGAAATTTGGAGAATTCTTTCTTGCGTGGTAACTCAAATCACTGACAATAATGGGAATGTATAGAACTTCAGGGGAAGAAACTCTTTTCACAACAATTCGTATCCATCAATAGTGATCTACTCTTAAAGGATAGAATTTGCTCCTCTTTAAAGAGTATATCCCCTTTTTCAGAGTGGCTTCGTTCACTGGAAAGCCAGCAGGATGTATGGAATATTGTCATCCTTGCAAAAATGGCAGAAAATACAGTGAAATTCCTATATTAAGACTAGCCAAAATTAACCCATATATGACAATGGAATATTCCACCTAGTAAGTTTGGAGTGGTCCATTTCCATTATATGGGTGTCAGGTTCGTTTTTGTTTGTGGCAAACTTTACAAAAATGAATTTTCTTTAAGCAAACAGTGTAGACCCAGATCAGTGATCTGGGTCTAAATTGTCTGCTAAGTTCCCAGAAAAGGGCCGCTAGGGATATATGGGTTATGACTATTTTTTATTTAGAAATCATATTTGAGAAGGTAATGGTTTCAGTTACCTCTCTCTCTCTCTCTCTCTCTCTCTCTCTCTCTCTCTCTCTCTCTCCTCTCTCTCTCTCTCTCTCTCTCTCTCTCTCTCTCTCTCCACCCAGTGTCTTCTACTAAGAGGTCACCTACAAAGGTGGTCTTAATTTAGGAATTCTACTGTATATCAAGTACACTATATCTTTTTTCCCTTAAAAGTTTGAAACCTATCATAAGAAGGCAGTCTTATAGTGAATAAGAAACCACTTCAAAGATGGGAAGTCTTGACAATATTGAACTTTAGTTTCTAAATTCTCTTTTTAACTAGCACTTTCCCTAAATAAACTACTGGTTTCTTTCCTCGGCTGTTTAAGTGGGTGTCACTTTTCTCACAAAAATGAAATCCAGTGTCAAAACAATCAATTCTCTCTCAAGCAAGCTGTTAAAGTTGAAAAACCGAAACACCTCGGAAACATTAGTCTCAATGATACCTTCAAGTCACTTAAAAGGACTTTCGTACCGCAGTTAAAAAGCGATAAACGCTTGGGGCGTGAAACGAACCATTATTTTGACACTTTCGTACCCAAGAACTGAAACCTATAGGGTTACTTATAATTAATTGTAATGCGGTCCGCGAAAGCGGTCGAAACTTGTACGGACATTTAATTGATTGTCGTCCCTTTGTTAGGGTCATTCAGATCGCATACCCAAGGGTGGTCTTGGGTCAGATAACCACCATATGACCTGGTCATAGGCGTTGTTATCAAGTTGCATATCCGTTTAGCCGGTCTTATTAACCCTTATCTTGCTGTTCACGACAACCCCTATCTTTGAAAACAGTGTAGATCCAGATCAGATGGCTTCTGAAGAAGCCATCTGATCAGGATCTACACTGTTTGGCATTCAGTTTATGAATTTGTAGCAATAAATTACATCAAGTAATTTGATTGGTTGATAGACAGAAATGTGTGTGGCTTAAATGAATATTTAGCCGGTCTTATTAAAATACAAACTGAAATTACGGATAAAAGTAGTGAAATGAGCTGAAATAATGAGCGAACTAGACTCCGAGGACTGTATATAGTTTCCTTCATATTTTTATGCATAAAAATGCATGTACATTCATCAGAAAGTGCTCTAAAGAAGGCGGTTCTAACGAGCACCAACAATCTATGGAGCCCCCGCCCATGGGGGCTTGGAGAAATAGATTGGACTGTATGGTGCTTAACCGGCCGCACATGCGAACTGGTAGACTGCTCAGAAGGTCTTAGCCTGCCCAGGCAAAGTTGTGCACAGTCGGGACCGTCCATGCAAATATTCTATTGGTATCATATATGTTCCTTGCTCCCCGGCGGCGGGTTTTGAGATGTCATTTCGTCTCAATGTCGGGTAAAAGTTCCACAAAATTGGAAGCAACCTCTCTAAAATAACCTAAATAGTGTTGGCGGAGACGTTAAAACCTCAAACCAAGCAAACAAAAACCAACAAACTATGTCTTGGAGCATAAGTAAGAAAGATAATGTATACCCATACACACCACAGTTTTCTCTATATAAAGTGGGGTTTACGTGGGTGTTCATTTCACGGACTTGTAAACATGGTGTACAATTGTTGCCTTGAACAACTGGGCCTCTATCTGAAAGAAGAAGAAGAAGAAGAAGAAGAAGAAGAAGAAGAAGAAGAAGAAAAAGAAGAAGAAGATGATGATGATGATGATGATGATGATGATGATGATGATGATGGCATAATCCAATCTGCATACACAGAGAGTCTTACAATTTTAGAGAAATAAGAAGCACTGTACCACTCTAAGCAGCGAACACAAAGGTGCTGATCAGACTGCGCGCATGCGCAGGCTGATCTGCACCTTTATTGTTCGCAAATGAGAAAAACAGGGTTTTCATGACGCGGCTCATTTATGCGAGCAGTGAAGGGTGTGATGAGATTGTGTATTTAAGCAGCCTCGTCACAGCCGTCGTGGCATTTACATGCAAAATCCATCAGGGGAATGCCAACTGACCACACAAGACGCGTGCACGCTTAATAGAGGTGGCCGTAATTACAGGGTAGACTGTATAGTTAGCAAAAGCTACGGATGTTGCACTTTCGAGTAGTTGTGCAGCAATGCAGATACGCAAAAGCATTTTCTCTGACGCCCGCCTGAGAAAATGTTGACAAAGGGACTTCATAAGCCGGAAATATTACAAAGCCAACCTCAACAGCCTCAATATTGTACGTGATCCTGGAATGTCTAGAGAAAATAATCTATAACTCACGTTGTTGAGGTTAAGACCAAAATCCACAGAAAATGCTTTATCAGTACGACAAACTCTGTGGGAAAAATGTCCCGGGCAGATGACGTTGTAGGCCCATTTTCAAGCCAGACCAAAAACGTTTTTGTACATAGTTTCGGTTAACCCTTTTTGTACCAAATGGAATCGTCCCCCTTATATAGGAGCAGGAGTCCATTTCAAAATTTAGGGGTGTCAGGTTGTGTTTTCTCAAAATCTGTTTGGAAAACGGCTGAGCTTTTTGCAAACAGTGTAGGCCCCGATCAGACGCCGCGTTCTGCGGCGTCTTATCTGGGCCTGCACTGTTTGCCAGGGTACCCCCTTTTGGGGTTTCTGGTACAAAATGGGTTAACGGAAGACAAGTGATACCTTTTTATCTTGGCGCGTCCATCAAAGACTACGATCAGTTTTTTGATAAAATGGATGAACCCGTAGTAATAGATTCAAATTAAATATCCCGATTTCAATATTTGTTTTGTAGCTTTTATCAAATAAGCAGAAACCCAGGTGTTCCATTCACGAGACATGCTTTGTATTTTATAAAACTAACGACAAATGTATTTTCAAAGATTTTTAGGCGTTCGAAGAATTATGTTATGTTAAAATCCGGCTTAAGCAATGTAGGGATCTGACAACCGTGTGGGTCGGCGTGTGTGTGTGTGTGTGTGGGGGGGGGGGGGGGAACTATGAGACATCAGGCATTATAATGTTCAGTGGCTGTACATTATCTGACTCCTGTCTTACAAATCAAGTCGCAAACCGTTGTGCTCTCACCCCACCTTGCCCAGAGCCAACGGTTATTAAACATGTTCATGCTCAACTCAGCTGAGCATGGAAAATGTTATGCTCAAAACTATTAGAATACAAACAAATCAGAACAAGTTTCCTCCTCAGATCAGTGCAGAATGTCATTGATCCTCCTCATAAATTTTAAAATGCCAACGTTTGTTGGCATTTTAATATTTATGAGCAGGATAAATTTAATGCTCAAGTGAGTTGAGCACCAAAAAAAATATAACCTCGGGGCCTAGGCCCATTTCTTCATTCAGACTCTTGAGTGCAGTTATTCAAAGTCTTGTCAGCTAAATGAGCTCGTAAGTCGTTATATCAATCATAATACCAAATTCAGTGGTATTCTTTGCTGAAAATATGTGTATCACACAATTTTGACCCCCCCCCCCCCCCCCCCCCCCCCCCTTGAATGCCACGTTTATATAGTAAAACTGGGATTAAAGGGATGCACATTATTTTTTCTTATTTCTGCTCTAAAATATAGATTGTGCTGAAAATATGTGTATCACACAATTCTGACCCCATTGAATGCCACGTTTATATAGTAAAACTGGGGCTTAAAGAGGTACACATTATTTTTCTTATTTCTGCTCTAAAATATAGATTGTGGGTACACGTTAGAACCGCTCGATAGAGGCGGCTCTAACGAGTGCCAACAATCAATATTTTGAGCAGAAATAAGAAAAATATCACAGTTTTTCATCATAAAATTTTCATTTCTTTGGCGGTAAAATTTACAATGTATTTGTATAGGCGTGTTTTCGCAATGAGTACTGTACTACTGTTTGCAAAATTTTATCCTATTTGGTTAAGTATCATAGCAATCGTTGTTAGGCAAGCGGAACCTCTTGTTACTTGCCTTCTGAGCCTAGAAATCATGCACCTCATTTTGCAGCTATTTCAAAAGCGCCCCATTCTATTTATTTCAACCAACCACTTTTAAATGTTTGTTTAAGTTCAGTTACAAAAATTGTGTTGAATATCGCCAGAGCAAACATTCTCATGAAACTGGTAAACATATCCATCTGTCAAGTAAAATATCAGAAGTTTCAAAAGGAAACTATAGGAAGAAGAAACATATCGCAACAAGAGGGCCATCTTGAAAAGGCTGCAAAATGTTTGAATTTCGTTTCTGATGTTGATTTTGGCTTCAATGTTGTGTACCTGTTGAGATACCAAATTTTCTTTCATATTGAAGTCTGCTTTGCGCAATTTTCTTTTCATTTAGGTAGCCCCATAAAACTAATCTTACCCGCTGATTCAAGAAGGACAGTTGTCAGTTTCTGGCTAAAGAATGTGCACTGGAATGGTTAACCGCTTACTTATAAGCCTGCCCTGAAAAAAAGTGTGGATAGGTAAACTGGCCGGCTCAAAAAGGACCTAAAATAGTGTTGATAGGGCCGTTGAACTCCAATACAAACGAACAAACACGATCTGATGTCCAATCTGGCATCACTGTGATCCAGAGCGACGGACTTTCTTTTCCGAGATATACATTCTTATTATGTCCAGGTTTTTCTATCCATGTAAGTTAAAAACAAGATGGCCCTGGATCGCTCACCTGATCCATAGTGTAACAAGTGGGCCCAGGGAGGGCATTATTGGCCAAGGCCTTTAATGTGCTTAATGTTGAGGGAGGTTTTAAAGGTGAAGCTTCATACCAAACATCAACAAAGGCTATAATTTGAACAATCTTGGCAAAGGTCCACTAGATGAAGCTACACACCAAATATCAAAGACCTGGGCCTGCGGTTTCATAGAAGAAGATTTTTATAAAGATATTCCCTTCATAAGCCTATGCTCCAGGGCTATATAAGTCTATGTAAAACCAAAGGGTCCTGGGTGGGGGTGGGGGGGGGGCATTTGTGGCCCCAGGACTATAATTTCAACAATCTTGGTAGAGGTTCACTAGATGAAGCTCCATACCAAATATCAAAGACCTGGGCCTTGCAGTTCCAGAGAAGAAGATTTTTATAAATGTCCCTTTATAAGTCTATGTAAAAGCAAAGGGTCACTGGGCGGCAACATTTTGGCCCCAGGGCTATAATTTGAACTATCTTGGTAGAGGGTCCACTAGATGACGCTCCATACCAAATATCAAGACCTAGGCCTTCTGGTTTCAGACGAGAAGATTTTTAAAGTTTTCCCTATAAAAGCCTATGTAAAATCAGTGGGCCCTGTCGCGGGGGCGTTTTTGGCCCCAGGGCTATAATTTGAACATTCTTGGTAGAGGTCCACTAGACGAAGCTTCATACCAAATATCAAAGACCTGGGCCTTCTGGTTTCAGACAAGAAGATTTTTATAAGGTTTTCCCTGTATTAGCTTATGTAAAACCTGTGGGCCCCGGGGAGGGGCCGGTTTTGGCCCCAGGGCTATAATTTGAACAATCTTGGTAGAGGTCCACTAGAAGAACTTTCATACCAAATATCAAAGACCTGGGCCTTCTGGTTTCAGACTAGAAGATTTTTAAAGGTTTTCCATATATAAGCCTATGTAAAACCAGTGGGCCCCAGGGCGGGGCTGTTTTTGGCACCAGGGCTATAATTTGAACAATCTGGTAGCGGTCCACTAGATGAAGCAACATACCAAAATTCAAAGACCTGGGCCTTCTGTTTCAGACAAGAAGATTTTTAAAGATTTTCCCTATATAAGCCTATGTAAAACCAGTGGGCCCCGGGGCGGGCCGTTTTTAGCCCCAGGGCTATTAATCCATCCACTGGTTAAGCAGGAGAAGCTCTGGTGGCCATTTTGTTCACCCGAGCGGAAAAGTATGAGCAATTTTGGTAGAGGGTCACCAAACGAACATAACTGTAAAATAATTTCAAAATCCATCCACTGGTTAAGGAGAAGAAGTCGTTTAAAGGTTTTTCTATTTTTAGCTCTGGCGGCCATTTTGTTCACCCCGAGCAAAATGGTATGAGCAATTTTGGTAGAGGTTCACCAAAGAACATTCCAGTGAAATAATTTCAAATCCATCTACAGGTTAAGGAGAAGAAGTCGTTTAAAGGTTTTTTCAATTTTTAGCTCTGGCAGCCATTTTGTTCACCCGAGCGGGAACGGTTTGAGCAATTTTGGTAGAGGGTCACCCAAGGAAAATTCCAGTGAAATAAGTTCAAAATCCATCCACTGGTTAAGGAGAAAAAGCCGTTTAAAGGTTATTCTTTTTAGCTCTGGTGGCCATCTTGTTCACACGAGCGGAACAGTTTGACAAATTTTGGTAGAGGGTAACCCAAGGAACATTCCTGTGAAGGAATTTCAAAATCCATCCACTACTTTAGGAGGAGAAGTTGTATAAAGGATTTTCTATTTTAGCTCTCGCGGCATCTTGTTCACCCAAGCGGAAAGGTTTGAGCAATTTTGGTAGAGGGTCACCCAAGGAACATTCCTGTGAAGTAATTTTAAAATCCATCCAGTGGTTAAGGAGAAGAAGTCCTTTAAAGGTTTTTTCTATTTTTAGCTCTGGCGGCCGTTTTGTTCACTCGAGCGGAACGGTATGAGCAATTTTGGAAGAGGTTCACCAAAGGAACATTCCTGTGAAATAATTTCAAAATCCGTCCACTGGTTTAAGCAGAAGAAGTCGTTTAAAGGTTTATTTATTTTTAGCTCTGGCGGCCATTTTGTTCACACGAACAGAACGGTTTGAGCAATTTTGATAGAGGGTCACCCAAGGAACATTCCAGTGAAATGATTTCAAAAATCCATCCACTGGTTAAGGAGAAAAAGTCGTTTAAAGGTTTTTTCTATTCTCTTGCGGACATCTTGTTCACCCGAGCGGAACGGTTTGAGCAATTTAGGTAAAGGGTCACCTAAGGAACATTCCTGTGAAGTAATTTCAAAATCCATCCACTAGTTAAGGAGAAGAAGTCATTTAAAGGTTTTTCTATTTTTAGCTCCGGCGGCCATCTTGTTCACCCAAGAGGTTTTTTTTAATTTTTAGCTCTGGCAGCCATTTTTTTTTTTCACCCGAGCGGAACTGTTTGAGCAATTTTGGTAGAGGGTCACCCAAGGAACAGTCCTGTGAAGTAATTTTGAAATCCATTCACTAGTTAAGGAGAAGAAGTCCTTTAAAGGTTTTTCTATTTTTAGCTCTGGCTGTCATTTTGTTCACCCAAGCGGAACGGTTCGAGCAATTTTAGTAAAGGTGCACCAAGGAACATTCCTGTGCAATAATTTCAAAATCCATCCACTGTTAAGGAGAAGAAGACGTTTAAATGTTTTTCTATTTTTAGCTCTGGCGGCCATTTTGTTCACCCGAGCGGAACGGTTTGAGCAATTTTGGTAAAGGGGTACCCAAGGAACATTCCTGTGAAATAATTTCAAAATCCATCCACTGGTTAAGCAGGAGAAGTCGTTTAAAGGGTTTTTCTATTTTTAGCTCTGGCGGCCATCTTGTACACCCGAGCGGAACAGTTTGAGCAATTTCGGTAGAAATCTGAAATACGATCAAAATCTGTCCAGCAGTTTTGGAGAAGAAGTTGTTTAAAGCAAACGTTGACGACGGATGCACGGACGCACGGACGACGGACAAAGACCGATCCCAAAAGCTCACATTGAGCACTTCGTGCTCAGGTGAGCTAAAAAAGAAGAAGAAAATTCTCACTTGTCTGATGTGTACGCCATGGTTGTATAGGACGTCACGTACGGCATGTACTTCTAGAACAAATTGAAGCTATATTTTTTTATAATTGAATGTGTGTGTTTTAGTTTTACCACCAACTAAGGTCTCGCCCGAAAGTCTGGAGAAGCCCGAATCGATCCTACGACCCCTGGTTTGCGAGGTGAGTAGCTTTTCCACTACACCACGGAGGCTTCTATAACAATTGAGAGAAACTAAGGTAAGACTTGGTTTGAAGATAAAAAAGAAAGAAAACTTTGCAAATGTCGTCTTGTCGTCTGTTAGTTGTGATCAGCGCTTTATGGCTTGCGTTTCCTACTCTGATGCCCATAATGGCAATTCAAAAGTTGTCTCCTTTTGAAAGTTGGTTGGCGGATTCCATTTGTACAAAAAGGGTTAATTTACAGTCGTTTTGATTCACCTTTAAAGCCGTGTATGTTTTATTTTATGCCTCATGTCGTGTATTTGCACAAGCCCGACAGACCGTGATGTACAAATATTGACAGATGACTCGGAATAGTTGTATACAGCCCTTGTGAAAGAAATCCCTTGTCCAAACATATCATTCGGTCGTATTATAACAACGTTTGCATCTAATCCTTGCCCCGGGGCACAAGGCTCCGCCTCAGAGGCTGATAATTAAGGGTAAAATCCGAAGAAATAACAGATTACGATCAAATTACATCAAAACTCTATAGTTGGCGATTGTAGAGTTTTGACACCATACCGGTGTACGACCAGTCTTTCGTTTGACTTTCATCAAGGAAAATTCCACAGCAGACGACAATCCATTTTCATTATTTTTCAACCATACGTTTAACCCTTTCAGCACCGAGGACTATTCTAAAGCAGACGACAATATATTTTTTTTTTTATAATTTTTCAGCGAAATAAGATTTGATATTTCATGTAGATCATCTGCGCAGCATGTAATTTCACGCCTTATTTTCCTGAAAATGTGAAAAATTCAAGGATCTTAAAATGCAGTCTGCTAGTAATGAAATGTGCTTTAAGAATTGGAACAACTTTCAGATGTTGATCACCTTGCCGATCCAACATGATGTAGGACACAACAGGGTCTCCATTATTGTTCTTATTGTTCTTATTTCTGCTAAAGACATTACGAAAACACACCTATAAAAATACATAGTAACCTTTATCTCCGAAAAAAATGAAAATTTTAAGATGAAAAATTGTGATATTTTTCTTATTTCTGCTCAAAAATTAGATTGTGGTTACTCGTTAGAACCGCCTCATCGAGGCGGTTCTAACGAGTACCCACAATCTATATTTTAGAGCAGAAATAAGAAAAAATAACGTTTACCCCTGTGTACCCCAGTTTTACTATATAAAAGTTGGGTTCAAGGGGGTCAAAATAATAAAGGCTTTGTTTTCGTGATGAGAATAGGCTGTTGATTCATTCTCTCGCCAACGCCGAATCCAGTTTATTACAGTTCATTATTCGGCTTATAGAACGGGACTGTTTCAACTCTTCGTGGACAATTATAACTTTGTCAGCCAAATAATGGAATAAACTATCGGGTTGAAACTATCACGTCCTATTCTGATATTGGCCTCGTCTTTCACAGACCCATAGATGAGATTTATTCATGGTTCTGCGAAAGACGAAGGTCTATGTCTGGGAAAAAGAAAATGATCAGACATACATGATTCGTGAAAAGCGAAGGCCTAAGTCAGAAAAACAAAAATCCATCCTTAGTTTGGCAAAAGGCGACGGCCTAAGTCAGAAAAACAAAAATCAATTCATATTTCTGCAAAAGGCGAAGGCCTATGTCAGAAAAAGAACAGGATTCAGCCATGGTTCTGCGAAAGGCGAATGCCTATGCCAAAAAACATAAAGGATCCATCTATGGTTCTAGAAAATGCGAAGGCATATGTCAGAGGAAGAAAAATGATTCCTCTGTGTTTCTGTGAAAGACGATGGGTTAAGCATGATTCATCCATGGTTCAGTGAAGCGCGAAGGCAGATATCAGAGAGAGAGAGAGAGAGAGAGAGAGAGAGAGAGAGAGAGAGAGAGAGAGAGAGAGAGAGAGAGAGAGAGAGAGAGAAAGAGAGTCCATCCGTGGTTCTGTTAAACACGAAATTCTTTGTCCATGATTCTGTTACAGGCAAAGGCCTATGTCAGAAAAAGGATCCGCACTTGGTATTTGCGAAAGGCGAAAGCTTTCGTCAGAAAAAGAAAGATCCATCATGGTTCTGCGAACGGTAATTAAGAAAGTCAAGAATGCAGCAATGGTTTCGTGAAACGCAAAGGCCAATGTCAGAAAAAAACATCTATCTATGGTTCTGCAGAAGGCGAATGCCTATGGCAGAAAAAGAAAAAGGATTCGTCCATGGTTCTGTGAAAGGCAAAAGCCTGTGTCAGAAACAGAAAAGGAGCCATCCATGGTTCCATGAAAGGCGAAGACATATGCCAGAGAAAGATCCATTCATGGTCTTGCGATGTGAAAAAAATAAGGATACATCTATTTTTCCGTGAAAGACGAAGGCCTTTTTAGGAAAGGGAAAAAAAACATCACTGGTTCTGTGAAAGGTGAAGGCCTTTGTCAGAAAAAAGAAAAGATTCATCCATGGTTATGTGATAGGCGAAGGCCTTTGTCAGAAAAAGAAAATGATTCATACGTGGTTCTGTGGCAGGCCAGGGGATTTGTAAGAAAAAGGAAAAGTTATGCGAAAGGCGAAGGTCTATGTCAGAAAAAAAAAACGAAATGATTCGTCTATGGTTCTGCGAAAAGCAAAGGCCTATCAGAACAGATAAGGATTCATACATGGTTCTGTGGAAGCCGAAGGTCAATGTCAGAAAAAAAGGAAATGGTTCATCCATTGTTTGGCGAAAGGTGATGGTCAATGTCAGAAAAAGAAAAGAACCAATCCATGGTTCTATGAAAGGCGAAGGTCTCTATGACAGAAATATATGAAACGAAAATGATTCATCCATGGTTCTGTGAAAGGCGAAAGCTTGTATCAGCTAAAAGGAAATGATTCATACATAGGTCTGCGAAAGTCAAAGGTCTATGTCAAAAAGAGAAAAGGATTCGCAATGGGTCTGTAATATGCAAAGGTCTTTGTCCGAAAAGAGGAAGGATTCGTCCATGTTCTGTGAAAGGCGAACGCCTATGTCAGAAAGTAAAAAAAAAAGATTTATCCATGGTTCTGCGAAAGGCGAACGCCTATGTCAGAAAAAGAATAAAATTCATCAATTGATCCGCAAACTGTATTCATAAAGCCACCGACTTATGTCAGAAAAAGAAAAGTATATATCCATAGTTCTGCGAAAGGCGGACGCCTTTGTCTGAAAAAGAACAGGTTTTACCCAGGGTTCTGCAATAGGCGAATGCCTATGTCTTGAGAAAAAAATCATCCATGGTTCTGCAAAAGTCGACGGTCTATGCCAAAAAAAAAGAAAATGATTCATTCATGGTTCTGCGAAAAGCAAACGCCTCATACATGGTTCTGTAAACAGCAAGGCCTTTCAGAAAAAGAAAATGATTTGTTCATGGTTCTGCAAAAGTCGAATGCGTATGTGAGAAAAATGATTGAGTCATCAATGTTTCTGTAAAAGGCGAACGTCTATGTCAGAAAAAGAAAGGATTCAACATTTGTTCTGTGAAATACAAGGTCTGTCAGAAATAGAATAGGATTCATCCGTGTTTCTCCGAAAGTCGGACACCTATGTCAGGAAAAAGAAAATGATCCAGCCATGGTTGTGTGACAGACGAAGGCCTATGCCAGACAAAAACAAAAGATTCACCCATGGTTCTGTGAAAGGCGAAGGTCTCCATTAAGTCAATAAAAGGATCCATCCATGGTTCTGAGAAGGGCGAAGGCCTTAAAGGATAGTGAGTAAGTAGGTATTTTTTTTCAGAGAAGGACAAACAACACAAATTAAATTGGAACAAAATAAATAGCGAGGAAAAAATATTTTTGAATATTATAGTGCGAAAAGATATTTACAATGGAACGTGTGTAATATCGGTACGAGCTACGATGGTGGTGGAGGCATGCACTGAATTTAGAGTACATTTTAATCAGTCGCAGTTGATATCCATTCTTGTAGTCTTCTTGTAGAAGACGACTGCTTAACCTCTGGTGGAATAGAATTCCATATTACAGGTCCAGAACAAGACAGACGTTCTAAAACTTGATTTCGGCTTCGGAATTGTGAAATTTTGTCTGTCACAGATCGTAATGAACTTTCTGGTAAGGTTTCGGCTCTAGATTGAAACAAATCAATTATATTTTGTGGGTGTAGGCCATTTGCCAAACACGCTCTCATCAAACGACAAAATATTCAATATTTTCCTTGCACTATCTAAACTCGTATAATCATTTTCAAGACTACTTTCACAAAGCCCTCCCTGAAGTGGAGCCAATTTAGAAACATTATATATAGTTTGACGAATTTCCCCTGATTATATTGCAGAAGTTAAAGTGAGGTTGAACATAAGCTTTATAAAATAAAGTTATGTGTTAATGAATTAGGTAAGGTTTTATTTTAGCAGAAGCCAAATATAAGTTAAAACATTTTTGCAGACATAATGAAAATGATCATTCGATTTGAAAGTTTACGTCCATATAAACGCCTCCTATATTATCTCCTGTTGTGAGTGTAAGCCAGTTTCATTGTATGCTAAAGAAAAGAGACTTATATCTAGTCTTATTCTTTTCTGTTTTGTTGATATAAGCAGCACTTTGGTCTTATCAATGTTTAATAGCATCCCGTTTTGTTGGCACAACTTTCGCAAAATTACAAATCTTGTAAGTTTGATGTAAGTACTCCTAAATCAGTTTGTTTATCATAAATAGTGGTGTCATCAGCATGTAGGTCGGTAGATGAAACTTTATTTGCAAGAACTAGCGGCAAATCATTAATACAAATAAAGAATAACACCGGACCCAGTAGAGAACAGAACCTTGCGGAACATTAGAAGGAATTTCAGCAAAATTTGAATGTTTACTATTAATTATTACAACTTGAGGTCTATTTTTCAAGTATGAAGTCATTAGTCTGAGAAAGTTAGAGCCACAGTGACAGTAAGACATTTTTGTAATAGTAAACTATGATCCACAAGGTCAAAATATTTCTAAAATCAACCATGATCGTACCCACAATTTTACCTTCATTTATAGCCTTTAACCAGTATTCTGTCAGTAACGTTAATGCTGTTTCTGTAGAATGCCCTGACCTAATACCACTTTGAGAATGATGCAAAACATTACAGTTATTACGGTAACTCATGAGATTTTTCAATAGGTTTTGATCATTTGGGCAAACTAGAGGTAGGACGATAATTATTAATATCATCTTTTGCTCAGCCTTTGTAAAGAGGGCTAACTTTACTTAGTTGTTTCCATGAACTCGGAAAATTGCCATTTGAAATACACTGATTAGCAATGAAACAAATACTACTGGAAATGATTCCAGAAGAAAGTTTATGTAATTTTGGATCAATGCCATCTAAACCTAATGCTTTTGAAACATCGACAGTCGATAAGTAGTCATAAGCAAAATGCTCATCCATTTTGGGTAGTTCGAAACAAACATTATCCGGAATCTTTTGTCTAAGAAATTCCTTTAGCTCATCTAAAGAACATGGTTCAATGGGTTCTTTCAAATTGGAAGCTATATTAATAAAGTCATCATTGAAACATTCCGCCAGATCAAAGTCTTCGGTGATTATTTTATCCCCAATTTTGATATTTAAGTAATCGCTGTTTCCATCTTTCTAATTATTTGCTCCGAAATCTTTAAAGAGTTTCCATATGGACCCTGGATCGTCTTTCCTTTCCTCTAACTTTGTTTTATATGCTGATCGCTTTGTGGCCTGAATATTTGTAGAAACGTCATTTCTAGAAATTTTATATTCTTCAAATTTACCTTGCTTTTTTAAGTTTGTCCATTTGTTTCATGCTATCTAAGATGCTGGGCGTAACTCAATCTGGTTGAACTTCATGTTTTATTCTCTGTGTTTTGATAGGTGCATGTTTGTCAATGATTCTTGTAGAATAGGAAAACCAAGCTTCAGACATGCTTTCCACGTTTTCAAGCCTTTCTCCTTCAAACAATGGAATTGCTACTTAATCGTTTAAGAACGCATTTTCATCAAATTTCTTAAAAGATTGGTATTTTATCGACTTATGTGCGCTTTTCTTATATCAATCATTTATTTTTCTGATGCAAAATATTGCAAAATGCTCACTGCATACATGAACAGTCGATATGTTTTCTTCGTTATTTGTATATACATGTTAAAGTAAAGTAGAAGTAGATGCTGTAACTCTAGTTGGTTCTTGTATTAATTGGGTGAATCCCAAAGATGTCATAGATTTGGACCATTCTTTGGTCTGATTAAAAGTTAATAAGTCTTTATTAAAATCACACAGGATTTGTATTTCCTTTTTATCTTTTAATACGTTTCAAATAAGATTTTCAAATTTGTCTGTCCAAACAACTCTCTCAGCAGGATTTCTATACACCGTACCTATCAGAAATGGTTTGCCTTTTTTTTTTGGGGGGGGGGGGGGGGGGGGGGGGGGATGGGGTTGATTTCCAACCACAAGAATTCTAAATTATTTAGCTCAAGACCAGTTCTTCGATTAGCCATCAACTCGCTTGTAAACGATGATAACCCCACCACCATTTAAAGTATTATCCCTGCGAAATGGTGCATGAAAGCCATTTATTTTGAAAATAATAGAAAGTTTATGCTCATTTAATTATGTTTCCCAAATTTACCACAAATACCTTGAACATTCAAGAAACCTATATCAATAACTTTTTTCTTAAGATTCAAATTAGCTGACGAAACTAAATTACAGTCATGCCCTGTGTTTTCTGAAACTTGGTCGGGCCCCTCGGAGTCTAACTGTTGGTTTTCATTTGCTCCAGCAATTCTGTTGTTGTATGCTGTCTAGTACTCAACCTTGTCTCATCTCTGTAGTTTTTTTATTTGTATGTTCTCGGAGATGTTACACTGATGAGTTAGGAAGCCTTCATGCGGACTAAACACAATTAGTGTATACCGCGACAGAGGTAAGGGCGAGGATTCTTCTTCTTCTTCTTCTTCTTCTTCTTATTATTATTATTATTACTATTATTATTATTATTAAGGTCATTGATAAATATTGCCGGCATCGGCAGCTCAATCGGATGCGCGTCTAACTGGTAATCAGGAGGCCACGGGTTCGATACCTGCGGGGTCGGCAACATTCTTTCGTGGAGATTGATCATGAATTCTTTCTACGGTCATTCTCTCCCTTCCGCTGATTCAAGATGTGCAGTTGTCGGTGTCTGCCGAAAGAATGTGCACTGTATTGATCAACCGCTTACTTATAAGCCTGTCCAGGAAAAGTGTGGTTAGGTATACTGACCGGCTCGATATGACCTAATTAATGTTGACTGCGCCGTTGAACTCCAATACAAACACAATTGATAAATGCCACATTCTTCTTTTGGTGACGCAGGTAGAATACGTGGCTTTTTCACTAAGTTAAACAACGGACTTTGTCCATGGGTTTGCCTAGTGATGCATGTGTGACTTCAGAACGAAGTAACCCAGCAGGCACACGTCGCTAGGGCAACGTCAATCAACGTCGGTGCAACGTCATGGTCATGGCGTTGCACCGATGTAGATGTGACGTTGTATAATCGTCATGACGTTGTACCGACGTTGACGTGATGTCACAATTACGTCATGTGCCCGCTGGGAAAGAGATGAGGGAGAGAAATGTAACGGTTATTGCGATTAATACCACATCTACAGCGTTGCTGTAGGAACCGGCTCTTTTGGCGGCAGCGACAGAGTGGTTGGCTTTTTCACGACCCGGCAAACGGTCCATTATCTTATTTTGCGTCTTTGTCCCGCATAATGTCACTGCAACGCTAGGCCTACTTTGCAAACCTTTTGAGAGTGGGACGGTGATCAATACAATTTGGAGTTGCGAGTTAAAACAATAGCTCTTCAGTTTTATGATAAAAGGTCAAGTGGACAAGTTGAAATACTCAAAGACCTAATCCCTGAAACCTCGTGAGTTTCTGAAGTGCACTATTCCATCCTTGAATTTGGACACGACCATTGTTCTTGAAAGGGGGTTTGTTATCCGACTGGCGAATAGTGTAGTTTCTGATGAGACTGCTGCTCCTTGAAGCATAGGCACTCGTATTGGTCTACAGGGTTGAAAGGGTTACAAGAGACATCTAACCTAATATACATCGACGACTCTCCTTTCTTTTTTAACCCATTTTGTACCGAAACCCCAAAACGGGAACACGGTCAAACAGTGCAGGCCCAGATCAGGATCAGGGACTCCACTGTTTGCTAAAAGTTCAGTCATTTTCTATATAAATTTTGAAGAAAACGCAGCCTGACAGCCCTAAATTTTGCTATATATAAGGAGGAAGGATATATTTGGTACAAAAAGGGTTAATCCTGAAACTGTTTCGAACGGTGATGCAGTTCATTCTGCAGTTATTGTTTAAAAGAAATAAATAAATAATAATAATAAAAAAAAACGCTGGGTATGAAAATTTTCATACCCATCGCATCCTATCTCTATGCCCCCTGCAATGTTCGCGTCCGTGTATGAGATGGATGGCGTTAGCAATTCGCGTTAAGTTATCATCAGTGTCACAAGAACCAGGCGGGACCATCTTTGTCCCTTTCCTTGCACACATAGAATTACAGTTTCAAGTATATCTGTGCATCATTTTACAGCATACAAATGCATAACACTGATATACGTACATTTATACACAGTGAAATTCCGCTATTAAGACCACCTATAATTAAGATTAATTCTGCTACAAAAAGCTTATTTAGCAGGTTGCAGGCGGGACCATCTTTGTCTCTTGTACACATAGTATTACAGGTTCAAGTATATCTGTGCATCATTTTAAAGCATACAAATGCATAACACCGATATACGTACAATTATATATAGTGAAATTCCGCTATTAAGACCACCTAAAACTAAGACTAGTTCTGCTATAAAAGCTTATTTAGTAGGTTGCAGTTATTCTTTCTTTGTGTTTTCTGCATACAGTGTCCTCTGGTCATGGACCACCGTAAAGACCACCTTTGAACAGTCCCAAAGGTGGTCTTAATAAAGGAATTTTACTGTATATATGACGTGGCACTGAGGTTGACAAGACGCTGCAAAACGTGGTATGGTTGCTGAGGATACGTAGTCTAGGGCAACAACTGTGGCCGAATTTGGTATTTTCAGTGGGTCATCCGAGAGGATTCTATATCTAATACTTTCAGTTATCACGTTTGTTTGACTGCGTTTGTCATACTTTCATTGTCTGCGATTCCTGCTGTCATTTTGACCAACTACGTACAATAACGCCGTAATTGTGAACCAAACCATGGGAAAAAGGGCCTTAAACGTTTCCGTTTTTTTTTTGCCCTTCATGTGCAGCAAACTAACAGGGCTAGACGCATGACGTCATGCACGAAGCTACCTCAATGTCTCTTCTACATGTCTGAGAGAAACAAAGGCTCTGGCGAGACTGCGCATGCGCTGCGCAGTCTCGCCAGAGCCTTTTGCTTCTCGCCTACGCGCATGCGCAGTGTCGTCAGAGCCTTTTGCTTCTCGACTACGCGCATGCGCAGTCTCGCCAGAGCCTTTTGCTTCTCGCCTACGCGCATGCGCAGTCTCGTCAGAGCCTTTTGCTTCTCGACTACGCGCATGTGCAGTCTCGCCAGAGCCTTTTGCTTCTCGCCTACGCGCATGCGCATTCTCGCTAGAGACTTTTGCATCTCGCCTCCGCACATACGCAGTCTCGCCAGAGCCTTTTGCCGCTCGCCTACGCGAAAAGAACCCTTTTTCCCATGAGCTGGCTGGAAAATTATGTGTTATAAACGTTTTCTATTACTTATTTATTTCGTCAGCCCACCAGTGTTTGTGAGTGGTGTTTTTGTCACTCGATAATAATGTTATTACCGCCTTGGCAGAAATTTACCACTTTATCAACCATAATAACGTTTCTGATTATGAATGCTAACAGCTGATATTTATATTAAAATTGTTACAGTCAGATTGGATGCAGATAACAAGCACCTTAGGGTATTATTATAGCTAATGATTTCATCCGAAGAAAAATGCAACTGCATAATTCTAACGTTCCTGTAGATTTTGATTTTACAGTAAAACCAGCTTTTTAAGCTAGTCGCGGCCCGCTCCCAACGAAAAACAGAGATTTTCTAAAGAATATAGAATTGACCAATAACTAGTGAAGATATTTCCTAAAACCCGATAAAAAGTGGGCTTAAAGACCAAGACAAACTTCCTACGTTACATTGGTTACCTAAACTTCATAAAAGGCTATACAAAGCACGGTTTATTGTAAATTCAAGCTCTTGTACCACCACTGGACTTTCCAAATTATTTACTTCATGTTTTACTGCCTCAAAAAAAAAAAAAAACAACAACAAAAAAACATGTGGTTAAATAGTGCGACAAAGTCTTTGAAAGGTCAGGGAGAAATCTGTTTTGGTCTATAAAAATTCTAATGAAGTTTTAAATTAATTGAAATCCAGACGTTTTCTTGCTTCAAATCTGTCTACTTATGATTTTCCACCATTTACACTACACTTCCTCACAATATTGTAAATGAAAAACTTAATGATTTAAATGAATGGACGTTTCATAGGGAAGACTCCCTCTATCTCGCGTGTAATGTAAGAAATGCTTTTTTCACTTCTGAAGAGCATAAAAATGATACTTTATGGTCATGTCAGAAAGTCTGTGAAGCTCTCACCTTTCTACTTGACAATATTTACAAAGTTATTTAGACAAGTTGTGGGTATTCCGCGATGGGTACAAATTGCGCACCCCTTGTGGCTGGTCTGTTCTTATTTTGCATGATGTCCCTTTCCGTTGAAAACCAATCTGAAATCATTGAAGCCTTTAGCTCGACTTCTAGATATTTGGATGATTTATTAAATATTGACAATACCCATTTCGATGGTTTGATCAGTCAAATTTACTCCCCAGAACTTCAGTTAAATAAAGCAAATTCTTCTGATACTGAGGCCCCGTTTTTGGATTTACATCTATCTATTGTAGATGGGTTGGTTACTTGCAAAATTTATGAAAAACGCGGTGATTTTGATTCTGAGATTGTAAATTTTCCTTTCTTGGATGCTGATGTTCTCGGGCGGCATCCAATGGCGTTTAAATTTCGCAGTTAATTCGATTTTCCAGAGTGTTTAGTCATGTAACTGACTTCAACACTCGTAATAAATTGTTAACTGCTTAACTTCTTAATCAGGTTTATCGGTATCATAAACTACGCAAAGCCTTTTCAAAATTTTATAGACGTCATTCCGATTTAATTTCAAAATTCAATGTTGGACTTAAATCTCTTCTGCAACAAGGTCTATCGGAACCCGAATTTTATGGTGACTTAGCATATAAATTCAGAAAAATATAAATGCAATGACTTCAGCACCCAATTTCGTAAAATCATTCTTCGATATAAAAAGATAGGGTACAACATAAATGTTATACGACAGACTGCATGTATGGTAGTGAACCCAATCGCGGTTGACAACTTTGCTTCCCTTTGGGTAAGGGTCAGGCCTCAGATTGTATGACCGTTCCAGCGTAGGCTTACTGAGAATTAGAGAGTATATAATTTGATATAATGTTGGCTTGTGCCAGATGCTCTGTCTCTGGTCGGGCCCATCGGAGTCTAGATTTTTCTGTTCACGGAGACGTTGCACTGATGAGTTCGGAGGCCTTCACGTGGACTGAACAAATTATTTGTCTAAGTCGCGACAGAAGTAAGGGCGAGGATTGTGATCACGTAAAATCGATGTAACCCCCCCCCCCCCCCCCCCCGCCCCAGACCCCCCGCCCCAGACCCCCCTCCCCCCCCCCCCCCCACACACACACACGCGCTTCCCCCACCTGACCGTTCCAAGGCGGCTCTTCTGTCGCGGTTTATTTTTGTAATGGTTTGTCTTTGAGTTTTTTTTTCAGCAAAAATATTAGCATATTTGCAATATTAAATGATCAAAGTTTTAATGATACGTTAACTAACGATGTCGTTAGTTCTCACAACTGGCCCAAGGGCGGCAACGAAGCTAGATTTGCAGGTTAACACAACAGCGATCGGCGCAGGCTTAGATAAGTCTGCACTTACGCGTAGTCTGATCAGTCTTCGCTGTTCGCCAAACGGGAAAGCGTGTCCATGTGAAATACTGGCGTCCAACATGGTGTCAGAAATGAGAAACAGTACTTCTGCTTTCAACAAAGATTGTGGGTGCTCGTTAGAACCGCCTTAATGAGGCGGTTCTAACGAGCACCCACAATCTATGATTTTGAGCAAAAATAAAACAGATAATGTGTACCCACTTAAAGCTTTTTTTTTTCTTTTTAAAGTTCAGAGGGGTTATTCGTTTCACGGCATTGTTATCGTGATGACATGGGCTTCTGCACTAAGAGTTTTGTTTGATTGAGGTTTAAGGTTCCCGACAACACTGTATAGGTCATTTTAGAGACGTTGCTTCCAATTTTGTGTGACTTTTACCCGACATTGAAATGAAATGACATTTCAAGCCCTGTCGCCCGATGAAACCAATAGGGTTTATAAGCATGGGCGATTCGACTCGCACCGCTTTGCCTGGGCAGGCTTAGATCCTCTAAGCGGTTTACCAGTACCCAGGTGCGGTCGGTTTCAGCTCTGCGTGGAAGCATCATGCAGTTCATCTATTTCTTCAAGCCCCGATGGGCGGGGGCCGCTGCACTACGAGTACCATAGAATGCTCCATGGTAAAACCCCAATCACAGACACACTTAAGGCAAACCACTTCACCATCCGCCGGAGATGTTGCAACCCTTCGCCCAACCCACACCCACAGCCCTTGCACCTGTCAGCATGAAGACATGTACGAACTCTGGCCTTACAAACTGTTGTCACCACAAACATTAAATTTCCATGAAGGCATCTAAAATTTATGACTGATAATGCTTTCAATTCAAATTAATGGTGGGTAATTTTGCGAAAAATTATTCCGCATGACAAAAGGACATTTTCTTTTCTATCATGCTTTTGAATGCAGACAAAATGAACCAAATATTTATGCAAATAATCTTATCACTTTCTGGATCATCAAAAATTTTAATTTACCCTTTTATGGATATATCATGTATTTTGAAAAACGAAAATTGGCACGCATCGGCATCAAAAAGACCATATCGTATACATAATGGATCCTATTGTAATCAAAACGACCACATCATAACATCCGAATTATTGCAATAGAAAAAAGAATGTCAGATGAAATTGCTCTAAATGTAAGAATTATATTCATCCTGTCACAAGCAAACTTGTCTTCGGTAGGACTCAAACCGGTCCGGCCGGCCTCGGTAGCTCAGTCGGATGCGCGTCTGGTTGGTGATCAGCAGGACGCGGGTTCGATACCTGCCGGGGTCGGCAGCATTCTTTCGCGGAGATTGTTCATGAAATCTTTTCTACGGTCATTCTCTCCTTTCCGCTGATTCAAGAAGGGCAGTTGTCTTTGTTTGATTTGAGGGTTAACGTCCCCATCAAGACTGTATAGTTCATTTTGGAGACGTTGCTTCCAATTTTGTGGGACTTTTACCTGACTTTGAGATGAAATGACATCAGTTTCTGGCGAAAGAATGTACACTGTACTGATTAACCGCTTGCACATATATAAGCCTGCCCAGGAAAGTGTGGATAGGTAAATTGATCGGCTCAAAAATGACCTAAAAAGTGTTGACTGTGCCGTTAAACGCCAATACAAACAAACAAAAATCAAACCGGTCCGCTCAGCTACTCAGAGTAGCAAGACTTGACATTTTAGAGACAATATACTAACCAAGCTTCGAACACAAAGGTGTTGATCAGACTGCGCGGATGCGCATGCTGATCTGCGCCTTTGTTGTTCGCAAATCGCAAAAACACGTTTTCTCATGACGGGGTCTGTATGAGCCGAGACCAGCGAAATATGCCTTCGGTCACGTGCGCTCAGCGGAGACTCAAATCAGCCTGCGTATACAATCAGTCATGATACAGATATTCCTGTCCGCATGAACAGTCTTTGGGTTGAAACCTAAGCATATAGCGCACAGTGAAGACTCCGAACAGACTGCGCATGTGCGCAGTCTGATCGGAGTCTTCACTGGGCGGATTTGACCACAGCCACTTTTTTCGTTGGACGTGGCTCATCGAAAAAGAATGATATTTGAAGAGTGTCATTTTTCATATCAAAATAGGGCGCTATTATCAAGTTTTTGAAGAAAAACATCTGAGCTGAATAGGGTAAGCAGTTTTCGTGACCTTAACCCAGTACATGTATCATTCCCGTTAAATATTACATATCAACTGGTCATCTGAGACACCACGCCCTTGTTAACTGATACGCGCACCCTTGGATAAAACACTTTTGCTTGTTTGATTTGAGGTTTAACGTCCCCGTCAAGAAATGTTAATGTCATTTTGGAGACGTTGCTTCCAATTTTGTGGGACTTTTACCCGACATTGAGATAAAATGACATCTCAAGCCCTGCCGCCAAATGAAACCAACAGGGTTTATAAGCATGGACGGGCCGACTCGCACCGCTTTGCTTAGGCAGTCTTAGATCCTCTAAGCTGTTTACCAGTACCCGTGTGCGGGTCCGTTTAAGTTCTGCGTGGAAGCATCATGCAATTCACCTATTTCTTCAAGCCCCGATGGGCGGGGGCATAAGGATAAAACACTACGGCAATGTTTTAAATCTAGTGTTTCCTGTTTCAATTGTGTCTACTTCAAAGAAAGAATTTGCATCACCCATATATGTCCAGCGTTCCATTTTGGGGACATTGGCAAACTGTAGATCCAGACCAGACGCGGCGTCTGGTCTGGATGTATACTGTTTGCTTAATTCTTAAAGTACATGCATTTTTAAAACCTACCACAAACAAAACAAACCGGGCATTCCTTTAAATGGAAATTGACCACCCTAAACTTATGAGGCGGAAGATTCCATCACGGTCATTTATGGGTTAAGACTAGCCTCTTTTTCCGGTGGATTTAGTTTACAAAACGACGACGACAACCAAAAGTCCCTGAAGTTGTCTTCCTTGCTGAAAACGGTGGGCAAAATATGCCCCCTTACACCTGTTAGTGAAAACTCGCTCAAATACCAAGAAAAAAACTCCGCTGGACTAAGTAAGACTGTAGGCCAACCATGCATTAGAGCTAAAAATCTGATATATTCGAAGGCTTGTGTGTCTCATATTTAACCTTTATCCTGCTGAATAAATTCATTTAGCCACACCCATTTCCGACTATCCACAAATCAAATTACTTAATATAATGTATTCTATCAGTTCACAAACTGCGTGACAAAAACAGTGTAGATCTTGATCAGATGGCTTCTTCAGAAGCCATCTGATCTAGATCTACACTGTTGGCAAAGGAAGGGTTGTCATGTTCAACGGGATAGAAGTTACGAAAAAGATAAGGTTGGTCGTAATAATAGTAATCTGGGCCGTTGCTGCTGACTTGGTCTCACAGGCTGGGTCGAATGGCAGAGACTATAGCCTCCGGAGATGGGGAATTTCTAATTTTATGAAGATTAAATTCTCCCCTTACCCAGTAAATTACCTTTATGTATGCAAATAAGCTACTGACACTTGGCAAAATTGCTTTAAGCCCGTAAACACAAATTAGGCAATAATGCCAGTTTCTAGCCAAGCATTAAATTTCGCGTCTGTAGACCAATAAAGACCGCTTTTCTTAACCAATATTGGATAATTTTGTCAAGAGGCACTCCAAACAATTCCCCGGGTTTTCTTATCCTGGGCACCTGCCCACATTGTGACTCAAGTGGGGCAAAAACTTGAGCCCTAAATTCAAGGCGTTCTATGCCATTTATTGCATTGCCGAAGATAGCTCCATTCTTATAAATTTTTGGAGCGGTAAAATTAATCTCCCTTCAATATTCACCTACTTTAAAACAGAATTTTAACTCATTTTGAAAAGAGAAGAAGACACGCTATGTTTTAGGTGGTCCCATATGAATGACATTTCTTTTCTTATTTATTCCGTTTGATTCCATGGTCATAAAGATAAGGCTGCTTTCACAAACCTACAAATGTGTGGTCAATACTGATCATTTTCTAATGCTAACCACTGGTTATAGAAACTAAGATAGTTGCAGTGACTACAATCTTGTTTTAGAACAGTTTCTTTGAGTTGAGGTTTAACGTCCCCGTCAACGCAGTATAGATCATTTTGGAGACGTGGCTTACAATTTTGTGGGACTTTTACCCGACACTGAGATGAAATCACATCTCAAGCCCATTCGCCCAATGAAACAAATAGGGTTTATAAGCATGGACGGTCTGACTCGGTTCCTGGACAAGCTTAGATCCTCTAAGCGGTTTACCAGTACTAGTGTGCGGACGGTTTCAGCTCTGCGTGGAAGAATCATGCAGCCCATCTATTTCTTCAAGACCCGATGGGCGGGGGCGGTGTTTTAGAACAGATATTACGAGAACAAAAATGTACTACTATGCAAATTTCACATTTCACTTTATTTTATATAACCTAGCATAACATGCATAAGAAGGGGTTTGGAGAAATAAATTTGGCGAAAATCGTCATTAACCCATTCAGTACCAGAAACACCAAAAGGGATACCTTGGCAAACAGTACAGGCCCAGATCAGACGCCGCAGAATGCGGCGACTGATCAGGGACTCCACTGTTTGCTAAAAGTTCAGCCATTTTCCTAATCAGTTTTGAAGAAAACACAATCTGACACCCCTAAATTTTGAAATGCAATCATGCTATATATATGGCGGAAGATACCATTTGGTACAGTGCGAGGCGGACCGTCCATGCTATTAAACCCTATTGGTTTCATTGGGCGACAGGGCTTGAGATGTCATTTCATCTCAATGTCGGGTAAAAGTCCCACAAAATTGGAAGCCACGTCTCCAAAATGACCTTTACAGTGTTGACGGGGACGTTAAACCTCAAATCAAACAAACAAACAAAACCATTTGGTAAAAAAAGGGTTAACGTCCTCTTGACGTGTGGACAGGCTAAGCGTAAATTCTAACACAGTTCATTAGTTTTCAATCATATGACTGATAAACTGACCACAGAATTAGATTGAAAGAAAAAAAAATAGTTCAAAACTGTTTGAAACAGTGATAATATCGTTTTTGGTTTTACTGAGAAATCTCTATATTTCATTGAGAAGCATGTAAGAAATATTAGAAATTCCAGATACATGTATAAGTATATTTATAGTAAAGGAGAAGCCTCCGTGTTGTAATGGTTACGCTACTCGCCGTGTAAACCAGGGGTCGCAGGATCGATCCCGGTGTAACAGTTTATCTTTACCCCCTGGGTAGCTTTACCCCCGGGGGTAAAGATATCCCGGGATATCTTTACCCCCACCCTGGATATCTTCACCCCCGGGGGTAAAGATATCCCGGCTGGGATATCTTTACCCCCGGGGGTAAAGCTAAACTGGCTAGGATATCTTTACCCCCACCCCAACTTTTTGGTATAAACTATTTTCTTAAGGCCCAATTTCTTCTTATATGTAAGTGAAGCAAGATAGTCGACTCAATGTTTCACTTTAACATTTTTTCGTCTCAATCATGACTCGGACTAATAGGACTACCCTTACTAAGAGATATGACCATATTATGGAGGCAAATGATTATTTAATAACTTCTTTTTTTGTATATTTTCTTATTCAAAATGTTGCTTATGACAATCTTTCATAATCTTGCATTATCCCTGTCAGTTGTGAAATGGGTGGTGGTGGTGAGTGGAAAGGCGGGGGTAGAGATATCCCGGCTGTGATATCTTTACCCACGGGGGTAAAACTAAACTGGCCAGGATATCTTTACCCCCACCCCAACTTTTGGGTATAAACTATTTTCTAAATGCCCAATTTCTTCTTGTATGTAAGAGAAGCAAGATAGTGGACACGATGTTTCACTTTAACATTTTTCGTTTCAATCGTGACTCAGACTATTAGAACTACCCTTAGTAAGAAATATGACCATATTATAGAGGCAAATGATTATTTTCTTATTCAAAATGTTGCTTATGACAATCTTTCATAATCTTGCATTATCCCTGTTAGTCGTGAAATGGGTGGTGGTGGCGAGTGGAAAGGCGGGGGTAAAGATATCCCGGCCAGTTTAGCTTTACCCACGGGGGGTAAAGATATCCTGGCCAGTTTAGCTTTACCCCCGGGGGTAAAGATATCCCAGCCAGGATATCTTTACCCCCACCTTTCCACTCTTAGCTTTACCCCCGGGGGTAAAGATATCCCAGCCAGGATATCTTTACCCCCACCTTTCCACTCACCACCACCACCCATTTCACAACTGACAGGGACAGCAAGATTATGAAAGATTGTCATAAGGGACATTTTGAATAAGAAAATATACAAAAAAGAAGTTATTAAATAATCATTTGCCTCTATAATATGGTCATATTTCTTTCTAAGGGTAGTTCTATTAGTCTGAGTCATGATTGAAACGAAAAATGTTAAAGTGACACATCAAGTCCACTATCTTGCTTCTCTTACATATAAGAAGAAATTGGGCATTTAGAAAATAGTTAATACCCAAAAGTTGGGGTGGGGGTAAAGATATCCTAGCCAGTTTAGCTTTACCCCCGGGGGTAAAGATATCCCAGCCGGGATATCTTTACCCCCGCCTTTCCACTCGACCCCGACACCAATTTCACAACTGACAGGGATAATGCAAGATTATGAAAGATTGTCATTAGGAACATTTTGAATAAGAAAATATACGAATAGAAGTTACTAAATAATCATTCGCCTCTATAATATGGTCATATTTCTTACTAAGGGTAGTTCTAATAGTCCGAGTCACGATTGATTGAAAAATGTTAAAGTGAAACATCGAGTCCACTATCTTGCTTCTTTTACATATAAGAAGGAATTGGGCATTTAGAAAATAGTTTATACCCAAAAGTTGGGGTGGGGGTAAAGATATCCTGGCCAGTTTAGCTTTACCCACGGGGGTAAAGATATCCCAGCCGGGATATATTTACCCCCGCCTTTGCACTCACCTCCACCACTGACAGGGATAATGCTAGAATTTGAAAGACTGTCATAAGGGACATTTTGAATAAGAAAATATACAAAAAGAAGTTATTAAATAATCATATCCGTCTATAATGTGGTCATATTTCTTAGTAAGGGTAGTTCTATTAGTCTGAGTCATGATTGAAACGAAAAATGTTCAAGTGAAACATCGAGTCCACTATCTTGCTTCTCTTACATATAAGAAGAAATTGGGTATTAAGAAAATAGTTTATACCAAAAGTTGGGGTGGGGGTAAAGATATCCTGGCCAGTTTAGCTTTATCCCCGGGGGTAAAGATATCCTGGCCAGTTTAGCTTTACCCCCGGGGGTGAAGATATCCAGGGTGGGGGTAAAGATATCCCGGGATATCCTTACCCCCGGGGGTAAAGCTACCCCTGAGTAGCTTTACCCCCGGGGGTAAAGCTACCCAGGGGTCAAGATAAACTGGGACACCGGGCTTCTCCAGACTTTCGGATGAGTCTTTATACCGAGGTCCCGTCTCCGTATGACCTTAGCTGTTGTTGAGACGTAAAACTCAAACACTCACTCTTATAGTAAAGGAATTGCTTTGGATATATTAAAATGTAGAAATGTATTAATACAGGGAGATAGGGTAAAGGGGAAAGAAGAGAAATTAAGCAGTGATGTTGACTTGGAAGGCAGAACTTCAAGGTTTTTGCCCACCTCTGATCAACGATCAGCTCGAAATATGTGAAAGTTTCTTGAAAGGGCCATAAAAGCAAACCCAAGAGAGAGAGAGAGAGAGAGAGAGAGAGAGAGAGAGAGAGAGAGAGAGAGAGAGAGAGAGAGAGAGAGAGAGAGAGAGAGAGATGTGGTTGCTTCAAGCAAGAAGTAATGCGACAAGCCCTATTAGTTGGTGGTGCACGCCCATTTTTTTTTAAACATAAACCGGAGATCTGAAAGGATCCTTTTTCATACAGGGATACGCGAAAGGTATTTATCAACAGAAGCCTATCTGTCGCGTGCCGTCCTATTACCAGAACTTGCAAGATTCATTTTTCATTTAAGTCATTTGGGACATGTATTTTTGCGACATTTGAAATCAGTATTTTTGTGTGATCCTTGTACCAAAATATTTAATCGCTTTAATTGCCTTAATAAAAGATATTCCCGATTTATCTCAACATTTAAGTATATCGTTTTGATAATATCATCATCATCGAAAAACCACCCTTTTCAAAACAGTACAAAGCCTCTTCACCTCTGTGCGATCAAAGAGACACTTATTTATCCACGTGTTTGAACAAAATCATCCGCAGTGACTATGTAGTATCACTGATCTTTAATTTCCTGCATAAACAAGATCGCCCGATTTAAAGATAAATGGGCGATAGTGGGGTTCTTATATCAATATTTACAATGTCACGACAAAAAGATTATTAAGTCTAGTATAGTCGGCATTTTTAAGCGTCACTAACTTTAGAAATTCAGCCGCGAATGCCGTATATGGCCATGGATAGGCACTTATTCAGCGACTAACTATGGCGGTACATGGTTTGGGTTCATAGTCATTTAACAGATATCTGCATTTAAATAGAGATATATGCATTTAGATACAGATGTAATATTAATCTTTTCGATGTTCTATAAAATTAAGGCAAGCTTTGTGCACTTACTAAAAATATCCGTGTTTCCGCTGACCCGACTCAGGTCAGCGGAAACATAGCATTTCTTTCTTTCTTTCTTTTTTTTTTTTGCGCCCCTGATTTTTTGTGTCGTCCCTGCAATTTTTATTGCCATCCAGAAAAAAAGAATAAAAAGATTTCCTTACCTTCTGACCTCAATATTTCTAGCACTTTTGATAAAAAATCATAAAACTGTCAAAATAGCTAACCCTGTTCTTTTGCGTCCTTGATGCTTTCAACTTCGTAAAATGTAGACGTTTAAATGTGTTTTTTCTTTTTTGCTTTTTTTATCGAATAAAATTTTGAAAAAAAAAAAAAAATCGAAAGTTTTTGCGACCCGTTTTCGGTATGTTAGTGAAAATACGGTTTTGGGGGCTATTGCCCCAGAGTATTGAAGAGTGATTTTGACACTACTTTTTGCATTAATGCATACGACCTAATAACCACCAAGAGACACCGTGAAAAAATAGAGCGCAATATTCGAAACGGTTTCAAAAGTTCCCCGTAAAATGAAACAGCCGATGGAAATAAATATTATAACTTGAATGTTTTATAAATTTATCCATAAAGTTTATCGTGACAGGGATTTGCTGAGGGATTCTCCGTGTAAAAAAACGTGAAAGAAAACAATGTAGACTAATACGCCATCCAGCGTAGTTTTATAGATCAGTTCAATCACGGTGGCTAGCCCATTTTACAGCGCATTTTGTACCAGAAATCCCAAAACTGACAACTGGCAAACATCGCAGGCCGCAGAACGCGGAGTCTCATTAGGGCATACTCTGCATGCTTGCGAAAGGTTCAGCATTTTCCAGATAAATTTTAAAGAAGCCACAACCAGAAATCCCTAAATTTTGAAATGGACTCGTTTCATACTGATTTAAGGTTGATGATTCCATTCAGTACAAAATGGGTTAAAAGTACGCAGTGTGGGTTGATTAGTTGATTATGTAATTCTTTGTGTAATCAATTGATATATCCTAGAGTGGTCCGTGTCCAATTATAGGGGAGCCAGGTTTGTATTGTTAGTAGTAAATTTTGCAAAACTTGTATGTACTTTCAGCAAATAGTTTGGAAACAGATGAAACGCCAGGTGTTGTGGCGTCTGATTTGTTTGTTTGAGGTTTAACGTCCCAGTCAACACTGTAAAGGTCATTTTGGAGACGTTGCTTCCAATTTTGTGGGACTTTTACCCGACATTGAGATGAAATGACTTCTCAAGCCCTGCCGCCCAATGAAACCAATAGGGTTTATAAGCATGGACCGGCCGACTCGCACCGCTTTGCCTGGGCAGGCTTAGCTCCTCTAAGCGTTTTACCAGTACTCGTGTGCGGGTCGGTTCCAGCTCTGCGTGGAAGCATCATGCAGCCAATATATTTCTTCAAGCCCCGATGGGCGGGAGCCGTGCGGCGTCTGGTCTTGGCCAGCAATGTTTGCAAATGTCCCCACAAAAGGCTGCTAGGTATACACGGATTAATGGGGTGTTTATATCAATAACGAGGAAGTCATTTTGTTTTCAGAGACCTAGTTAAGTGTTAGCCCCCTAGGCATGTGAACGGCTCCGGTAGCTCAGTCGGACACGCGACTGACAAATGATCAGGAAGACATGGGTTCGATACCCGCCGGGGTCGGCAACATGTTTCTTGGAAAATGATCATGAAATCTTTTCCGCGGTGATTATCTCCCTTTTGCTGATTCACGAAGGGCAGTTGGAAGTTTCTTGTTTAGTTTGCATTGGAGTTAAAGGGTCAGTCAACACTATTTATGTCATTTTGAGCCGCTCAGTTTACCTATCAACACTTTTCCTGGATAGGCTTATACGAAAACGGTTTACCAGTATAGTGTACATTCTTTCGACAGAGACTGACATCTGCCCTTCTTGAATCAGCGGAAGGGAAAGAATGACCGTAGAAAATATTTCATGATCAATCTCCACCAAAGAATGTTGCCGACCCTGGCAGGTATCGAACCTGCGCCTTCCTGATCACCAGTCAGACGCGCATCCGACTGAGCTACCGAGGCCGGCTGGAAGTTTCTGGTCACAGAAGGTTTACCGTTTACGTAGGAGAAGTGTGACTAGGTAAAATGACCAGCTCAAAAATCACCTAAAAAGTGTTGACTTGGTCGTTACACACCAATATAAATTTATTCAGCTTGTTAGTAACGATTAAGACATATAAACATTTTTTTTTTCGAAAATTTAAAATAAAACAAAATAACAACAGTTAAAAAAACAATCGGTGAACAAATAGTCCCTTTATATCAGGCGTAGTACATGTATATGTCTTCTGTAAAGGTTTATGCTCTAGAAAAATGTAATTCCCCAAAGGAATTTAAACATCGAGTGGTCAAATTTTCTGGACCAAATAAACTAGTTTCGCCAAAGTAGGTCTCATAAGCCACCTTCCAATATATTCAAGCCCCATTTGGACAATTAAAGGGATCATCCATAGTTTTTCATGAATAACATTTGCAGCATTCCAAAGAAGCTGTCTGAATCTCTTCGAGGGACCAGACAAATGTTATTGCAATGAAATAAACATAATCGTCGTCATTCTTGCATTTTCTACGGCAAATTGTGACGAAAACGCCCCACAACTCCATATCACCTCTTCAGATGCGACCGTTAAACTAAAAGGGCATGGCGGCTTGTTCAAAACGTTGTTAAAACGATACGTCTGTTCTGCAACACTTAAAAATGCTACGTTCACTAGGACAACGTTACATCGCTCTAACGTGTAACGTAAAACAAAGCTAGGTCCATTTTTGATATCCAAAGATCAAAACTCATGTTTCAACAGAATTTCAACATGGGTTTTGCGTTAACAGGACTTCTGGCCCAGAATAGTTTCAAACAGCTATGTTCATTGGATTTTATTTAAAGAATATATTCTTTATGAGTCTGATTTAAAATACCAACCAGACGCTAAAAAGTCCCAACCCTAGCCATTGGTCACATGCTAAAGCCCCTTCAGCACTCTCAGTGCTTTGATTTAGGCATACTAATCGGCGATTCTTATGAGTACAGCCTACATAAATTTTCAAGATATGGACCCCGTCAAGCGATTTTGGTACTTATCGCCTATGCGAACAGCGAAGGTTCAGGCGAGCCTGCGCATCCGCGCAGTCTCGCCAGAACCTTCGCTGCTCGCTCATACAAGCAGTGAATCAAGAGGAACCTTCAGACAGAAAGCCATATCCCTGGCCCCTCTGAATGGCTGGGCATGCGCAGTTAAAATTTGTCACGACGGAATGCTCGAAGATTCAAATTCGCTTGGCGGGGCTCAATTATCATCGCGTCAGGTCAGAAGGCAGAGATATTTAAGGGATATCTTTTTGGTGTTTGCAATCATGAATGTATACAGTAAAGTTCCTATATAAAGACCATCTTTGGGACTGTTCAAACGTGGTCTTCAATACCATTTTTGAACAGTGCCAAAGGTGGTACATCACGAAAACCCTCCTATATAATTTTGACCCCTTTTATGTAGTGAAACTGGGGTTTACAGGGGTAAACCTTATTTTTCTTATTTCTGCTCTAAAATAAGAGTGTGGGTACTCGTTAGAACCGCCTCGATGAGGCGGTTCTAACGAGTACCCACAATCGCTATTTTGAGCAGAAATAAGAAAAGCATCACAATTTTTCATCTTAAAATTTTCATTTTTTCGGCTATAAAGGTTACAGTGTATTGGTATAGGCATGTTTTCGTAATGTCTGACCCGAGAGGACCGTATGCAGAAATATAAGAAAGAATAATTGCAACCTACTAGATAAGCTTTTTTAAAGCAGAATTCGTCTTTATTTTTTTGATAATCTAAAAAGCGGAATTTCACTGTATTGCGTGTACTCATTAGAATCGCTTTATCATTGCGACCCTAATGAGTATACACAAAATATATTAAAAGAACTAAATTATCAATAAATGTTTGTTTTCTGGTGTTTGGGGAAAATATCCTAGGGACTCAGAAATAATGTTGAAATTCCTGTATTTTAATCAAACAGTGTAGACCCTTATCAGACACCGTTTTCTGTGGCGTATGATCTGGATCTACCCTGTTTGCCAAACCCAACACATGCGTTCAGTCTAGATTGATGCAACAGGTTGACACTCTGTCCTCGCATCCATCAGAATAGCGCTGCTATAAATAAATATTACCTGGATTTCGCACAAATGAGTGAGTCACGTGGATTCAGCAACGTAAAGTACCTATGTTTAGTAACTTTGGGTTGATTGATAAACACTCGACCCACAAAGTGAAATGCGAGGTAACTTAGCAAATCGGCAAAATGAGCTATCCAAAGAAAAAAAATGCCACCTGCGAACAACGAAGATTCAGCTCAGCCTGCACATCCTCAGAGACTCTGATTCTGAATGGAAAAACTCTACTTTTCAAAGTTCTTGCTGGATTGTTTTGTAAAACTTACAGTAAATAATACAAGAGTCAAGAATGATATTTCAATGCCAGAAAAAAACTCGTTCATTTTGTATTATGCTGAAATACTTAAAAACCGAAAGAAATACTAAGAAAGTATCACAGTTAGAAATTGCACCAAGGAGAAGAGGAAACCAGTCATGATATATTCAGCAGGTACACTAAGATTTGTGGGGCCCCGAAAATCAGGGCTTGAAGAAATGGATTGGGCTGCATGGTGCTTCCACGAAGAGCTGAAACGGAGTATTGGTAAACAGCTTAGAAGGAGTCGGACCGTCCATGCATATTGGGCGGCGGGGCTTGTAGTGTCATTTTATTTCAATGTCGGGTAAAGGTTCTACAAACCTGGATGCAACGTCTCCAAAATGACCTAAATAGCGCTGACGGGGAAGTTGAACTTCAATCAAACAAACAATCAAACGCCAAGATTTGTTAAAAAAAACAAAACACAAAGAAAACACTGGTGATTCTTGCAAATGCAAGTTCCTCTTGTGAAGTCAAGATTAATTTTAAGTCAAAAGGAATCTAACATACAGCATAACTACTGATTAACACTTTATACAAAATAAACAGATCTAAAACAGCTAAAAAAAGTGAATAAATTACTTGTACATGTTTAATAAATTATGCTCGGCTATGGCACTGGACAGTCTTCAGAGACACCCTTAACTCTTCAACAATGGATTTCCTAGGACCAGTATCTCGTAAACACCAAGACAGGTTTCACAAGAATGATGAAGAAATCCGGGGACTCTTTGAAAAGAAACACACAAAATAAAACCAACAGCAACAAAACAGGCATACCTCAGTGATAGTAGCGCAGTATCTAATAAGGCCTAAAAAAGCCGTGTTTCCGCTAACTCGACCGACCCTGCTTCAGCCCCCCCCCCCCCCCCCACCCCCCACCAAACATCCCATCCCGACTCTACTGTTTTTATCAATAAAAGAACAAAATGAAAATTAAAACACCGACCCCACCATTTTCAATTTCCGACCCTACCCAGTGTCGTCTTTGCATTTTCCCATTGTAATTTCGCGTTTTATATTCATTTCTAGAAGGTGATGACCTTTCAGGTCTCACATTCTTATGGCAACACTCCAAAGAATTCTCTTGAAACCGCATCACTCCTCTGTTTCAAGAAAAATAGGTCCTCATAAATCAGTGAAGAGACGCGCCTGTATCATTTGATATGTGAAAATAATATGCAGGTTGAAAAAAACTGTGGATGCAAAATACACAAACAATAAACTTCAGAGTTAAATGTCAAAAAATGGATCAAAGTTTGAAACTGGCCTCGTTTCGCGGCTGACCTGGCCTAGTTATTAAGAGCGAGTTCGGTTGACTGTCTAGAGTTAACTATAGTTACACCAAAACACGCTCGTGCCGCACTATTAGAGTTAACTTGAGTTCAATCAAGCCCCTCGATGACAAATCACTCCTATGCTTCAAGAAAAATAAGCCTTAATATATTTATCAATAGACGCGCATGTATCATTTGGTAAGTGAAAATGATATGCAGATTGTCAAGCTGAAGACCAATTACACAAACAACTAACTTCAGAGTAAAATGTCATAAAATTAACCCTATGGTTCAAATTGGTCTCGATTCGTAGCTTTGCTATGACCTAGTTTGCTTTTAGCGAGTTCAGTTGACCAACTAAAGTTAACTCAAAAAAGTAGGGGAGACAGTAGGCTTACTCTTGTACAAAGTTGTACAAAGACTTTATTCCCCCCCCCCCCCACACACACACCCCACTTTAAGATCCCCAGTTAGAAGCGACAGGAAGCATCATACTAGGTAAGGCTTCTAACTCCCATAACAAGCTAACTCTAGCAGTCGCAATATTCCTACACGGCGCGTTTTGGAGCAAGTCAACTCTTGCTAACTCTAGTACGTCAACTGAACTCACTCAAAATCTAGATCGCGGATTAATTATTCAATGAATGAGTTGACAGTATGAATAGAATACTACGACTTGCTATACTACAGAAAGAGTGAAGTTTTGTTTGTTTGTTTGATTTGAGGTTTAACGTCCACGTCAACACTGTAAAGGTAATTTTGGAGATGTTGCTTCCAATTTTGTGGGACTTTTACCCGACACTGAGATGAAATGATATCTCACGCCCTGTCGCCCAATGAAACCAATAGGGTTTATTAGCATGGACGGTCCGCCTCGCACCGCGGTTCCTGGACAGGCTTAGATCCTCTAAGCGGTTTACCAGTACTAGTGTGCGGACCGGATTCAGCTCTGCGTGGAAGCATCATGCAGCCGATATATTTCTACAAGCCCCTATGGGCGGGGGCGGATAGAGCTAAGTTACCTTCACTGTTGCATTTGTTTGATTTGAGGTTTAACGTCCCCGTCAGCACTGTAAAGGTCATTTTTGATACATTGCTTCCAATTTTGTGGGACTTTTACCCGACATTGAGATGAAATGACATCTCCAGCCCTTTCGCCCAATGAAACCAGTAGGGTTTATAAGCATGAACGGTCCGACTCGTGCGCACCGCTTTGCTTGGGCAGGCTAAGATCCTCTAAGCGGTTTACCAGTACACGTGTGCGGGTCGGATTCAGCTCTGCGTGGAAGCATCATGCAGCCTATATATGTCTTCAAGCCCCGATGGGCGGCGGCCGATTCACTGTTGCATGGATATATTTCTGTGAACCATCAGGAAAATATGACTTTACAATTTAAAATCCTTAATCTTAAAGTTTTTTTTTTTTGTACGGGGTAATACATATTTATTCCGGGCGGTGGATGCTTGTTTTTTTTTTATTTATTTGTTGTTGTTGTTGTTGTTGTTGTTTTAGCCGAGGTCAGAAAATATCAGATTTTGTTTCCTCTTCTTCTATATCTGAATATGTCCCTTTTTACTGAGGTGTATTTGATTTGTTTGATTTGACGTTTAACGTCCCCGTCAATACACTATAACGGCCCCGCCCCCACCGGGGCTTGAGGAAACAGATTGGGTTGCATGATGCTTCCACGCAGAGCTGAAATCGACCGGACATGAGTACTGGTAGACAGCTTAAAGGTTCCGATTCTAAGCCTGCCCAGGGAAAGTGGTGCGAGCTGGACATCCATGAATATAAACTCTATTGGTTGCATTGTGCGGCAGAGACTGAGTTGCCATTTCATCTCAATGTCGGGTAAAAGTCCGACAAAATTGGAAGCGACGTCTCCAAAATGACCTATAAAGTGTTGACGGGGCGTTAAACCTCAAATCAAACAAATAAACACAACTGTATAAACGTGCTTCGAATTCGTTGGACTCTTACCTAACATTGTGATGAAATGGCATTTAAAGCTTTGCCACACTATGAGACCAATGGACTATCCGACTTCAAATTATAGCCCTGGGGCCAAAAATGCCCCCCGACCCGGGGCCCTTTGATTTTACATTGACTTACATAGGGAAACCCTTTGAAAATCTTGTTGTCAGAAACCAGGAGACTGAGGAGTTTGATATTTGATATGAAGCTGCGTCTAGTGGACCTCTATCAAGATTGTTAGAATTATAGCGCTGTGACCAAAAATGCCCCCGCTATGTAGCCCACTGGTTTTACATAGACATCTCGCGGGAAAATCTTCAAGGATAAGCCTCAGATCTCAGCTATATGATATTTGGTATGTAGCTTCGTCTTGTGGACCTATATCAAGATTTTCAAATTATAGTCCTTGTGCCAAAATTGGGCCCCCGCCCCCCCCCCTCCCCGTTGTGCCCCTTGGTCTTACATTGGGCTATAGGGAAAATCTTAAAAATCTTCTCTGAAAACGCATGGCCCAGATATTTGGCGTGAAGATTCATCTAACAGACCTCTACCAAGATTGTTCAAATTACAGCCCTTTGATTAAAATGGCCCTGCCCTGGGACCCACTGGTTTTATATTGACTTATATATGGAACACATTTAAAAAGCTTCTTGTCTGAAACCAGAAGGCCTAGGTCTTTGATATTTGGTATGATGCTTCATCCGGTTGTCCTCTACTATGTTGTGTAAATTATAGCCCTGGGGCCAAAGGTTGCCCCGCCTCAGGCCCCACCGGTTTTACATAGCCATATATGGAAAACTTTTGAAATGTTCTTATAAAAAACCCAAGGCCCAGTCTTTGATATTTTGCTAGAAGTTTCATGCGGGTGACATCTGCCAAGATTATTCAAATCAAAGCCCTGGAGTACAAATTGCCCCGCCTCAGGGCCCACTGGTTTCACATGGACTTATGTACTGAAAACCTTTCGTCTGAAACAAGAAGGCCCAAGTCTTTGATATTTGGAATGAAACTTCCTCTAGTTGCACTCTACCAAGATTGTCCAAATTATATCCCCATCGGGTCAAAACTGGACCTGCCCGGAGCCCACTGGCTTTATATAGGGTTAAGGTTGAACCGGTTCATCTCCTTCTGCTGCACTAAGACCTGACCCTCAATGTCCACAAGGTGCCTAGACAGTGACATACAAGTCAGCTCTGTATTGTCAAAGGGAACCACTGGCACTAACCACCCTCCCTTTGTCACCATGTGACATTATTAGTAAAACTGAGCCTCTTCATTTCCCTCTGTTGCACTAGGACCTGACTCTCATTGTCCACAATATGTCCAGATAGTGACAAACAAGTTAGCTCTGTATTGTCAAAGGGAACCAATTACTCATATGTCTAGCATTTTATTACAATTCTTGCCTTGCCCCCCCCCCCCCCCCCCCCCCCCCCGGCCATTTGTCAGAGCGATGCATTGTAAGTTAGACCATAACGATAACCACTCGTGTGACGTAGAGCATTTTTCACATCTCCAAAACGGCTAGTTTCTGATGAAAAGCCTTGATATTTTTTAAATAAATGTTCAAAACATAGGTTGAGGGTGCTCGTTAGAACCGCCTCAGTAAGGCGGTTCTAACGAGTACCCACAACCTATGTCTTGGAGCAGAAATAAGAAAAATAATGTATACCCTCGTAAACCCAAGTTTTCTCCATATAAAGGGGGTTTTAGGGGGGGGGGGTCATTTTACGGACTTGTTCACGTGATGCTGAGCAAATTAATCTCCATGCACTAGGATATGACCCTCAATGTCCGGAAAATGTCCAGATAGTAACATATAAGTCAGCTCTTTAGAAGGGAACTTTGAAAAGACTTCATCCTCATGCAGAAAGAAAATAATTTGGAAGGAATGTTCCATTGGTGACCCTCTGACAAAGTTGCTCAAAATAGTTTCGCTCCACTGAACATAAAAGCCACCAAACGAAACAAAAACAAGCTTTAAACTGACTTCTCATTACGATAACACATCCATGCGAAATAGTGCATTTTTGACATTACCAAAATGGCTACTTTTCTGATGAAAATACGTGATATTTTTCTTAACAATGATCAGAACATAGGTTGTGGGTGCTCGTTAGAACCGCCTTAATGAGGCGGTTCTAACGAGTACCCACAACCTATGTATTTGAGCAGAAATATGAAAAATAATGTATACCCCACCCCCACCCCAACCCCGTAACCCCAGTGTTCTCTATATAAAGTGGGGTCTAGAGGGGTCTTCATTTCACGGCATTGTTCATGTGATGTACTACTAAATAGGTAGACTGATTTTGAAATAATTTCACAGGAATGTTCCTTTGGTCACTCTCAACCAACATGGCTCAAACCATCCACTCCACCTTATATTACCTACCACTTTATCTTTACAATTCGGATCAGATAAGCGTTCCAGCGCCATTATGGCTCTCTTGTTTAATCCAGGTTTCACTGGGTCGACGGACGTCTTCCGAACACTTGACAAAACATAGCAACCAACAAACTTTTATACTTGTGATCGAAGCCTCAGATAAAAAAAAACAGCCAGTGTCCCGGAATATTGGTGTTAGAAATTTTTGTTTGTTTGATTTGAGGTTTAACGTCCCCGTCAACACTGTAAATGTCATTTTGGAGACGTTGCTTCCAATTTTGTGGGACTTTTACAAGACATTCAGATGAAATGACATCTCAAGCCCTGTCGCCCAATGAAACCAATAGGGTTTATTAGCATGGACGGTCCGCCTCGCACCGCGGTTCCTGGACAGGCTTAGGTCCTCTAAGCGGTTTACCAGTACTAGTGTGCGGGCCGGATTCAGCTCTGCGTGGAAGCATCATGCAGCCGATATATTTCTTCAAGCCCCTATGGGCGGAGGCCGTTGGTGTAAGAAAGCCATTTGCTAGCACGTATAGAGTATTGAGTAAATTATCTTGTTTGCTAGTGTCTATGTATGTAATTGCCTCCAGAATTATTCTAATTGACACAAGAAGGGATTCACAACATGTACCGTTCGATCCTCAATTTTGTTTTTGACATGTCATTTGTCTGCTCCTCGCGTTACGACAATCATACATAACCATTGACTGTTTTAAAAATTAAAAAAAAAAAAAAAAAAAAAAAAAAAAAGATAATGAAATGAAGTGGACCAGTGTAAAAATTAACATTTTTCTACCATCACCTTCTATTAGTTTTTTCAATACTTTGATTGTAGTTTTTGGCGCTTAGTACCTTCCAACATACAGAGCTGACATTTCTGAGCATCTAAAATGAATTATGATATACAGTTCAAGTCTCAACATGACAATTTTATTAACAAAAGACATGTACAAAAACAAAAATACATAAAAAAATATAAGCCCGACCCTGTTTTTTTTTTCGGGAGAAAAAATAGAATAATAAAAAAAAGTTTCTCCTACCTACCGACCAAAATTTTTTTCAGCATGTTAGCGGAAACACAGCTTTTTTACGCCTAATGCTGCTTTTTCAGATGCAAAACAGTCCAGACTAGGTTCAGAGATATGCAAGACTCCTGGCTGAGCAGTAAGGCTGATAATATCCAATCCTTTTGCTGATAGAAAGGATATGAAGCAGTTTTTTAATGTACTAAAGTCAGTTTATGGTCCCTAGAGCTCAGGAACCACCCCTCTTGTCGGTACAGATGGAATTAATCTTCTGACTGACAAAGAGGCTATCTTGAAAAGATTGGCTGAGCACTTTGATAGTGTTCCTATCAATGATGACGCTATCAAGACTACATCAGGTGGAATGTAACCTGCTGCTTGATGTTTTCCCAAACGTTTCTAAAACCATGAACTGTCATCTGGCAAGGCTCCATGATAAGCTGTAATACCAAGCAGGCGGCATCCCAGTTGAAAAGAAGATGATAGAGATATTTCGCATTGGAGAAAAGAAGATGATAGAGATATTTCGCATTGGAGAAAAGAAGCCACCCCTCAAGAATTCAATGATGCGACAATTATCCACCTGTTCAAACGGAAAAGGAATCCTCAAGTCTGCGACAATCATCGTAACATCTCTTTATTGTCAGTTGCTACAAAGGTCCTTGCAAGAGTCCTAGTTAACCGACTGAATGAACGCCTTGAACAGTCCGGGCCTCTACAAGAAAGCCAATGTGGATTCAGAAAGCACAGAGGAACAATTGACATGATCTTCACAGCAAGACAGCTTCGAGAGAAATGCCAGGAACAGAATATGGACCTCTACATGACCTTTATTGACCTAAACAAATCTTGACACAGTCTGTCGTGAGAGTCTCTAAAAGTATGAAGTTTGGCTGTCCAACCAAGTTCATAGCAATGGTGAGACAGTTCCACGATGGTATGCTTGCACGGGTACAAAATGATGGTGAGTTTTCTGATCCATTCCCTGTGACAAATGGAGTCCATGATGTTCTCTCCCATACCAGGATGATGACAATGGTATACCTATTAGTTATCGCTTTGATGGAAAGTTTTTTCAACCATAGAAGTTTGCAAGCCAAATCCAATTTGCAAACAGAGGTGCTAGGCTGATGACATGGCAAAGTGTGCTGCAACAGAGGAGATGCAAAAAGGTGTATATTAAGAACCTGACTCCTGTGACAGCTATGACCTCACAATCAGCATAAAAAAGACTGCGGTGGTCTTTCAATCAGCACCTGCAAAGCCTAACAAGGAGTCCGCCATAACAGATTGCAAGTGGTAGACAAGTTCATCTACCTTGGGAGCACACTGTCTAGAGCCGTATATATTGATGACGAAGTCAGTGCCATGATTGCCAAAGCAAGTGCAGCATTTTGCCGACTAAGAAGGTAGTGTTTGGGATCCAAGTGGAATTAAGATTGACATAAAAATGAAAGTCTACAGAGCTAGGGAGTCGCAAACACAATTATATGTGAAACACGGACAGTTTACCTACGGCAAGGCACACCAAAAGGCTGAATAACTTTCAAACAAGCTGTCTTGAAGAACTCTTAAAGATTAAGTGGCAAGACAGAAATCCAAACACCCCTGCTAGCATTCTACATAAATCTACAGCGGGCCGTTAGCGGCCCGTCAGCTACCCTGACGGGCCGCTAACGGCCCGCTGTAGATTTATGTAGAATGCTTACTGGGACAGTCCTGAAAAGCGCACGGACGCAGAGTGTACATGCTCTTCTGAAAATGGCACAGTTAAGATGGACCGGCCTCCTGAGGAACGGTTGCCGAAAGTACTCCATGGAGAATTAGTAACATGCAAACGCTTCCACAAATCACAAGGACACCCTCAAAATAGAAGAGAAGGCAATGATCAGGAATCGATACAATTAACCAACAGCATCCATCAGAGACACCAAAGGGAAAGAAACACAAACATGAAACAACAGACGCTAATGGTAACATCAATAGCAGAAAGCCAAAGGCACAGTTACTTTCCCACAAAATGGCCAATTGGCTATCCAAAACAAAATAATATAAGCGATACAAACATCGATTTTACGTGGCCACAATCCTCGCCCCTTACTTCCGTTGCGATTTAGACACTATTTGTTCAGTCCGCATGATGGCCTCCTAACTCATGAGTGCAACATCTCCGTGAACACCTAAAAATCAAACAACCACAGAGATGAAACAACGGTGAGGACTCGACAGCAAGAAAATACTGAAGTGCAGGAACAAAAGAAAACCAACAAGTAGACTCCGATAGGCCCGACCAGAGATAGAGCATCAAGCCTTCCTTAAGGAGTTCAACATACCAACACAGTCGTGGGGGAATAAATTGCACGGAACCGAGCAAAGTGGTGTAGCCTCATCAGAAGGGATGTAAGTGATTATGAGGCAAAAAAATAAAATAAATAAAAATAAAAAAAAAAGAGAACCAGCCAAGCCGAACAGAAACGTACAAGCGAAAAACCAGAGCCAATGCATCACCAACAGAGCTGTCTTCCTCTTACCTCTGTTGCTCTATCTGCAACAGACAGTTCAGAGCTAGAATTCGTATCATCAGTCATCATTCGTAGACCACACATAATTAACTTTTCTCGCGTGTCATTGTCAGTGTTGACAGACGAACTTATTTAAGTTAAAAGAATAGCACACACAAAGTGTGATTTAAAAGGACAATACTATGTTAATGATCATGGTACATGCTATGACTATAAATTTAAAGAAATTTAGACGTGTCCTTACAAACACACCTGACAAAGTTAGAACGTTTGCAATGTCGTTGGCGCATTAATTAGACCGAATGACAGTCAGCTAGTATTGGAAAATTCAGTGATTTTCACATTGTGTATTGCGTTGTGTTCTAGAAATGACCCGTCTGGAAAATATTAACACCTAAATGTATTTATCATATGACGTCGCGTCTGAGAATGTAATAACGCTATGTAATCAATTATGTATTTCACCAGTGAAAATAGTATGCAAATTAATTAGATACGTGCCGTAACGTCACATGTACGGCGTCATTAACCCCGCCGCGTTTACTTATGGCGGAATATTGACATTTTTTTAAACAATAGTGAATAAAATGCGTTTTAAATGTCATATGATAAATAGAATCTTGCATTCGAACTCATGTATTATTGAATTTATTAAACGAGTTGAGGAAAAGGGATAAAATGCTCGACGAAGCCTCGCATTTTATCCCTTTACTTCAACTCGCTTAATAAATTCAATAATACATGAACACTCGTGTAAGATCCTCTATGAAACAATTAGAACCTTTCATTTCATAGTTATAGACGGGCCCATTCCAACTTTTACATGTGTCTGGTTTGTTTAATTCGTTGTAAATTTCTTTTTCGAACGTTCATGTCTTTTTTCAGCATACAGTGTTGACCCTGATCCGACGCCGCATTGGGTGGCGTCTGACCTGGGTCTGCGCTGTTAGCTAGCGACCAATTCTTAGGATGCTAGACTAGGATTATAGGGAAATAATTCCTTATTTTCAAATTAGATATCGGACGACATTTGTCGCAGCTTTTTAACTCTGTTGACGTTGATAATTTTTGGGTTCCGAAATTTAAAACATGTACACGTGAGGACATTCAGAATATACTCCTTTTACAAATGCTCAGACCGTTCTTGAGTGTTCACATTTTCGCATTTCCAGTTCAACTAGACATGAAAAGTATACCTTGCAGGTGTGACGGTACTTCAGTAATAATTTACTTAATACTGAGCAGAGCGTTATTACGGTGGGTTACAAATTAGATGACTAAAAAGGTTTAAATATCAAAATACCGGTATTCATTGCAATTTTGTACTTTCTGGTGGCAACAGCTGGATTTTCACCCTGAAAGAAAAGTACAGGAACATATTGTATAACAATATTTAGTCGCGCAATATCATTTATCTTACAGTTTGTTCATCCGTGCAGTTAGATCTGAGTAGTGTTTGTTCAATGGATGGCTTAAGTGATGTTAAGTTAAGCATGATCTTAAATCTTCCCAGTACACATAACCCGCATTAGACATTTTCGTATCTTGTCCAATTAATATGACATAATATCCTACAGATGTACATCCACTTTTCCTCACAATAAACTACACCATGGTCATTGATGGATATTTTATTTTCATTGAAGGAAAACAAACAAACAACAACAACAACAACAACAAAAAAAAAAAAAAAAAAAACACGCCACAATGCCAAACATGTCAGGCTTATCTCTATCTATCTATTTTCTTATACTGAGTCGGTCACATTTGGCCATTACCTCTGTTGTTGAAAGCAAAAGCCCATTCTTCATCATATCAAACTTCACTTGACAAATTATTATAAATTGAGACTGATGTTTAAGTCTTATTTAAATTTCAATAAATATGTGTAATTTACCTCTTAATAAATGGGCCAGTTCATGAGGAAAGGATACTTATCCCACAGACGAGCAGTAAAGGCTTTTGCGAGACTGCGCCCCATAGCCTTTGCTATTCGCGGGCATGTAGCGGAGGTATTGTGGTAGCTTCACAAAACATGCGTCAATCACTAAAACTTGGCAGCGCGCGCAAATTTGAAGGGAGATAAACCAAAGTATCCTGAGCGCCCCTTTCTTATGTATCTTCTCAGATAAGTTTCAGTCCGTTAAATGATATTGCTGATTCTGTTTTTGCGGATGTTGTTTTTCATTACGTTTACGTACTATGTAATATAATGCTATCATTCGACTTTCTAGAAATGGTATACTGCAGATGAAAAATCGTTGTAGTTTTTAAGATCGATTGTTTATCAATCGACTCAAAGTTACTAACTACAAAAGCTTTCCGGCTGCTGTTGTCCACGTGACTATCGGTGACCATGTACAAAATTCAGGTTCCGGTAATTTATAGTAGCACTTGTTTTCTCCCTGTGACGTCAGAGCGCTATATAAAAATAAAATCTGGACTGAGCTTCTGAGCTTGTGTACTCGGTTATTGGCAAACAGTGTAGACCTAGACCAGACGCCGCATGTTTGCTTAAAATACTGAAATTTGATAGTTAAACGAAGCAGTTTAAGCCTCAGCTCAGGACTTTTGCCCCAGCGTACACAGACAATCATAGCCCCCGCCCATCTGTGCTGGAATAAATAGATGGGCTGCATGATGCTTCCACGCAGAGCTGAAACCGACCCGCACACAAGTACTGGAAAACTGCTAAAGGGGATCTAAGCCTGCCTAGGCAACCTTCCATGCGTATAAACCCTACTGGTTTCATTGGGCGGACGGGCTTGAGATGTCATTTCATCTCAATGTCGGGTAAAAGTCCCACAAAATTGGAAGCAACGTCTCCAAAATGACCTTTACAGTGTTGGCGGGGACGTTAAACCTCAAATCAAACAAAGACAATTGACCCACCAGTACCCTCAGTGCTTTGATTGATTCGTGCTTCAAATACAAACAATTTTTTGAAACAGAAATGAAAATAAAAATAAACTTCTTCAACATCATTTTTCTGTATAGGTACATCATGAGAATTCAGACTGTCATATATTTTTGTAAATCAGTAATTCTCTCTCTCTCTCTCTCTCTCTCTCTCTCTCTCTCTCTCTCTCTCTCTCTCTCTCTCTCTCTCGTTGACACTATACAAAAATAAATTCTGTTGTGAAAAAATTAATAAAAAAAATTAGTCGACAATACCAGCTGTCATGTTGTCTTGTATAGGATAATTACATCTGAGGACAAGATGGCGTCATGTTCATTGATTGGATGAATTCTGGATGATCATTTTCGATGTCCCCAACAATAATGCAAATAGTTCTTTATAGTTTTTTTTCGTCCCTATCGGATTTTCACCAAACGTTTTTTCTCACCATATGCGACTTAATTCAGTGCTGTGAAATAGCAATTACATATTGAGTTAACCATCGCTTTACATCAGGCGTGAAATAGTTTTATTCATCGTAGACGGGCGTAAAGAAAACGTAAAATGGTGGATAAATACATTATAAACTTTGTCAATATTAGATACGTCTTAAGACCATGTATTAAAATCTGAGTTGAATGTGAATAGTTGTCCTGCTTGCTTAATGTGAATATAGAACCGTGAAACTCTTCAAAATGGATAAAACTTTTTAGCATCCTTTTTTCTTTTCTTCATTTTGAATATAAACATTGTTTTGGATGTGTAATAATAACCCGCAGGTAATTATGCGATATAATGCTTGATAAAATAAAATCTACATAAAATGTATAAATTTGGACCTACAATTAGTTTTGCATTTTACTAAGTTGAACTTATCATCACAAAAACATGCTTATACGAGTTTAACCCCCTTAAACCCAACTTTTATATAGTAAAAGGGTATACCCTATTTTTCTGATTTCTGCTCTAAAATATAGATTATGGGTACTCGTTAGAACCGCCTCGATGAGGCGGTTCTAACGAGCACCCACAATCTATATTTTGAGAAGAAATAAGAAAAAGTCACAGTTTTTCATCTAAAAATTTTCGTTTTTTTTTTTTCGGCGGTAAAGTTTACAATGTATTTGTATAGGCGTGTTTTCGTAATGCGATTTATGATTACAGAACGTTTTAATGCATTTGTGCAAACAATGTCTTACAAAGTGACATTTATTGTACCTTAAGATTGTTTGTACACGCGTGTTATCTTCAAAATTTCAGGTCAAGATTTTAACGTGGACGAACTTAAAATTTCAAGTGCTTCAAAAGGAGTTTAAGGCAGACATTTTTCCCCAAACCCAAACTGATAAAGAGTTACAAATGATAGCTGATTCGTCGTTAATGCCGAAAAACGCATTTCAGTCTTAAACATTCTTATGTATCTATAAACTGGGAGATATAGGTGTAGAAATGTAAACATCGCTGTGAAGATTTAACAGTAAGAACTTTTACTTTATAGATACATGTAGATACAGTTGTTATGATGTAAACGGGAACGAATGTGGTACTAAAATATTTCAAATGGATCGTTGGAGTTAAGACAAAGGGAGGAAATAAAAATGGCGTCATTCGCATGGTCGTGGTGGCACATGGCGGCTGTGAAACATATGCAACCTTGTATGGTGCTGTTCGCTTTATTCGGGGTTTTGACATGTGCGGACCCTGGAAAGGTAAGATTTTTTTATGCTACATTACGATATTATATAATGATAAATGTCATGGCGTGTTTCAGACAAGTTCTTAGATGGTTACAGATATAGCTCTTTGACACCTTTTTCACTTCCTTTATAACATTATAATCACCTCGACGACAAAGAGAGAGAGAGAGAGAGAGAGAGAGAGAGAGAGAGAGAGAGAGAGAGAGAGAGAGAGAGAGAGAGAGAGAGAGATATTGCGTGTTGCTTTGTTTTCCGCAACATATAAGGTGGATATTTGCTAATAACTGAAATTTTTCCTTATTTTTTCATATGAACCTATTTTGTGGGTATTTCTTTGGCGATTCAAATGAATACCCACAAGATAGGTTTCTACAGAGAATTGACAAATAATTTTAAATAATTATCACAAAATACCGATATCCTGTTCTATTTTCAGTACAGTAAAATTCCTATATTGAGACCACCTTTGGGACTGTTCAAAGACCACTTTTGAACAGCCCCAATGGTGGTCTCTGACCAGATGATTATGCTTGGAGAAAGCACAAAGGAAGAATAACTGCAACCTACCAAATTAAGGTTTTTAAAGCAGAATTAGTCTTAATTTTAGGTGATTTCACTGTATTGTCTGTATATGTAATGAGCCAGCGCACGACAAAACCTACAATAAGACATGTGCGAAGATCAGCCTGCACATCTATGCAGTCCGTACAGTCTTCGTTGTGTGCTCTAAGGATAACTAAGTGCCCAATGCTTCTTCATGCAGCAAGAGAAGTCTCTGGTTAGACTATATGGATGCGCAGGCTGATCTGAGACTTCAATGGTGCACATGTCTTATTGTAGGTTTTGTTGTGTGCTGGCTCAAAATATTTTGTTTTCTGTTCCTCTTTGTGCTTTGGTAGCCTTTGTTCTGTGATCATGGCACTTCCTGGCCACCTTCAGTTGAATTTTAGCAGCCACATTTTCTGGGGCGCTTATACCGAGTATCCACAATCTTTGTTTTGTGGATTGATTGTGTTGGGGCTTAACGACACTTCAATCCTTGTGGGTCATTTTGTGTCGTCTCCCAGAGAAAGGGAGAAAGGATATAGCAGAGGAGATGAAAGTGAAGGTCGGGGAGAAAAAGGAAACTTAATGGACGTCCAAATGACGCAAGCTTCACGACACCTTCGTCTCACTCCACCAACCCCTTGTTTTAAGAAGATCTCGAGGGAACTTCATGCCATATGTCATGTGTCTAGCCCTTTTAACAGCTTAATCAAGTTCTCTGCTCGCATAAATATGGCAAGTGCCATTTCTTATAGCCCGGGCTGGCTCAGTTCTTTATTATTTTTTATTAAGTCTGCTTGGGACTTGTGAATTTGAATTTTAAAAGTTGACAAAAGCGGAAGCTTCTTTCTCTGATTTAGGAATAAGACTGTTCGATATGAAACAAACTCACACCATACATGCCTGTAAACTGTTTAAAACCATCTGCGCATCATATGTTTGCATTTTCAAAATCTATGAACATGATTTAAGCAGGTGCATGAGATCTTTAGTCTTTGTTGATTAAGACTGTCGGTTTGGATGAGTACGCCACAGTGTTTAGGTCCTCCTTCCTGTTTCCGCTTCCTTGTCAGATTTCCATCCTGGGTGTAAGTTTCGAATAATTCGGTATACAATGCGTGTGAAGCTGTATTTAAGTATAGTCAATTGCAATTTGCTTCTAATTATGGTTGTACGACCCTTTCAAGACTATTTCACTTATATCAAGTTGATTATTCATCAGAAGTAGGAGAAAACCGGAGAACCCAGAAAAAGTTACCTCATTTTCCGTAGAAGAACTTGGGGTCTCACACGTGACCCGTGCGAAACTCAAATACACGGCGAGGAAAAACCTCTCCCTGTGACACAGTGTAAAGTTGCGCTTTACTGAAAAACAACAGTGGATAGGTAATGTTATGAACCCTGATTAGAAGGAAAATAGAAGAGCAGTCTCCGGTATTCTACTTTTTGAAATGTGCATTGGAAACTATGTTATGACACATGATGAACAATACAGAGGACCTGCGTAATAACGACAGTACTCGTTCCCTTTTATTGTGGCGTTATAATGAATTTGCCGCCATAAAGAATCCCAGTACGGACTGATAGGTTATAAAAGGTCGTTTCCACATCATTACTCCAAGAAACAAATGTTATAGACATTTGTTAGAATCGCCTATTCTAACAAATGTTTATAACATTTGTTTCTTGGAGTATTAAATTACAAGAATCTTTCATGACTATGGATTCGATTTGGGCATTTCCAACCCGAGTGAAGCCCAAGCCGCTCGGAATTGAGGCTAAACCTTGAGCTAAGAATTCATTCCCTTTGAAATTGTCGTTATAACGAGTTTTGCCGCTGTAACGAATGTCGTTGTAACGCGGGTCCTCCATTGCGAATACTCTATTGCCAGTCCTGGGCATAAGGATAACAACTCCGAGAAACAAAGTACCTTTTGTTGAGGCTCTAAAATGACATCTTTTCAGAAGTTTGTTTTGTTTGATTTGAGGTTTAACGTCCCCGTCAACACTGTAAAGGTCATTTTAGAGACGATGCTTCCAATTTTGTGGGACTTTTACCCGACGTTGAGATGTATGACTTCTCAAGCCCAGTCGCCCAATGAAACCAATAGGGTTTATAACCATGGACGATCCGACTCGCACCGCATTGCCTGGGCAGGCTTAGATCCTCTAAACGGGTTACCAGTACTCGTGTGCGGGTTGGATTTAGCTCTGCGTGGAAGCATCGTGCAGCCCATATATTTCTTCAAGCCCCGATGGGCGGGGGCCGACTTTTCAGAAGAGAAAGGCTCGAAAATGACATCTTTTCAGAAGAAAAATTTGTATTTTTTCTTATCATTAATGTAAATATAGATTGTGTGTGGTCGTTACGCGTACGCACAATCTATGCTCCAGAACTGAAATAAAAATAGCTTGAAGTCCCCATTTTCCTAAATAAAGTTGGGTTTACAATGTCCCATCACACAGATTTGTTAACATAAGGACCTCCCACCCCCACACACCATCTCAGCTGTGTAATAATTTCCTTTTCTCTGTTGTTGATACGTGTTTATGAATGGATTTTCGTGGCAAAATACAGCAGTTTTATCATCAAGATCTTACAACATAAGGGGCATGCATCGTAATGTTTAGTCACACTAGTTGGCAAAGAAATTGGGCTAAAAATCAAAGTTCGAACCTGCTGCACTTTTCTGGCTTGATTTCAAAGTAAGTCGGGCAGGGTTTGTGAATTCGGCATTTTAGCTGAGGATAAAGTCGGCCTCTATAGCTCAGTCGGATACGAGTCTCTTTCGTTGTGAGTGACCATGAACTATTTTACCGGCCCCGATAGCTCAGTTGGTAGAGTGTCCGCTCCGGGGAACGGGAGGTCACGGGTTCGATCCCGGGCCGCGACATACCACAGTCGTTAAAAATGGTACTAGCTGCTCCTCGCTGGGCACTCAGATTTACGGGGTAGAGCTAGGACTGGTCGACCCAGTGTCAGGATAATGTGACTGGGTGTGGTATCATGTAATGTGTCTGGGACATGATACTTCAGTGAGGCAGCACTATAAAAGTGAGCATTGAGCTCCCTGTCACAACCAGACACCGTCGTGATATGACTGAAAAATTGTTGAAAGCGACGTTAAACCCGAATTCACACACACACACATGAACTATTTTTTAAGGTCCCATTAATCGCTGATATATAAGCTTGACTAGGAAAGGTGTGGTAAGGTAAACATACCGGCTCGGCATAGCCTAAGTTGTCTTGATTGGGTTGTACCAATCTGGGCTTGGAGAAATAGCTGCATACTCCCACGCAGAGCTGAAACCGACCGCACATGAGTATTGAAGCCTGTCCATCCATATAAACCCTATTGGCTTAATTGAGTGGCAGGGATTGAGATGTCATTTCATCTCAATGCCGGGTAAAAGTCTCACAAATTTGGAAGCAACGTGTCCAAAATGACCTAAATAGTGCTGAAGGGGACGTTAAACCTAGAGTCAAACAAACAAAAACTCCATACCAACCAACAATGAATCAGTCGAGGAATTGCATGCACATATGTAAGGTCTAACGTCCCCGTCAATACTACGAGTATTTAGGTTATTTTGGAGGCGTTGCTCCTAATTTTGTGGGACTTTTACGAATGACACCTGAAGCCCTCCCGTCCAATGAAATCCATAGGGTTTAACTCATATATACCTAGCGTCCAATAATGGGATGTTGGCAAACCGCGGGTAGACCTGGTTCAGGTTCTGCTCTTTTGCTTAAAGTATAGGAATTTGCTTACCAAAAATAAAACACATTACGAGTATACATAGACACCCCTAAAATGGAAATGGGCCTATACATAGCCATTAACCCATTGTATGCGGGTAAACTCCTAAAGGGGTACCTTGGCAAACAGTACAGGCCCAGATCAGACGCCGCAGAACGCGGCGTCTGATCAGGGCCTGCACTATTTGCTAACAGAATTTTACGTCAAAAATAGAATAAAAAACGAAAAAAAACAACAAAAAAAAAACAGGCCTGACACACCTTATATGACAAATGGAATTGTCCAATATATAGCAGCGGAAAGAATCCACTACCATACAATGTATGGAACGCCACGACTGTCACATGATGTTGAAAATTATTATGCGCGGTAGTTACACTATTATTCTCATCACTAACATTAATATGTTCAGTAGTAACCTTTTTATGTTCAGTAGTAACACTATTATGTTCAGTAGAAACATCATTATGTGCAGTACTAACATTTATATGTTCAGTACTAACATAAATATGTTCAGTAGAAACATTATTATGTGCGGTACTAACATTTATATATTCAGTACTAACATTAATATGTTCAGTAGAAACATTATTATGTGCGGTACTAACATTTATATGTTCAGTACTAACATTAATATGTTCAGTAGAAACATTATTATGTGCGGTACTAACATTTATATATTCAGTACTAACATTAATATGTTCAATAGAAACATTATTATGTGCGGTACTTACATTTATATGTTCAGTACTAACATTAATATGTTCAGTAGTAATACTGTTATGTTCAGTAGTAACCTTTTTCGCTGTGGTTAATTTATTATTCGGTGTGGCTAATTTACTATTAGCTGTGCTTATTTTACTATTCGCTGTGGTAAATTTACTATTCGCTGATCGGTTAATATTTCAACATAAGCAGTCACCTATGCGCCGGTCGAATTAGAAACAAACGCGGGAAACCAAAGTGTTATTTGCCGGTATTAACCGTTTGTAAAATTAATGATTGTCATTGCTGGTCCTGAGTTGGGCCTGATGGCATATATCCAGGATGATTGCTTTCCGAACGATCTTTGAATTAACGGATTTCATTTTTACTTCTAGAATGAGTTTTAGAAAGTGGTTGAGTAGACGCTGGAATAATTCTATTTATTATCGTGGCTCTATGTTCTACTACACACGTCCCGGGGCACGAGTGGCCTCGAGTACTTAAAACTATTTGGTTTCTCTATTATCACACTAGCGATTTAGACCTTTGAAGAAACAGATTAGGGAGCTTCCTCTGAGTCTCCCATTTAGATCTGAAAATAAATGATCCAATGAGGCTTTGTACCCAAGGTTGTCAACTTCTGGATCCGTGCATGTCAATTGGTATTTTCCAATCCTTGGAATTACATGATCGCAGCTGAAGTTGTAAAACTATATCAAATTTTAGTTTCTCTTTAAAGAAAAATATTGCTACCAACAAAAAAAGCGCTCAGCACTTGAATGGCTTCAAAATTATTTTTTTCTTTATATATACTTCATCTCCCTCATTTCAGAAATATCTTTATAGGCGGGACAACGGCAATATCCACCATTTGCTAGGTATTTGGAAATAGGAAGTCCCTTAAAAATGCCTTTTGGAAGACCATTCAAAAATAAAAATTAGCGGGATTGCAAAACGGCTGATTAGCCTCATCACTGCCTTTCCCAAACAAACACATACCTCCAAACACATCACGAAGACACACCTGTCCAATTTTGAACCCCACTTGCATAGGCAGGTCTCCGTGATGAGAGCACGGGTACTAGGACTTTTTGCAATAGCCGGAATTGGCTGGTCTATTAGTCACCCATCCTGGCTCACTTTAGATGCCTGTTCAAAATTCAAAAATTTCATGCGTTATCACCCTTTAACAAGCATCGTGACCGAAGGCGTTTTCTTTGCCATGTCAGGGGTGGGGGCAGAGAATAATGGAAGCCAGAACTGATAATGTATGTTAGCTTTTTTCCTCCACCAGACATTCGAAAACAGGGCTGTGCTCTGACACATTTGGCAGTCGAAATTGGCAACACGTCATCACATACTAGAGCCCGTCTTTGGTCTGATTCCTGCACTCAAAATTCTAAAATCGCTATAGAACTGTGTTTCTTAGGACAAACGCTGTACATTGGGTGCGATTTGTGCCTTCCTCCGATTAAGAGTTCAGTATATTCCCATTGGTCAGCTGACACCTGTCGAATTGACAAGTGCCAGCACATTGGAGGCCCTGGGAAGAGCAGTTCATAAACTAATCCCATTTAGCGAGATGGGGGTAGCCCCAATGTGCTTTTAGCGCCCGGTTACCTTACAAAATCTATCAAGTCAAGTCAAGTCAAGCCTCATTTCAGAGTGTTATGAGCCTGTGCACTTCTATACCCGTGTCTGGGTTTCAGTTTTAAGGCCTACAAGCAACCATTTAGATTCCTGAATTAACCTGCATAGGCAGCCTCCAGTTGATGACCCTGTCCGAACCTTGGACGGGACACCGTTTTGTTTCAGCTTTGTGAGCAATAACACAATAACAAGCTTCAAACAAAGCGATTGCTTCATTTCAATCAAAAAAGTGTTTAGTTTTTTTTTTGTAAGCATCACTGCAAGCATCGTGCAGTAAGAGTATCTTAAGTGTGGGCACTGCGTACGATGGGTCAGTGGGCCCTGGTCGATACCACCTGTTGGGCCGAAACGACCAGTTTTCGGAAATGCCAGTCAGGTCCGGCGAATAATACAATTGTCAGGTGCACACTAATGTCCGGGAATTTGCCGGGAAAATGGAGGTAGTGGTGTGTTGTCGCTAATATCTCCACTTCGGGTTGTCAGAAATTAATACAAATAGTATCAAATAAAATTTTTAGCTCTGTTATAAAAGATAAAAAAATAATAATTTACTTTTTTAACGTTTTAGGGGTCCATTTTTTAAGTTAATTTGTCCGGGAAATTCTCTGATTTTTTCCTGGATGTTGGGGTATTGATACGTTAACCCTAATATCTCGACTTTAGGTGGTCAGAAATTAATAAAATTAGTATCAAATAAAAATTTTAGCTCAATTTTAAAAGAGAGTTAAAAATATTTTTCATTTTGAATATTTTAGGGGTTCATTTCTGAAGTTAATTTGTCCGGGAAATTCCCGAATGTGTCCTGGATCTTGCGGTAGTTGTGCGTTTTCATAATATCTCGGTTTGTGGTGATCACTAATTGATAACAATTGATATATGTTAAAATTTTAAGTTTAATTCTAAAAAAAAATATATAAAAAATCTCTTTATACACCTCAATAAGGCAGTTCTAATGAGTACCCACAACCCGGATTGTATCCAGGATGCCTGGGTATTAGTTCGTTTTCCTTAATATATCGACTTGTGAGAACGAAAAAAAGACTGCACACCCCTTGTAAATCCTACTTTTCTCTGTATAAAGTTGGATTTACATGGGTTTCCATTACACAGCTTTCTGTGATGTCACACATGTTGCTGCTCACAAGACGGACACTGCCATTGATACGATGATGAATTCAGACCTAAACATATTCTATAAAACCAAATTTTGCACTTACGATTTTCACAGCAAATTATGTTATCAATATACTCAGGCATTTTGCAGAATCACCAGACTGGAATTTTTACGATTTTACAACTGAATGAATGAAGTCTTTCTACTATTTCAATCCAGGTAAGCAGCACACGCCAACTTATTATGAGTTAAAGCAATTAATTTAACACATTTTTAATCTCGTTAGAAAATCAATGGCCCGTAAAATCGCTCAAAGTCCGTACACCTAATTCATCGTCAGGAAGAAATGGATGCGCTTAAATTTCGTTGTTTAAGCAAACAGTATAGAACTAGATCAGATGTCGCATTTTGCGCCGAGATCAGACGCCAAGTTTTGCAGCGTCTGAGCATCATGGTCCGTCAATCAGTCAAAGTCCTTACATCTAATTCATTGGCAGCAAGAAATAGATGCGGTTAAATTTCGTCGTTGATTAAGCAAACAGTGTAGACCGAGATCAGACGTCGCACTTAGCGGCCCAGATCAGACGCCAAGGTTTGCGCAGCTACTGATCATAATGGTCCGTCAAAGTCCGTACACCTAATTCATTGCTAGAAAGAAATGGATGCGGTTAAATTTCCTCGTTGTTTAAGCAAATAATGTAGACCCAGATCAGATGTAGCATTTTGAGAATTGATATCATTTTATCCGCCATTTTGAGTCAAATGTTTACAGTCTTATTTTATCCTACCGGTGCACAGGCGACTGCTTATATTAGAAATATTATCCATCAGCGAATAGTAAAATAACCACAGCGAATAGTAAATTTACCACAGCGAATAGTAACTTAACCACAGCGAATAAAGTTACTACTGAACATAATGATGTTTATACTGAACATATTAACGTTTCCACTGAACATAATATTGTTACTACTGCACATAATAAAGTAACTGCTGAACCTATTAATTTACCACAGCGAATAGTAAATTAACCACAACGAATAGTTCATTAACCACAGCGAATAGTAAATTAACCACAGCGAAAACAGTTACTACTGAACATAATAATGTCACTACTGAACATATTAATGTTTCTACTAAACATAATGATGTTACCACTGAGCATAATGTTGTTAATACTGAACATAATAATGTCACTACTGAACATATTAATGTTTCTACTAAACATAATGATGTTACCACTGAGCATAATGTTGTTTATACTTAACATAATTATGTTTTTACTGAACATAATTATGTAACTACTGCACATAATAACGTTCCTACAGCACATAATTATGTTACTACTGAAGATAATAGTGTTTCTGCTGCACAAAATGCTTTTACTGAACATAACTCTATTACTACCGCACATAATAATGTTCCTACTGCACATAATAAAGGTACAACTGAACAAATTAACGTTACTACTTAACATGTTACTGCTACCACTGCACATAATAGTGCTACTACTGAACATAACATTGTTACCACTGAACATAATAAGGTTAATACTGAACATAATAATGTTGCTACTGAACATATTACTGTTAATACAGCACAAAATAGTGTAACTACCGCGCATAATAATTTTCAACATCATGTGACAGTCGTGGCGTTCCATACAATGGGTTAAAAGGGAAATCTAATGTCTCATATTTAGGCATTAAGACCACACTACTGTGCACTAAAATGGCGTTATTCTTTTCGCCAGAATTCGCATTTTTTAGATGAAAAAGTTCGATTTTTTCTTATTTTTTGTCCTTTTGTTTTGGAACAGAAATAAGAAACATAATGATACCCCGTATACCACAAATGTCTCTATATAAAGTGGGGTTTCATGGGGACGGGGATATTCAGATATTCATTTCACGGACTTGTTCACGTGATGGGTGTTTCATGAGCTCGATCATAAGAAAACCTGTCTCCGGGGTTGGCGACCATGTATGACATGACACAAACAGGCCTGTGCAGCTGCACAGACTGGAAGGAGTCTGGGATTTCAGATATTGAAACTAAAAGTATTACCCTATCTAAACAGCGAACAGTAAAGTGCTGATCAAACTGTGCGGATGCGTAGGCTTATCCGCACTTTTGTTGTTAGCAGATCGGCAAATACAGATTTTCCCATGACGCGCCACGCATATCAAGGATGTTACTATTTATGATCATCTTTTGTTTTGTTTGATTTGAGGTTTAACGTCCCCGTCAACACTGTAAAGGTCATTTTGGAGACGTTGCTTCCAATTTTGTGGGACTTTTACCCGACATTGAGATGAAATGACATCTCAAGCCCTGTCGCCCAATGAAACCAATAGGGTTTATTAGCATTGACGGTCCGCCTCGCACCGCGGTTCCTGGACAGACTTAGATCCTCTAAGCGGTTTACCAGTACTAGTGTGCGGGATTATGATCATCTAAAAAACACCCACCCGTATAGGATAATGCACTCTTCCACATTTCTAGAAATGACATTATATAAACATCACGTGAACAAGTATTAAACAACAGTGTACATTCCACTTTATATAGACTTTATGTAGAGAAAATTGGGGTTTACAGGGGTATTCATTGTGTTTCTTATTTCTGTTTCAAGATATAGGTTGTGGTACTCGTTAAGACCGTCTCAATGAGGCGGTTATAAGTTGTGGGTACTAGTTATAACCCCATCAATGAGGCGGTTCTTACGAGCACCCACAATATATGTTTGGATTAGAAACAAAAAAATCCAAAATTTCACCCGAAAAGGGCTAGTTCTGCATATCTGCGTATATGAAAGACGCCATTTTAGCACAAGCGTATGGTATCGTTACGGTTTTCACATAAAAAAATGTGATACATGCTCATACTTTTGCTCCAGCTACAATTTTTGTGCCCGTTAGAACCGCTTCGTTGAGGCCGTCACAGTCTTTGTTGTTTTAACACAAGTAAGAAAAAATGTATCCCTTTAAAAGTCCAAGCTTTCTTATTTATAAAATATGTGGGGTTAACAAGGATTATACACAGACATGTTGAGGCCCCCGCCCATCGGGGCTTGAAGAAATATATGGGCTGCATGATGCTTCCACGCAGAGCTGAAACCGACCCGCACATGAGTACTGGTAAATCGCTTAGAGGACCTAAGCCAGACCAGGCAAAGCGGTGCGAGTCGGCCCGTCCATGTTTATGAACCCTATTGGTTTCATTGGGTGGCAGGGCTTGAGGTGTCATTTCATCTCAATGTCGGGTAAAAGTCCCACAAAATTGGAAGGAACGTCTCCAAAATGACCTTTACAGTGTTGATGGGGACTTTAAACCTCAAATCAAACAAACAAACAAACACAGACATGTTAACATGAGTTTTAAAATTACCTATATGAATAAAAAAACAACAACTATAAATTAAACTTAAAATGCTATTTGTAAATGTCAATCTACAGGTAACACTGTATAAAATACCGAACCGTATCATTAACATATCCATATCATATAATTTTATTGAGCTATTTTACATAGATATGTTAATGACGCGGGCTACAATTTATATACCAACCCTCGTATAGTCGAACTTCAATGGCTCGAACTCTTTTGGAGCCATGAAAATTAGTTCGAGACAGGGTTGGTTGAGACATAGACCCAGCAGGCAGATGACGTAATTGTGACTCACATCAACGTTGATGCAACGTGATGACGTTTATGCAACGTCATATCAACGTCAGTGCACCGACGTTGATTTGACGTTGCCCTGGCTACTGTGCCTGCTAGGGAGTCAGGTCAGAAGTTTGAATTGAGGTTTAACGTCCTCGTCAACACTATTAAAGTCATTTTGGAGACGTTGCTTCCAATTTTGTGGGACTTTTACCCGATATTGGGATGAAATGACATCTCAAGCCCCGCCACACATTGAGACCAACAGGCCTATATGCATTGGATGATCCGACTCACACCACTTTGCCTCCTTCTCAGCGGTTTACCCGTACTCGTGTGCGGTCAGTTTCAGCTCTGTGTGGAAGCATTATGCAGCCCAATCTAGGAACATCTTTTTGATGTTCTGTAAAATAAACGTAGGCTGTATGTTCTCATTGGAATTTCCCGCCCATCGGGGCTTGAAGAAATAGATGGGCTGCATGACGCTTCCACGCAGAGCTGAAACCGACCCGATACGAGTACTGGTAAACCGCTTAGAGGCAAAGCGGTCCATGCTTATAATCCCTATTGGTTTCATTTGGCGGCAGGGCTTGAGATGTCATTTTATCTCAATGTCGGGTAAAAGTCCCACAAAACTGGAAGCAATGTCTCCAAAATGACCTTTACAGTGTTGACGGGTACGTTAAATCTCAAAACAAACAAACAAACAAAACAAAACTCATTTGAATCGCCTTTTCCAATGTAAAATTAGAAAAATCCCTATATATGTATTACCTATACATATAGAAAGAATTTAAGGGGAATGGGAACACCTGACAGATTTGTCCGCCATTTTTCAAAGGGAGATGACTTTTGGGACTTCCTGTTCGCTTTTCTATAAACCTTGTCCCACGGAAAAAAGGGTTCAACTCTTAAAGGAAAGAATTTGCTCCTCAGGAGCAAATTCTTTCCTTTAAGAGTTGACCCCTATTGACATGGGAGACAAAAATCCTTTTGGTTTCCTCCCCTGAAGGTGTAATGGGGACTAAAGACGAGTTTGAAACAACCATGGTAAACGAGCCATCAGAGTTAGAGCCACTGAAGTTTTGCTGTTTATGTGAACTTGTAAAACATCACGTGAACAAGTCCGTCTACTCTTGTAAACCCCACATTAAATTGAACGTTGGGCCCCGACCATCGGGGCTTAAAGAAATAGATTGGGCTGCATGATGCTTCCACGGAGAGCTGAAATCGGCCGCACATGAGTACTGGTAAACGGCTTAGAGGTCTAACCCTGTCCAGGCATAGTGGTGCGAGTCGTGCGTGGTTCTTGAGTTTAAGACTATTGGTCTGTTCGGGTGGTATCATCACAGTGTCGGGTAAAAGTCCCGCAAAATTGGTAGCAATGTTTAATGACCTAAATAGTGTTGACGTGGACGTAAAAGCTTAATTCTATCAAAATGGACCGTGTCAAGCAAAAATGGTTCTTCAGCATATACTCGTAGCGGAGATAAAAATCGACTTGCTTGCCAACGCAGAGTACAGCCGTCATTGTCTGCGTGAAGAAGCAATGAGCCAACAGGCTTCTAAACAGCGCACAGCGTACACTCTGACCAGCCTGCGCTGATCTGAGTCTTCCCTGGGCGCTCATGTTCGAAATCCCCATTCGATAAAGAGAAATTTTGGAGACATAAGGGTGTGCATAATTTTTCTATTTTTGCTCACTCAGAAACCGACTTTTGCAATATTGTTTAGATTCACCGCAGTGAAGCACATTTTAAGTGTTTAATAGAAAAAAATCACTTTTTCACCGGAAAAAAATATTAGTTCTAGCGCCGTGAAAGACAATATTGTATCACACGGGTGTTTTTATCATAAAAAAAGTATATTTAATGACAACTAATGATCAGAACGGGCGTTTTATGTCTCAATGATAATTGATCGTAATGGATATGCATCCTCATAACTACCATTAAATTAGGCTATGATGGATGATAGACATTTTGATATTCAAAACGCCGAAACAATCTTGAATAATCAGTAGACGAAAGTATAGCTTCTTTCATTTTAAATGATATGTATGCATTCAGATGCGTCTCTATCCATTATAACTAATAACACATTATTAAACTGAATGAAATGTTTTTTGAAGTGATCATCCTCGCCTACAGTGAGCTTTTTTTTTACCTACATCTATGAATGTGATATGCTTGAAACTATTTAATGACTACGCGAGAAGGAACTCACAAACTCCTAATAGAAACTGGAAGCTGAAAATGTAATTTGGTTGTGATGGAGCGAGGTGGTGAACACACTTGTTAACCTGCTTTATATAGAGAAAGTGAAGTCAGCGACGTCATCGGCACTCGTCATTACATAACGAAAACACGCCTATACAATTTTGACCCCCTTGAACCCCACTTTTATATAGTAAAACTGGTGTTTGCAGGGGTATAAATTATTTTTCTTATTTCTACTCAAAAACATAGATTGTGGGTAGTCGTTAGAACCGCCTCGCCGAGGCGGTTCTAACGATTATCCACAATCTATGTTTTGAGCAGAAATAAGAAAAATATCACAATTTTTCATCTGAAATATATTTCATTTTTCTGTGGTAAAATTTACAATGCATTTGTATAGGCGTGTTTTCGTAATGAAGTTACGCCTGTGATCAAAAATAGAAATTCGGATGGTAAAGTGACTTCTGTAGACCCTCTGGCTCAGTAAGGAATGAGAGAAGAAAAAAGAGGCATGAAAGTAGGAAAGTTAATTCGCCCGTTCTTAGAGCAGTGACAAACAAGTGACAATGGAGAAAACAAATGACTAACATGGTAAAGAGATTAAAGCAATGATGAAAATGGCTGCTAATTTGTCGGGCGCAGTCATTCCTGTGCCAAATATTGCGAATTAACCCATATATGTTAAACGTCACTTTTTGGGGACATATCCAAACAGTCTAGAGCCAGATCAAACGCCGCAGAATGAGACTACACTTTTTGTTAAAGGTAACTTGCCACCAATAATAAAACAAAACAAAAACTTAAGACCCTAAAATCGTAAATGAACCACTCAAAAGTTATTAGGTAGAAGATTCCATTGTCATATATGGGTTTACACTTGTTAAGGGATATGCAATATCAATGTTATCTTGCGTATAAACCCATGGGACCGGTGCTAATGAATCCCTATAAATCAGAAACATATTCTTTTTGCTCAGCCACTGAGCGAACGCTCTTTTGAATAAGACTTCTTTATCTTGAATAATCCATTGATTTAATGGCTCTTTTATAAATAAAATTAACGCACCCAACCAAATTATGACTCAAATTAATAATTAATTTGATAATAACTACAGACAGATAACGCGGACAAACAAGTGTTATGATTGAGCCCTGCCATAAGAAAGCATGACTTCTAGGTTTGCGAAAAGGTGAAAGACAGACCGGACAGTTTTGCTCCTCAGACCAGGAAGAGTCTTTGAATTTTAGACACAGAAACTATAGGTATTGTGCCAACTAAAGTGCTGATGTTACGAGCCAGGCGTAGCAGAAAGAAAAAGCAAACAAGCCTTTTGGAAAAATTTAACAAAATTTATTTACAAGTTAACTTTAACCTGTAGAAGTAAGAAAATTAAATGTACTTAGCTCTGTTATGAAATATCCTGAATGAATCTATTTTCCTTGATCCCACAGAATTCACAGTCCAAAATGAAAAGTAATATCCTTTAACAATCCAACACAGAATTTAGAAATAACTTTCCTTATAAGCCCAAACATCAAACTCCAAAGTCTGCCTCAATGAGAAAAATCAAGCTCTTTTATAGACCCTAAGATTTCTCTAGAACATTCCAGAGGGCTGTGGAATAAGATGAGGTAATTTTCTAAAAATAATGCAACCCAGAACTTTCTGGAAGGTTCTGAAGTACTTTTCCTTGTAAACATGTTGTTTACAAAAATGAAATTAATCTGTGACTCAGTTTTCTAGAATCTTCTATAAGAAGATTAACAAGATATTTATAGCACTATTAGGTCAACACTGGGGTGAAAGTGGGAATCAGAAAAATAAATTCTTATGCATAACACTCCCCCTCTTCGAGGAAAAGAAAGATTTATGTAATAAAGCTTTCTTTTGCTTTAAGAATAATAAAATATTGAGCATAGCATATAAAATTACATGTATCTACAATCCACTTTAGTAGGAAAGAAAAACACAACTCCTGACACCGCTCAAGCTCTTGAAAGGGCATCAGGGATAATGTTATCTCTCCCTCTGATATGTCTTATGTCTAAATTATACTCTTGTAGCATAAGACTCCACCTGAGCAACCGCTGATTTTTGTTTTTCATTTTATGTATGAAAGTCAGTGGATTGTGATCACTGAAAACAACAATCGGTGCAGTAGTAGGGGTAAGATAAACTTCGAAATGTTGCAGACTGATTCTTGCTCTGCATCTGTCTATGTTAGAGAATTGAATTAATCTTTCTACGAGTCTGTAAACTTTTTTGTCCTTTCATGTTCTGGTATAAGAATACTAGGAGAACTCCATTCCAGTCATTGTCCAGCAAATACTGAATTTCTTCTTTCAGATATTCCTGTTTCATAGGATTCATCCTGTATGGGTGTTGTTTTACAGGTTTAGAACCATTTATGTCCACATCGTGAAATATTTTGTCTGTCCGTGTTGGAATGTCAGGAAATAAGTGTTCATATTCAAAAATCAGCTGTTTCAGTTTTCCGCTGATTTGGCTCTAGATGTGACAGTTTCTGGTCAAGATTCCGTAGAATGTCAGAATTCTGAAGTTTTGATGACGTGGGATCCGACTTCACTGAATTAATATCCTCACAGTCATTGTCACATGAATTAAGTGGAACAGAGCTAACTAGATTGACTGATGTTAAAGATGTATTGTCCCTATCAATGTATTCCTTAAGCATGTTAATATGACATAGCTGCTTTAGCTTGCGCCTCCCAGGAGTGTTTATTATGTAATTTACGTCACTGATCTTTTTGTCTACAGTGTATGGACCATAATACCTGGCCTGCAACGATTTTCCTGGAATAGGCAAAAGAGCTAGTACCTTATCACCTGGTTTAAAATTCCTTTCTTTTGTCCCTATGTCATATAGCTGTTTCATTTTCCTTTGGGCTGACTGAAGATTGGTCCGAGCAGCCTCACAAGCTTTTGAAAGTCTAGTTTTGAAATCAGACACATACTGAAGTAAATTCAGGGAGGTGTCATCATTGGAGAGAAATTTCTCTTTGAGAAGTTTCAAAGGACCACGAACAGTATGGCCAAATACTAACTCAAATGGACTGAAGCCAAGAGATTCTTGCACAGATTCTCTAACAGCAAATAAAAGGAGATGGATGCCTTCATCCCAATCCTTCTCTGTGTCAAAACAATATGATCTTATCATGTTTTTCAATGTTTGATGGAATCTTTCAAGGGCGCCTTGACTTTCAGGATGATAGGCCGATGACTTATACTGTACAATGCCAAGTTCATGCATTACTTGTTGAAATATTCCAGACATAAAATTTGAGCCTTGGTCTGACTGAATAGATTTAGGAAGCCCAACAAATGTGAAAAACTTCACTAAGGCCTTGACGATTGTCTTAGTTTTGATATTTCTTAAAGGAATGGCTTCAGGAAAACGTGTGGAAGCACACATAATAGTCAAAAGATATTCACAGCCAGACTTAGTTCTGGGCAAGGGACCCACACAGTCTATAATTATTCGACTGAAAGGTTCATCAAAAGCAGGTATAGGCTGCAAGTGAGCCTTAGGTATAGTCTGATTGGGTTTTCCTACCATTTGACATGTATGACAGGACCTACAATGCTGAGAAACATCTGATTTTAACCCAGGCCAGTAAAAATGATTAAGAATCTTGTGATAGGTTTTATTTACACCTAAATGTCCTGACATGGGAGTTTCATGTGCCAAGTTTAATATTTCAGGACGGTAAATCCGTGGAACCACTATCTGATGGTTGTCAGTCCACTCGTCTTCTGCTGAGACGTCTGGTGGACGCCATTTTCTCATAAGAATGTCATTTTTGACATAATAACAGACTGGGACCTGAGAAACTTCCTGCTCATCTAAGGCCCTTTCAAATAAAGGCGAAATTTCAGGATCCTTGTGCTGTTCTATAGCTAGTTGAGACCCGGACATTTTATCTTGGCCTAGATCGAAAGATGAGTTATTCTCATGAAAATCTGTCTGCTTATCAGGCAGGCTTGAAGACAGAGACCTTGTTATCTCGTCATTAAAAGACTGACCCAAAAAGGTATCAGTAAAATCAAAATCCTGTTTCCCATCAGTTTGCTTGGCCTTACGTGCCATAGCCCTTGTGACTGCACAAGACGGATAAAGATCAGGAATTTCCTGCTCAATGGGATCAGGCGGTTGGTCTATGCAAGGATTAGTAGTCAAAAGTGGGTTTACCACAACCTTATCTCCAGCTAAGTCATTGCCTAGCAACAAATGAACACCTTTAAAAGGTAAAGAAGGTCTAATGCCAACAGCCACTGAACCGGATACCAAGTCTGATGACAAATAAACGTTATGAAGCGGAACATTAACAAATCCACATTCCACACCCTGAATAAGGACACTTTGGCCCATAGAAGTCTTCTCAGAAAAAGGCAGAGTATCTGCTAGAATAAGAGATTGAGAAGCTCCGGTATCTCGTAAGATTTTAATAGGGGTAGGATGGGCATAACTGTCACCATTTAGTGACACAAAACCATCTGATAAGAATGGTTCATAACACTCCATAACTGTATCAGTCTCAGATAATTTGGTATCAGAAAGAGTTTCCTCCCTTACACAAGACTGTGGTTTTGGCCTTATAGAAGTCAAGCCTGTAGGCTTAAGTTCCTCTTGTCTTTCTCTTTCTTTTCTTCGCTTTAATTTTAAACATTCAGAGATCAAATGACCTGTATTTTTACAATAATAACAAACTACTTGAGATTGAGATAAGGGATTCTGGTCTTTGTTTTCACCAGAAGGTTTGGAAAAATTCTGGCTTCTGTTTTCACCAGAAGGTTTGGAAGGATTCTGGCTTTTATTTTCACCAGAAAGTTTGGGCATAGTACTAGATGTATGGCTATAACTACCAGAAGGATTACTGGGATAGAATCTTGGACCTGTCTGTGGATTATAAGGTTTTCGAGGATAAGGCCTGTTCACAAATGAGACTTTATGAGTCAAAGCATAATCATCTGCCAAACGAGAAGCTTCCTCCAAAGTTTCAACCTGTCTCTCATCGAGAAAAGATTTAATGTCTGAATTTATGCACCGTTTGAACTCTTCAACAAGGACAAGCTGTCTAAGTTTGTCATGATCAGAGCCTACTTTTTTAGAAGAACACCACCTATCAAATAACTGTTCTTTGGTTCGAGCAAATTCTATATGGGTCTGGGAAATTTCTTTTTTACAATTCCTAAATTTTTGCCTGTAAGCTTCGGGGACCAACTCATATGCCTTAAGAATAAGCTCCTTAACCAAATCATAGTCTGAGCTTTGCTCGACAGTCAGCTGAGTGTAAATGTCTCGAGCCTTTCCGACAACAACGCTTTGCAAAAGTAAGGTCCAATGCTCTTTTGGCCATTTTAAATTTTCTGCAACTTTTTCAAAATGCAAAAAATACTTATCTACCTCTTTTTCCTGAAATGGCGGAACTAATCTTATGTGCTTTGTGGCATCAAAGTAACTGCCAGAGTCAAAAACAGGGGTATGTTTCAACCTATCCTGACCCTGGAGTTCCATTTCCTTCAGCCTTAATTGAAATTGCCTTTCCCTCTCTTTTTCTTCAATACTATATCTCATTTTTTCCTTTTCTAACTCAATCCGTTCCTCCATTTCTCTTTGTTTTTCTTCCTGCTCTAATTTTTCTTTTCGAATTCGTTCTTCCATTTCTAATCTTTCCATCTGCATTTGTCTCTGCATTTCCCTTTCTTTTTCTTCCTTTTCCATTTTTTCTTTCTGTATGCGTTCTTCCATCTCTAATCTTAATTTTTCTAATTCAATTTGCCTTCCAATTTCGATTTGTCTCATTTGCAATTCAGTATGTGAAACCATAATGAGAGACAAAGCAGATGGATCGAAAAGTTCTTCATCAACAAAAAAATGTACCAAAATATTCTTAATTTCATGTTTTTTCATGCTTGTTTTGACAGCAGTGACCCCATAATGGGAAGCAATTTCTAGCAAATCTGTCCTTTTGGCCAGATTAAACAACTCCTGAGTAGGCTGAGCCAAAAAGCTTCTCAAATCAAACGACATGTTTGCTTTTTGTTTGTATTATAACGCAAGTATGGTAATTCAGATTAAGGTTAATTTGACAAAGTTTTTTTTTTTTTTTTTTTTTTTTTTTTTGAAATGACAAGCTCAACCAAAATTTCACATGAAATGACAAGTACTATTTCACCTGAAATGACAATTCACATGAAATGACAATCCCCTATATGCCTATAGGGAAATACCAATTCTGTGAAGCAACTGCCAAGTGTATTTGATAAGAAATGACAATTACCTGCCGTCACATGAAATGTCGGTTTTAAAATGCTCAAATGGTTTTATCCCGGACGAGCCCCCAATTTCTGTTACGAGCCAGGCGTAGCAGAAAGAAAAAGCAAACAAGCCTTTTGGAAAAATTTAACAAAATTTATTTACAAGTTAACTTTAACCTGTAGAAGTAAGAAAATTAAATGTACTTAGCTCTGTTATGAAATATCCTGAATGAATCTATTTTCCTTGATCCCACAGAATTCACAGTCCAAAATGAAAAGTAATATCCTTTAACAATCCAACACAGAATTTAGAAATAACTTTCCTTATAAGCCCAAACATCAAACTCCAAAGTCTGCCTCAATGAGAAAAATCAAGCTCTTTTATAGACCCTAAGATTTCTCTAGAACATTCCAGAGGGCTGTGGAATAAGATGAGGTAATTTTCTAAAAATAATGCAACCCAGAACTTTCTGGAAGGTTCTGAAGTACTTTTCCTTGTAAACATGTTGTTTACAAAAATGAAATTAATCTGTGACTCAGTTTTCTAGAATCTTCTATAAGAAGATTAACAAGATATTTATAGCACTATTAGGTCAACACTGGGGTGAAAGTGGGAATCAGAAAAATAAATTCTTATGCATAACACTGATCAGACTGCGCACATACGCAGTCTGATCAGCACATTAGTTGTTCACAAATGGCAAAAACGCGTTTTCTAGTGACATAACACATATGCTAAAATCTCACACCATATGTGTCTATATCGCTGGGGTAGGTTAAGTTAATATTAGTTTTTGTTCAGTGCCCAATGGAGAAGCTATGACTATTGAGGTCATTTTGGAGAGGTTGCTTCCGATTTTGTATGACTTTCAGAATCAGAACTGTTACTGGTGATACGTCAAATGACATTCATACACCAGCGATACGGCCAGGATTTAAGGGGTTGTCGGACTCGCACCACATTTCTTGGGCAGGCTTGGGCATTCTAAGCGATTTACCAACATTTAAGTTCGGTCGGTTCAAAACTCAGCTCATGCAGCAAAATCTATTTCTCCAAGCCCCGATGGGCGGGGCGCTTAATTCGGGTTTCACAGTCCTTTCAATATTATTTGACGTGTATCGAGACGACCTTTATGTGGTTGACACTATAGTGATAGTTTTAAGTGAAAAGAACTCGTCCTGATACCATCATATGGGCCCCGTCAAGCGATTTTGGTACTTATCGCCTATGCGAGCAGCGAAGGTTCAGGCGAGCCTGCGCATCCGCGCAGTCTCGCCAGAACCTTCGCTGCTCGCTCATACAAGCAGTGAATCAAGAGAAACCTTCAGACAGAAAGCCATATCCCTGGCCCCTCTGAATGACTGGGCATGCGCAGTTAAAATTTGTAATGATGGAATGCTCGAAGACACAAATTCGCTTGGCGGGGCTCATATTTGAACCATCTTTTGTATCATCTTGTTCACTGTTTCGCGAGTTTGCAAGGGCCCGACCACGACGTCCGTGGATTTTATACCTACTCAACAAAACGAGACGCTGTTAAAGACCGTAAAATGTTTAATGTATACCGTTTTTAGTGTGATTTTATCTCACAAACGGTGTAATGCTTACAGCAGCGATGGATGATGGTTTAAATGCACCATTAATTGAAGACACCACGAACTAGTAAAACATCGAAAAATGAAAAAACACACTTAAAAAAAAAAAACCTACAATAAGATTTGTGCGACCCGCAGAAACTATGATCTGTGTGCACATCCACGCAGTCTAACAAGAGGTTTTCGCTGATCTCTAGGGACGAGGGGGCTGCAAAAGGCGCATGCAATCAGCGAAGACTCTGATCAGACTGCGCGGATGCGCAGGCTGATCTGAGTCTTCTCTGGTCGTAAAGCTGTTATGGTAGTTCGTTTTCCTATACGCGGGCTTAAATACATATCCTGATCTGGCTGTTTAGTTGGTATGAAAATTTTCTCATGAAATTGGGGCTGCATTTTATTGCGTGATTAACGGTGGGTGATTTCAAAAAAAGGACGACAGTCTAACTTTAGTACCAAGTTGAGATTTTATTACATAAAACGTCATTAAATTGTCGGCTTCGTTTCCATCCTTTAACTTTTATTCTATGTGTGGGCCTGAGAACCATGCCGCTGCACACATTGCGGTTTATGCATTTAATGTGATAATAATAATTAATAATAATAATAGGCTCTATTCATAGAGGGTAAAATTTATTTATAGAGGGTAACACATTTAGTAAACCTGTGGTCCTCTTTTTTTCCTGGGTAGAAACCATTACTAAGCAATATTGATCAAGTCACTGGCTCAAGGAAACAACAAAATCGAACTCGGTACCTCACGATCTCGAGTCCGATGCTTTACCACTGCAACCCAGCGAAAATCAGTGGTTTTATAAAAAAAATTAACCAGGAAGATGTTAAAAGAAATGATAAAGCATCAAAACCTTTATCCTGCTGTTCACGACAACACAATCCTTTGCAAACAGTGTAGATCAAGATCAGAAGGATCTACACTGTTTTTTATGCAGTTTGCGAATATGAATGAATAAATTACATCAAGTAATTTGATTGGTTGCAATGTAATGGGTGTGGCTACATTAATTTATGCAGCGGGATAAGGGCACAGGGGCTTGAAGTTATGTCCATAAGTAATTCATAAGGTTTAAAATAAAAAGGGACACTATCTTTGACTAAGCCATTTCGTAAGAACGAAATGGCTAAGTGTCACTTTTGATTTTGAACCTTATGAACTACTTATGGACAGAACTTCAACCTCCTGTGATAAAGTTTAACGATTTTAAAGTGAACTCTTCCATTTTGTAGTCGGGGTGGCAAACATTGTAGATCAATGTGAGGCGACTCGTTATCATCTCATCTGGATCCACATTGTTTGTATAGGCGTATGTACTGGTCTACCGTACTTACCCTAAATATTCGGACACCACAACTCATTACCATACTTGTTCTACAATTTAAACAAGCCGAATTTACTATGTTATATGTTGAGTCTAAAATAGCTGAATGAGTGGCAAACAGTGCAGACCCTGATGAGACGCCGCAGAATGCGGCGTCTCATCTGTGTCTTCACTGTTTGCTCAGGCCTGCCTGTCCGAATACATACGATACTGGCATGTAATAGAGAATTTATATACGAGGGTAGGCTGAAAAGTACTGAGCCTGACCAAGAAGCAGGCATCGAACAACCCTGAAATTTTGTATTCATTAAATCCAATCCTTTATTACTTGATTTGACTCAAATGAGTTCAAGTTTACCTGCGATAAAGTAGAAATTCTAGACTTTGAAAATTGATACTAGCACGTTTTTGAGAAAATGGACAAAATCTGGCATCGTGGTGTCATCAAGTACCTCCATAAAAAGGGGGTAGCTTCTAAGGACATTCATGCCGATATGGTTGCTACATAAGGGGATGATGCTCCTTCGTATGCAACCGTGAAAAGGTGGGCAGCAAATTTTAAGATTGGCAAGGACAGCCTTGAAGATGATGACCGGTGTGGACGACCCACAACGGCAACAACTGAGGAAACCATCGGCCAAGTACACAGGGCCGTGATGGATGACAGGCGTTTAACTGTGAATCAGTTAGCTTACACTGTTGGCATCTCCCGTGAACGAGTAGAGAACATTCTACACAGTGAACTAGGAATGTCGAAGGTTTCCGCCAGATGGGTGCCACGGCTTTTGACGCCTGACCAAAATGTGACCAGACTGAACCCGTCACAAGCCAACTTGGCTATTTTTGAAGCAGACCAAGATGGTTTTCTTGACCGTTTTGTCACTCAGGATGAGTGTTGGGTTCATCATTTGAGCCAGAGACCAAAAGACAATCCATGCAATGGAAGCATCCTGGCTCACCCCTCCAAAGAAGGCAAAGGTCGTCTCCTCTGCAGGGAAGTTGATGGCATCAGTGTTCTGGGATGCCAAGGGTATAATATTCATAGATTATCTTCAAAAGGGCAGAACAATTAATGGGGAGTATTATGCAGATCTGCTAAAACAATTGCGAAAAGCCATTAAGGCTAAACGACCCGGAAAATTGACAAATGGGGTCTTGTTCCATCAGGACAATGCGCCTGCTCATAAATCGGTTGTCGCAATGGCTGCTGCGCATGACTGTGGCTTCACACTTGTCGATCACCCTCTGTATTCACCTGATCTAGCTCCATCAGATTATTTCCTGTTGACAAACATGAAAAAAGCACATGGCTGGGCAGCATTATCGGTCAGACAAGGAGGTGATAGCTGCTGTAGAGGAGTTTTTCAGGGACCAAGATGAGACCTTCTATACCACTGGGATCCAAGGACTCCAGCATCGCTGGAGGAAGTGTGTGGACAGGAAGGGAGTCTATGTTGAAAAATAAGGCACTTTCAGCATGGACAAACCATTCGATCTTAGTCAGGCTCAGAACTTTTCAGCCTACCCTCGTATATTGTTAGGACTGTTCTCTGTTAAGGAAAACGTTTGCCTTTTTAAAAGCTAATTCTTTCCCGTAAGAATATATCCTTTTCCAAAGATTTAAAGAGAAACCTGCAGGAAGGCACACAAGTTATCTGCATTTGAACGAAAAAGTCTGTTTGTTTGTTTGTTTGATTTGAGGTTTAACGTCCCCGTCAAGTGACACTGTATGTCATTTTGGAGACATTGCTTCCAATTTTGTGGGACCTTTACACGACATTGAGATGAAATGACATCTTAAGCCCTGTCGCCCAATGAAACCAATAGGGTTTATTAGCATGGACGGTCCGACTCGCACCACCTTGCCTGGGCAAGCTTAGATCCTTTAAGCGGTTTTCCAGTATTCGTGTGCGGTCGGTTTCAGCTCTGCATGCGTCGAAGCATCATGCAGCCCATCTATTTCTTCAAGCCCCGACTGTTGGGGGCCGACGAAAAAGTCTGACTCGCTGAGTTAATTTTCGTTCAAAATTCTATAAATATTCCCCGCTACTATCACGGAAACAGCCGAATTAACACTCGGAGCCTCATTCAAGCAAGTGTTATTTTATTTAACCATAGCCCCGGATAAGTAGTAGTAACGGAGTTAATTAAACTAATTTCTTGCTAATAACATACGTTTTTGGTACTTGTCAAAATCGCCTCAAGATATGTTTTGTCTACAAATATAGCTTTAAGATAAAACATTCCTTCTAATTCCAGACTTTCGGATGAGTCTTTAAACCGAGGTCCCGTCTCCGTATGACCTTAGCTGTTGGTGGGACGTAAAACTCAAACACTCACTCACTCCTTGTAATTCCGCTGTAGCATTCTCTGGTTGCTATTTTTGCGCTTATTTTGCAAAACATGCTTTAGTATTAACTTGAGAAAGTAACCCCAGTGTATGATCTATACAGTCTGTTATACAGTAAAATTCCGCCATTAAGACCACCAAAAATTGAGACTAATTCTGCTTTAAAAAGCTTATTTAGAAAGTGGCAGTTATTCTTTCTTTGTGTTTTCTGCATACAGTGTCCTGGGGTCAGGGACCACCCCTGGGACAGTTCAAAAGTGGTCTTTAAGACCACTTTTGAACAGTTCCAAAAGGTGGTCTTAATATAGGAATTTTACTGTATTTTTTAACTTCTTTGTAGGTAGACAGTATATGCGTGTCAATAAAATGTTTATCTATTCTGAATCACGAAATGTTATGTTAATTTACGCGATAACTAAATACATTCGGTCTCGGAGAAATTGAGTCATGATCTACCATGAAAAAGAGCGGAACAATGAAAAACTTATGCATAATATAAAGCTAACTAAATGGGAAGATAACACATGTCGAGTGGATCTGCCAAAATAAATAAATAAATAAATACATGTAAATAAATAAATAAATAAATAAATAAATAAATAAATAAATAAATAATAACAACAACAACTACAACAACAAACAGAGACTGCGGGTTCGATAACTTACGGATAAATCTTTAAACCGAGGCCCCATCTTCATATGACCTATATGATCTTGGTTGTTGTTGGTGGGGCGTTAAACAAACAAAAGAAGTTCTAATAAAAGGGTTTGTCGCCAAACGTACATTTGTATAAAGACTGGAGTTATAACAGCTACAGTACACACGCCGCGAATCTTTTTAAATCCGCGCATCCCCGTGGCCTTCTTCTTTTGGTCCGCCGCGTTTTCGCGCATGAGCCCCGCGCTATACCCACTTTCAGCCATCGCAATGTTGTGGAGTACACACCGCGGATCTGCCGCGTTTATCTTATTTACCTATGACAAATTGAAGACAGGTAACGCCGCCGATCGGCGCGTATCCGCGGTGGTCGACACAGATTTAATCCTTTTGGTCATGTACCGCTCAACACGGGGTTGCGCGGGTTCAAAACAATTTGCGGCGGTTGTACTGTATATTATAATGTTCCTCAACAAGGGAAAAGGGAATTCTTGTTTTTGGTGCGGATCCTTTTCCGCCTGCGTTTGCTTCAGCATAGCCTGTTTGAAGCATTATATCTCCTGAACCGAGTGAGGGATCCTGACCAGACTTGTATAGTCAAATCAGTAAGACGAGGAAAACAGTCATATTAGGTTTTGTGATGGCCTTGACTTTATTTTCAAGTCATAAACTCCCCGCCCAAAAAAGAAAGAAACTGTCAATTTTGGTCAAAAATGACTTGTCTGCGTCCTATATCATGAAGGAATCAATGATTTTTAGTCATATAAGTGTAACCGACCATTGCAAAGACCAACCTGTATTAAATTTTGGTGACATTGGCTTAATTTTCAAGGTATCAGCGCCCATAAACTCAAATTTTCGCCAAAAAAATGTCTGCGGCTTATCTCCTGAACTGATTCACAAATTTTGGCCAAACATGGTGCAATATATCATGACAGCCTACCAAAGACTTGATTAAATTTTGGTGACCTTGGTGACCTTGACTTTATTTTCAAGGTCACAGGCTCCCTTAAACTGACAAATTTGAGCAAAAATATCTTGTCTGCACCTTCTCATGAAGTGTGTTTAGACGTGGTGCAATGTATGATTTCAACCATTCAATGATTAGATTTTTGTGACCTCAACCTCATTTTCAAGGTTATACAAGTGCAAAAATCGTGAAAGGGTGCAGACAGGCCATATTTGTGCATTTTTTTTCTTATTGTTGCAACGGTAAGTTGGCCATTCCAGCGGGTATTCTTATTCGATAATATGACTTTCCTTAACTAAAAGCTTCGTTTAACATATACTGCTTCAAGTTTGAATAAAAAGCAAGGTGATATATGCCAGTTTAACAATCAAAAAGAAGGCAGCGCCATGTTTAGCTAGGAAAAACGGTGTCTTTCTTTCAACACATGTTGCCATGGCAACATACTTCAAATGTGGAAACTATTTACATTTTTTTCTAAATTACAACTAATAGTGTGTCATTCGGCAAAATATGAATGATTTTGAAGATGAGGCCAAAATGATCCTTATCTAGCCCTTTCGCCCTCTACACAAAATCTCCCGAGCCAGTGGATGAACTCCGACCAAATTTGTTCAATAAAACGCTTCAACATACAAAGGACTTGATTGAATTTTGCTTACCTTGACCTAGTTTTCAAAATCAAAGGATAATAGGCACTCGTTAGAACCGCCAGTGTTCTAACGAGTACCAACCATTTTTAAGCAGAAATAAGAAAAATTATGGGTACCTCTGTAAAAGCCAGTTTTACTATATAATAGTGGGGTTTAAGGGTGTCAAAAACACTAAATTATTTAGGCGTGTTTTCGTGATGATACACACTGGGAGGCAACTTTTTCAAAATATCTTGTCGCCCCAGTAATTAGGGGTCGTCTGTTCAGGGAAAGTATGTGCTCCTTAAGGCCGTTTGAACGACTCAATAATACACTTGGCAGATTTTCTTACATTTTAAAAGGGAGATAACACGTGCTTCCGTAAAAGGGCTCTGCTCTTGAAGGAAAGAACTTGCTCCGTGTGAACAAAGTCCTTCCCTTAACCCATTTTGTACCAGAAACCCCAAAACGGGTACCAGGGCAAACAGTACAGGCCCAGATCAGACGCCGCAGAACGCGGCGTCTGATCTGGGCCTACACTGTTTGCAAAATGTTTGGCCGTTCTCCAAACAATTTTTGAAGAAAACACCACCAGGCACCATTAAATTTCAAAATGGGCTCCTGCCATATATGAGGAGGAAAATTCCATTTGTTCCAAAAAAAAGTTAGGAGACATGGAGGACAAGGAAGATTCTGTAAGAGTCGCTCCAGCGCCAGCCCAACCCCTGAAGGTGTATCAATACCCATAAAACCGTTTTTAAATAATTCATTTCAAAAATACGACCAAGTTAACAATAACGTAAACGTTATCATAGTATAATTCAATTACGAACGATAGTAACCCGTGTTTAAGCGTTTTAACTAAACATCTTTAAAGATGACAGGTTTTTATAGCTCTTTATATGAAAATAACCAAATTAGTAAGCATTTTTCATCAAAGTCGCTAAAGCTTTCGTAATCGTTTAAGTGTGTCAGAGTATTTTTAACATTAAACAAAACTAAATGAAATAGAGACTATAAAAATGTTTTATTTTTGCCAGAAGCAGTCAACATATGTGAAACTGATTATATCATAGATAAACCTTGCTTCTTCGACCGTGCGTAAGGGGCATTTATGTATCATCAGGGGAGGTTATCCTTGTAAAAGTTTGCTTTCAATTCCCTTATCTGTAGAGATCTAGTCTTAAAGGAAAGAATTTGCTCATCTATCTAGTCTTAAAGGAAAGAATTTGCTCCTTAGGAGCAAATTCTTTCCTTTAAGACTAGATCCCTATCAACATAACAAAAATATTTTGAAACGGTAGCATCCCCTTTGGAACAAAATCTTTGGGTTTAAAAGTGGACTCCTGTTCACTTAGAAAGCAAAGTGTTGTTACAAAAGTTGTCACCCTTTGAATAAAATGGCGTATAGTTTTAGGCTTAGTGTATCTATTCAGCTTAAAACTTCCTTTATATATCAGTTACAATTACTGAAATCGGTCAGATGGCTACATGTAGCATTACAAGTAGTGACGTTTACCGCATGTACCACTTTTATTTTAAAGCTACATGTACGACGCTCAGTTCTATACGAACCAGCGCATAGATTTTAAGTATTTGGCTTGTTGCAGAATTTCAGCATTTTGGCTTTTGCAGAAATTTAGAATTTAGCTTATTGCAGAGCTTCGGTATTTCAGCATTCGGCTTTTTTTGCAGAGTTTCGGCATTTTCAGCATTTGGTTTATTGCAGAATTTCGACATCTCAGCATTTGGCTTATTACAAAATTTCGGCATTTGCAGAGCATTAACTTGTTGCAGAATTTCGGCATTTCGGTCTTTGGCTTGTTGCTGAATTTCGGCATTTCAGCGTTTGGCTTATTGTTTCGGCATTTGGCTAGTTACAGAATTTCGGCTTTAAATTTGTCGCAAGCGTTGTTCAAATGACAATCAATGGACAAATATTTTGCGCCTAGCACGCATGTCCTCTTGATGTATCAGTCCATGTCAAAGGTTATTTGGGGCATCTGATAACATGGTCCCAGCATCTGCGCTTCCTCTTAACGACGGATAATGACTGTCCCTGGTTACCGTGTTTATGGTCAAAGGTTACGTATCATTGGGTTAAAGGTCTTAAAGGAAATGAAAGATGGGCGATACGCAACACCTTTTCACTTCTGTTCATTTTAAGAGTGTTTTAGGGTCATTGAGCACACCGGACACTGGTCGTTTCGATGGCCAATATTGTTTTGTTAGTGTCCGAAATTGTCATTTGTTCGACCAATATTGTCATTGAAATGACCACTTGAAGAGGTTTGAATGGCCGGAATCATATAGTGATGTATGACCAACTGCACCAAAGGCCAACTCACAGTATGAAATAAGTGTATTGCAATTTTAAAATAAAGAAAGTCTAATCCTTGTGTACCATGTGTATACTAAGTGTTTATCGCAGATGTCACAGTGACCCGCGTCCGCATCGAACATGTGTACCCAAGAAATACTCTGGTCAGCCTGCAGCGGTTTCACGAAGTCTTACCAGTGCTTCCGCTGTGCGCTACATGGCTGTCCAAAGATCCAAGCTTTTTATGCAATAAGAGAACGATGTGTTAAGAAAACACGCCTATACAAATATATTGTAAACTTTACCGCCGAAAAAACGAAAATTTTAAGATGAAAAATTTGTGATATGTTTTTTTTTTATTTCCTCATTTTAAAAGTCACTATTTGTTTCTTACCAAACTAGTTTGTTTTCTTTATGGGCCGCGACACCTGCAAAGGCGTCTTCGAAGATGTGCGCACATTGTAGACTAATACCAACCTGTGTACTCATTAGACCAGAACACATCCTGCCTTTGTCTACATGAAGAAGCTTTGTGATAATGGCCATTCATCTAGCGCAAAGCGAAGACTCAGATCAGCCTGAGTGGATGCGCAGGCTGATCTGAGTCTTCGCTGTGCGGAAATGATAGAAGATACATTTTCCCTTGTCGTTGTTTATATGTTCTTTATAGTAATCAGTCAACTTTGGTGTAATTGATCCCCACTCAATACTGGTTTGGTAGGATTTCTTCAGTCAATGAACTGTTCGTAAGTCAATCTACTGTATATTTCTTGCACGGAAAAGGGCAAAACCTTTCTACCACACAGGTGTTTCAAGGCCATGAACAATAGCATGCATATATCCTTTTTCAGAATAATTAATGCCGTTACACATAGCTAAAATATGCTGTTCAGTATCTTATCTCAAGCCAGAGAAGATAAGTTGGCATACATTCAAACGATAATACTCGAGGACATACTGAGCTCGAGTTAAAGCCGAGACGAGTGTTTTAACGCCCCCGTCAACACTATTTAGGTCATTTAGGAGACATTGCTTCCAATTTTGTGGGACATCTCAACTCCTGCCGCTCAATGAAACTCAAAGGCTTATATGCATTGGACGGTCTGACTCACACCACTATGCCTGGGCAGGCTGGTTTACCAGTACTCATGTGTGGCCAGTTTCAGCTCTGCGTGGAAGCACCATGCAGCCGAGACGAACCGCTAAATACTCTTGGATAGCGCGGGATATTTGTCCCTCGCTTGTCATGGTCGCCAGTCCAAGACCGGCAGTAGCTTTTCCACTACGAGCGATCTCAAGACGCCGACACCCGCTTCGTAATGGGCGCGTTCATAAATTCAATAAGTTTTATGTGCAATTGAAGTGAAACATTTAAACAGACCCAAAGTTGCGAATGCTCTGAAAAGCTGATACTTGCTCATAATCGAACGCGATAACTTGAAAGCGTTGCATGCCTTATGGCCTGTTCGCGCGGCCATATTTCGGCATTAGTTCTTTCTTTAATTCCTCGTGCGATTGTTACATGAAAACCATTATTCCCCTATAGCCCCAGATAAGGAGTAGTTATTTTATAAGGAAGATATTTTTGGTGGTAAATTTAATCATATATCGTGGATACTCGTTAGAATCGCCTCGTCGAGGCGATTCTAACGAGTATGCACGGTATATGTTTTCAGGGACAAAATAAGGAAAATAGTCATTTAATTATCCTTGCTATGAATACTTCTGCCAAAGCGATCGTGACATGAATACGGAGGGGTATGGTACCAAGTTGCAACTTGATAATATTTTAAGACACTATCCGTGGGTCTGATGTTCTTTAAGACAATCCACTGTAGACGGCAAACCTCCGAAACAGTACAATGACAAAGAGTGCAGGCCAAGATCAAACGCCGCAGAAAAGCAGCGTCTGATCAGAGCTTTCACTGTTAGCAAAACACACACACACACACACACACACACACACACACACACACACAAAACATTTCTCTGAATAAATTTCAATATGACACCCCTAAATTTCGGAATGCACTCAAAAAAAAGGAGTAACGATGGGTCTATGATACTGTTCTCACGGCAGACTTTTCTTAAAGGTAAAACTTAATGCAAACACACAAATAATGTGCCATAACCCTGTCCTAGCCAGGTTGGTTTCTTAAAAGAAATAAAATACGCCGGAGCTTGGGTACATTAGGAAAACGTCCAAAGCCTGATTGTTGAAGTTTAAATTTTATGTTACTTCGATTACACCGAACTCACGCGAGCTTATTTAAGCGTTCTCTAAGGCGCGGATGTTGGCGTATAGTAATATTATGTGGGACATGAAATCGGATTACCCGGAGACCCCTGGCGGGCGACTACTACCGTGCCATTGCAAACCCGGTCTGATTGGTTTTTAATGTCTCTATCAACACTATGAGGCGTTGCTTCCAATTTTGTGGAACTTTACCCCGACATTGAGATTAAACCTGCCGCCCAATGTAACCAATAGGGTTTATATGTATGGACTGTCCGGTCCGACTCGCGCCACTTCGCCTTGGCAGGCTTAGCGTCTATAAGTGGTTTACCAATTTTCATGGGCGGTCGGTTTCTGCTCTGCGTGGAAGCACATGCAGCCTATCTATTTCTCCAAGCTCTGATTGGCGGGCGTCCACTGTTTAAAAACATCGAATAGCTCTGACTGCTGCTAGTTTCAAGGTAACCGGACGCCAAAGACACATAGTGGCCACCCCTGCTATCGTGTAACTTTCGCTATGAAATATTTCTATGAGACAACCCTTTTTACGCCATTTGCGAACAACAAATGCGCATATGCGCAGATTGATCTGCAACTTAGTTGTTCGCAGCGTTGATACTAAAACACTTCCAGTTTGTGAAGCCAACTTTTCCATACCATCATGAAAACACGTCTTTATCATTCTGACCGCCTTGAACCCCGCTTTAATAAAACTGGAGGGTTAGTAAAACTGGAGGAAACCTTATTTTTAACGATAGATTTCTATTTGCCATTCTATGCTAGCATACGCGTTTTCCGGATGCCTCTGATTTTCACCGCCATAGAAATGTAAGTCCGCACAAAATGTGGTCCGTCTTATGTTTAGACGCATTTTCACTCAAGTGATGATGATGATGATGATGATGATGATGATGATGATTTCGTGTTTAACGACGCGTCAACCCTCTTTGTGGGTCATAAGCGTTTCACTCAAGTGATACTTTTCAACATTTTCTCGCGCATGTCTGTATACATGCATTGGTTTAAGCTAAAAAAATTCCATGAATGATCAGACGACACATGTTTTTTGAAAAGCGGAAAAAAATGGATATCCACGAAGTGTCAGCTGAACAAGCGTTTATTTATCCTTAAAGCGTAAAACAAGGTTTTAATGCAGACGACTTCCAGATTTTCCTTATTTTTCAGAGAATATGAGATTTGGCATTGTATATGAATCAGCTCCAGTAGATGAATCGCATAAAATGTGAAGTCGCGTTTTCTGTTACGAAATATAAGAGAGAGAGAGAGAGAGAGAGAGAGAGAGAGAGAGAGAGAGAGAGAGAGAGAGAGAGAGAGAGAGAGAGAGAGAGAGAGAGAGAGATAGAGAGAGAGAGAGAAAGAAAGTAACATCTGCTACTATAAAAATAGGCGGGTTAAGCTTTAACCCTTTCACCCCAGAATTTCTGAAGTACAGTTTTCCATCACCGACTTGGGATACGTCCAGTCTACTGCATGTAATAAATAAGATGGATAGATAATAATCGACAACAGAAGGGCAAGCCATGTAGAACCACCAACTCATCAGGATCTACACTGCTTGCATGGGTATCTGTTCCGGACTTTAGGTTTAAAAGGGTTAAGATATCACTACGCTATGCGATTTAATAAGACGTGACGAGAGAAACTGCAACCGTACAGTGGCAAGCAAAGCAATAATTCTGTCTAACCCATTATCACTGTCCGAAATTGTAGATTCTGAATAACTAATGTAAGCTCAGCAGTGATAATTTATTAGTTTCCAAACTTCGCACAAAAGTGACTTTTCCTTAATACATGTAGTAGCGTATGACATAAGATAGGTTGTAGCGCATTTGCTTTATTGATTTGTTTGTTTGATTTGAGGTTTAACGTCCCGTCAACACTATAAAGGTCATTTTGGAGACGTTGCTTCCAATTTTGTGGGACTTTACCCGATATTGAGATGAATTGACATCTCAAGCCCTGCCGCCCAATGAAACCAATAGGGTTTATAAGCACGGAGGGTCCGACTCGCACCGCTTTGCCTGGGCAGGCTAAGATCCTCTAAGCGGTTTACCAGTACTCGTGTGCGGGTCGGTTTCAGCTCTGCGTGGAAGCAGCATGCAGCCCATCTATTTCTTCAAGCCCCGATGGGCGGGGGCCGTTGCTTTATTAATAACGGCTGTTCGATCAACTGGTTAGGTCAAACTATGTATTGCACCTGATGCCCTTGTACAGAGACAAACTACAAATCAGTGTCGACAAAACAAACTACTGGTATTAGTATTCTGCTGACTGGGAACCTGTCACCCATAATCAGACCATCCTATCCTCGTGGGTCGAACCATAGAAACTCGCCCCATAAACCAGGCGTTATGGGTTTGATCCCGGGCTTCTTCAGACTTTCAGATGAGTCTTTAAGCCGAGGTCCCGTCTCCGTATGTACCTAGCTGTTGGTGGGACTAAAATTGAAACACACACACACACGAACCGTAGACACTAAACTGAAGTCTTTTCCTCTAACTGAAGACAGTTCGATCTATATTTAGACGAATTTTCAGTGATCGTAGTTCTGAGATCAAACTCGCTCTAGGTTTCAGACATACTGGAATGAATCATTATTTCACATAAAGGAATCAAATGAGACGAACCGGCAAACCATTGCATGTTATATATCTCGAAAACAATAAAACTTTAGCTACACTGAAACTGAAAAATAGCAAACTGCAGTTCCGCTTAATATATTAATAAATGCATCATTATTCAAAATTACTAATTGTGATACATGGCTTCTTAAATCCTCCTTAAATCAGAGGCAGTAGATGAAAGCAAGATTCAATGTTGAAAAGTCGTCGGGCATTCCACAGCAGAATTTAGGTTTTCAGTTGTGGCCAAGCAAGGCTCAAACGAGCAATGGGATATATAGTGTTATCTTCCGTTTGTAATCGGTTATGTAGCTGCATTACTTCGGTTTGCGGTTCTAAAGCCGAACTGCATCAGTGTTTAGCTCTTCTGAGCTTAACGTTCTCAAGTCGCCCGTGTCCGTTGTGCGACGTGTGTCGTCCACAGTTCAGTTTACTTCAACCGAAATTTCCCGGTTACCGGGGACATAAAAATTGAGATTCTAAATGTCTTCGTGGAAATCATTGTGGGATATTGTAGACAAATTAAGTTGGATTCGTCAAGCCGTCGCTGTATTTAATTATTTATATCTTCATCAGTGGTAGACGCCAGACTAGACGGCCTTGTCTCTTACGTGTTGACAAATGCGGGTCTTTATCTAATTAAACCAAAAGAAGAGGAAAATAATTAACACTGATACAATCGGCAATGACAGAACTAGCACGTGTAATGAAAGCCTAAGCCCTTTTATATTAAGACTAAAGAAGTATTTTCTGAGGCAGGCTGCTAAACCTGCGCTAGAATAAATCTTAGATTTTGGATGTTCATTGGAACTGCTTTATTGGGCGGTTCTAAAGAGAAACAAAAGTATTTATATGAAGAACAGATAAGAAAACTGTCACAAAGTTTCTTATCCTGAAGCACTGGCGATTCTTATTTCAATGAAATTCTCTGCTGTTATGGTGGAAACGACAACATGATAAAAGTCCGTCTGTCATAAATGCCATTGACTAATCTAAATCACATGCGAGGACTGCTACTGCTTTTGTGTTCTAAGATGGCTGATGAGATCGATGTCTGTAGATATATATAGCAACAAACAGAGGTCTGGGGAAGAAAGCTCTGCTGGCGATGTGCTAGCTCTGGCTTTTGGCTGTGCACGTATTCGCTCGGCTTGGCTGATTCTTTTAACCTCATATTCACTAGCAGCCCTGCTGATGAGGCCTTGCCACTTTATTTGGTCATAAGGACTCTGTTGGTATATTGAAGTCACTGAGAGAGGTTTCGAGGGTGTCATTGTACCACCATGGGAGCATTTGCCCATTTCAAGTTCTCGATAGGGGATTTTCTTTGGAAAACGTTCCTCAGGCACCCTAGTAACAAGGCTGTGCAAGTTTCAGAAGAGTACGTACACTCTGCAGCCTTGCCCTTTTCCAGACTTCTGTGTCTGGAATCCTGTCTTGCCACTTAATCTTCGAAAGTTTTCAAGAAGTACATTACGAAAACACGCCTATACAAATGCATAAATGCATTGTAAACGTTACTGTCGAAAAACGAACTTTTTAAGATGAAAAATTGTGATATTTTTCTATATTTAAGAGCAGAAATAAGAAAAATAAGGTTTACCCCTGTAAACCCCAGTTTTACTATATAAAACTGGGGTTCAAGGGGGTCAAATTTACATGATGAGTTCAGTTGTTTGGCGTCTCGTTGCTAAACTGTCTGCTTTTCGCCTGCATACAATTGTGTTGGCAGCACCACCACATGCAACTCTGCAGACTATCAGTTTTTTATCCAGCTTGATACCACTTCAATCCAAAATACTACCACGTAGTTGGCCAAATGCTGCACTAACTTGGCAATCCCGACAATGTGCACGACTCTTGACAATGTGCTTCCAAACTTATCTGTCTCTTGCAGTCTTTGACCTTTCACTGTGACGGTGGGCTCCTGGTGCTGGTTGATAACTGTCACAGGAATCAGATTCTTAATCTACACCTGTTTGCATCTTTTTTTTCTGGCGCACTCTTTGCAAAATATGGTAACATTAACAAAACTACGGTATAAAAGGATTAAAATGCATTTAAAATTGAAATAACAACAACAACAACAACAACAACAATATATAAAAAGCGTGTGTCTCAACGTACAATGTAACGTGGACTTAGCCGATACAGAGGGTCCTCGCTATAACGAGTGTCCACAAACAATGTTATAAGCAAAAGTAAGGAACAATGTATACCCCTGTATATCCCTGTAAACCCACTATTATCTATTATAAAGTAGAGTTTAGAAGGGTGTTTATTACATGGGTTTGTTAAGATAAAGATACGTTAAACCTCTAACAGATTTTGTTTTGTTTGATTGATTTGAGGTTAACACTATGTATGTCATTTGAGAGCCGTTGCTTCCAATTTTGTGGGACTTAACCCGACATTGAAGATGAAATGGCATCTCAAGCCCTATACTGCCCAAGCAAACCAATAGGGTCATATACAGGAATGGCTGTGTCATTCTATTAACCCTTTTTATACCAAATGGAATCTTCCTCCTTATCTTTTCTTCAAAATCTATTTGGAAACTGGCTGAATGTTTTGCTAACAGTGCAGGCCCTGGTCAGACGCCGCGTATTGCGGTGTCTGATCTGGGCCTGCACTGTTTACCACCTACCCGTTTTGGGTTTCCGGTACAAAATGGGTTAAGGAACGACAAAATGACGTTTGTTTGATTTGGAGTTTTAACGTCCCCGTCAACACTGTAAAGGTGTTTTTGGAGACGTTGTTTCCAATTTTGTTGGACTTTTACCCAACATTGAGATGAAATGACATCTCAAGCCCTGCCGCCCAATGAAACCAGTAGCGTTATTAACATACTGCAGATTTTTTGAAAATTTTACATTTCGAAGGTGTCTTTCGCTTGGAAATTTTATGTCAATGAGAGTGAGTGTTTGAGTTTTACGTCCCACAAACAGCTAAGGTCATACGGAGATGGGACCTCAGTTTAAAGACTCACCGAAAGTCTGGAGAATCCCGGGATCGACCCTGCGACCCCTGATTTACAAGGAAAGTAGCGTAACCACTATACCACGGAGGCTTCTTTTTATGTCAATGAAAAAGAAAAAATGTCTGATCTTTTGGTGCGATATCCCTCACATCTTTTGTCAGTGTAACAAGCCACAGCTGTAGATCCCGCTGTGTTATAAATGTTCAAAAACGTAACACTATATATTTTTCCAATGTTAGAAGAATAGAGAATTTTACGCTGTTCACTCACCCTAATAAATACCATTGTGGGGAGTTAATTTTAAATTCATTTATCCTGAATTCTGCCTCAGAGAGGGTGTCAACTTGTCAGAAATTAGCTAGATTAATATGACCCACAACAAATAGTAACCTGACATTAGGGGAAAATCAGCTACTAGTGTGCGAAATAAAAATTCGAAACCCAAGCTGGGTTTTTGTCAAAATGTTAAACTGTTTTAGATTTGTCATTTGTATAAAATGAAGTAGAATACGGAAAAAACAGCTCAATGGATATTTTATGGTTGTTGCAACACAAACTGTATGTTTTTCTGGTGGGGCACTGAGGCTGGGAAAATGGTCCCATCTTGAAAACATGTGCTGCTGTTTGCTGCTATTAGGGAGAAGACTCACTAACGTTGTATTTTGTTTGTTTGATTCGAGGGTTAACGTCCCCGTCAACACTATATAGGTCATTTTGGAGACGTTGCTTCCAATTTTGTGGGACTTTTACCCGACATTGAGATGAGATGACATCTCAAGCCCTGTCGCCCAATGAAACCAATAGGGTTTATAAGCATGGACGGCCCGACATTCACACCGCTTTGCCTGGGCAGGCTAAGATCCTCTAAGCGGTTTACCAGTACTCGGTGTGTGGGTCGGATTCAGCTCTGCGTGGAAGCATCATGCAGCCCATCTACTTCTTCAAGCCCCGATGGGCGGGGGCCGTACTAACGTTGTATTACTCGTCTTTTCTTGCAATATGTTTATTTTTTTTTAATTCTGACCCCATTAAACTCCACTTTTAGGCTTACAGGGGTTTACATTGTGTTTTTCTTATTTTTGCTCAAGATTGTGGGTTCTTACAGTACCCATAATCTCTGTTTTGAGCAGAAATATAAAAAATGAGGTAAATGTTGCTCTTCATGGTTCTTAAGTGTTTCTTCTTCTTCTTCTTCTTCTTAGTCAAAAAGGTGGTCTTTATATAAGGATTTTAATGTAGATGTATTGTACTATTCTAGCAGCGAAGACAAATGTGTTGACCAGTCTGCGCAGATGCGCAGTCTGATCAGCACCTTATGCTGTTCGAAAGTGAAATAATGAAAAGGGATTACATGTCTGATTTGAGTTTAACGGCCCAGTCAGTACTATTCAGGTTATATCGAGCTGGGTAGTTTACCTAAACCTCACTTCCTGGGTAGGATTATACATACGCGGTTAACCAGTACAATGCACATTATTTTTCCCGAAACTGACAACTGCCCTTCTTGAATCAGCGGATAGGAGAGAATGACATGAGATCGACTGTACTGCTGTCAGTCAAACACAGGACTGTCGATTTGAAGTCGCCACATGTGTTAAATACAGGAAAAGAAATATACTGCACTATTAATTTCAAGTGGGAAAATAAATATGAAAAAGGAAGTATTCCTGAATTTTTTCATCCGCATCTTTTGATGAAAAGCAGTTAAGATCTTCCTTTTAGATTTGTTCGACAGCATGTCGGTTCTAACCCTTTCATATGTCAGTGGCGGCAAACACTTAATGGAGGATAAAAAAATTTGAATCAATATGTTAATATGACATCTGTCAGTGTGCGTGTGTCCTGTTCCTTATTTGGTGTGCACACCCATAAGGGTAAATGCTGCTCTTCATGGCTCTCATTACAATAACACATCCGTGTGATATAGGGCATTTTTTCATACCTCAAGAAAGGTATTTTTTCTGATGAAAATGTGTAATATTTTTCTTATTTATACTCAGAACATAGGTTTTGGGTGCTCGTTAGAACCGCCTCATTGAGGCGGTTTTAACGAGTACCCACAACCTATGTCTTGGAGCAGGAATAAGGGAAATAATGTTTACCCCCTTAAACCCCAGTTTTCTCTATATGAACTGGGGTTTAGGGTAGTCTTTGTTTCACGGACTTGTTCACGTGATGAAAATGGTTTTCTTCTTCTTTTAAGAAGAAAATCTGTGTTCTTCTTAAATCTCCATCAAAGATTGTGGGTACCCACAATCTATGTTTTGGCGCACAAATAAAAATCTAATGGCGATATTTGTCTCATTTTCTAGCTAAGATAGAGAGTCCACGTACTAGTTAAAGGAAACTTTGCTCATCTTGGGGCAAACATTGTATACTAATCATTTCAAATACCCGAGCCCATTTTTCCATGCTTTTCTAGTGCAGACAACCTTGAATAGGACAACCAGAATTATAAATGTCTGTATAAACAAGCATTCTTATGTTTGTTTGATTGTTTGATTTGAGGTTTAACGTTCCTGTCAACACTGTTTAGCATTCTTGTACCAAACGTGACAAAAGTTTTCAGAAATATCAAGGACAGATAATTCAAGGACTGAAATGGCACAGAATAACGGTCCTTATTTGTTTGTTTGACTTGAGGTTTAACGTCCCCGTCAACACTGTATAGACCTCAAATCAAACAAAACCATCAAAGATTGTAGGTACTCGTTAGAATTCTAATGGGTATCCACAATCAATGTTTTGGAGCACAAATAAAAATCTAATGGCGAAATTTGTTAGTTCCATTTTTCTCTACCTCTAAAAGATAGACTACACAAGTTCTTTTCAGTAATACTTACGTATTCGTAGTTAAGGAAACTTTGCTCATTTTGGGGCAAGCGACCGCATTGTATACTGATCATTTCAAACTCGCCAAACCCATTTTCCATACTTTTCTACTGCAGACAATCTTAAATAGGACAACCGGAATTATAAATGTATGTTATAATTCTGAATATTCAAACAAGCATTCTTATATCAAACGTGACAAAAGTTTTCAAACATATCAAGGACAGATAATACAATGACTGAAATGGACTGAAATGGCACAAAGTAACGGTCCTTGTCCAAAAACGCAACCTTTAACCTGAAATTCTACACATCCAGCGATTCCATAAGACTTTCGTCCAGCTTAATGAAACTGGAAAGGCTTTCAGATGGGGGAATTCTTCAAGTCAAAATCATTTCTGTTTCCCTTGCTAATAGGGACCAATTCCTTCATTCAAAGGTAGACGTTCGTTTGTGTGTTTGGAGTTTAACAACCCAGTAAACACTATTTAGGTCATAACGAGTCGGTCAGTTCGGTTAGCCAAACACATGTTTCCTTGGCAGACTTATACATAAGCGGTTAGCTAACCAGCAACGTGGATATTCTATTACCAGCGGAAGGAGAATAAGCGTAGAAAAGATAAAGAATGATGCCGATCTGGCAGGTATCGAGCCTTCGACCCCTGATCACAACCGAGGCCGGCTCAGAAGTAGACTTTCACTTCGAATGGACCTAGACTAACAGCGAAGGCTGTCTGTATAGTAAATATGGCGAAATATCAGTCCTCTTAAAAGTCTTTAACCCTTTTCCTGCAATTTATGAATTGAACAAATATATTGTATCAAGTAATTTGATTGGTTGATAATCATTAATGGGAGTGGCTTAATTAATTTATACAGCGGTATAGGGGTTAAAATCTACAATTCATTTAAATCGCTCACGTTACCATATCACACCCATGCGACATTATGCGCTGTTTCACATCTCCAAAATGGCCACTTTTCTGAAAATCCGTGATATTTTGCTTATTTATACTACAATCATAGTTTGTGGGTGCTAGTTAGAACCGCCTCATTGAGGCGGTTCTAACGAGTACCCACAACCTATGTCTTGGAGTAGAAATAAGCAAAATAATGTATACCACCGCAAACCCCACTCTATTTAAAGTGGGGTTTAGGGGGACTTGTTCACGTGATGCATGCAGTTGGAGCTTATGGTGCAATATGTTCTCTTTTTCCAGACTGGTCTTCCATTATTTGCTCAGCTCAAGATGAACTACCCCGGATACTTTCACCACGGTGGAAACTACAGGAACCACGAATTGCTACACATGCTTGGCGTGAAACAGGACAGAAAATTATTGCTTCACGACACCAGTGCATTAAGACTATCATACGCATTAAATAAAATAGGAGGCGTGCATTCATTAGGGAAAACTATGATTCATTTGTCCAAGTATGGACAAGACAGTTTGACCGGTCGGGACAGTTTGCAATTAATATTTCTTCCCATTTCATTTGGGCCTTATTTGGCGGACAAATACGGATACCCGAATGTATCAAGACTTCATGAACAAGATCCTATATTGACTAAACATAATTTCTGGAAGAAACAAGGAATTCTTCGAGTCATCACGTATACGAAATCAAATAATCAGCCAAAAGGTCACGTGGCCTTGTGGGACTGCAATCATTTTCACCAATCAAAAGACTGGATTTCTGGTCATAGTTTGCTAACAGTGGAATTCTGGGAGTCTCCAGGTAACTATAGATTCTATAACTATATGAACCCACTTTAACGCTCTGCATGCTGGGGATTTTTTCAGCAGACGACATTTTGAAATATTTTTGTCTTATTTTTCCTACACAATAGGATTTGACATCTCATGCAAATTGTATAGGAGACAATTTGCATGAGATGTCAAGTCCTGTTTTCTGGAGAAACAAAAATATCAACAATTTGCCGTCTGAAGAATTAGCATGGAGCGTTGTAAAGGCAAAGCGCATCGGCATCAGCGCAACGTCATGACGTTATTCGTTGAGGCAAACTTAACCTATTTTTTATCCTCAAAAGCGGTCCGCCTCGCACCGCGTTGCCTGTCCAGGAAACGCGGTGCGAGGCGGACCGTCCTTGCTAATAAACCATATTGGTTTCATTGGGCGACAGGGCTTGAGATGTCAATTCATCTCAGTGTCGGGTAAAAGTCCCACAAAATTGGAAGCAACGTCTCCAAAATGACCTTTACAGTGTTGAGGGGGACGTTAAACCTCAAATCAACCAACCAAATCCTCAAAGAGCCAAGCAAAACTTGATTACAGGCGGGTATTCTGTTGTTTTTATTTTCATAGAACGTCAAATTTAACCTTTAAAGCGTCATGGAAAGTTTTAGAGTAGTACAGCTTTGGATTCCTAACACGAGCCAATTACGAGCCCGCCAATCTGTTTGGTTCACGGTTCTGAAAATTGCGCATCCATATCGAAACGCATGAATGTAGGCTACAGAATGTATTGCTAGATGCACGCTTACCAGAATAGAACAGATTGACTTTATCAGCGCCTTGGGATCATAATCATTTTCGCTTTTTTGCTTTATCGTGTTTATGAAACTGAAGAATTTTGGAAAGCATCAAGTGCATGTTTATAGAGAAACATAAGTTTTGGAACAAATATACTTTGCTGTTCACTTAAATCATAAAGCAGGAATGTTTTATGTACCCATGTGGGACAGGTGTAATCTTCCTCCAAATAGTTTAGGACAGGCTCCCAATAGCGTAGAACAGGTCTGTTATAGTCCGGTTACCTTTACTAGCAAAAATCTTGTACAATAAGCAGACAATGTAGACCACGATCAGACGCTGCGTTCGAGTTCTACACTGTTTGCCAGTATCTACTCGTATTTGATGGGACACAAGGCTAACATGGGTTAACGTTAAGTCAAGAACACCTTGTTGAGATTTCGACACTGTCGAATAATTTGATCACAATCTGATCACAATGGTCACGGCGTATGTACAGTTTTGTTTAGAATTTTCGTCCATGTAGCGATTTTTATCAACACACATATTAAACATCTCATATCCAGAATGAATTAAAAACGAAAGCACAACGAAAACACACGTTTCTCTCAGCATTTTCAGAAGCCTTCGTGGTGTAGTGGTTACGCTACTCGCCTTGTAAACCAGGGGTCGCAGGATCGATCCCGGGCTTCTCCAGACTTTCGGATGAGTTTTTAACCGAGGTCCTGTCTCCGTATGGCCTTAGCTATTGGTGGGACGTAAAACTCAAACAATCACACACTCTTCCAGCATTTGAGTTGGAATTCGACAGTATATTCAGCTAACTGTAGTCCACGTGGTATCGGTGCGACGTTGTATGCGTTTGTTTCTTTCATTTTAGGTTTAACGTCCCCGTCAACACTGTAAAGGTCATTTTGGAGACGTTGCTTCCAATTTTGTGGGACTTTTACCCGATATTGAGATGAAATGACATCTCAACCCCTGCCGCCCATAGAAACCAATAGGGTTTATAAGCATGGACGGGCCGACGCGCACCGCTTTGCCTGGGCAGGCTTAGATCCCATAAGCGGTTTACCAGTACTCGTGTGCGGGTCGATTTCAGCTCTGCGTGGAGGCATCATGCAGCCCATCTATTTCGTCAAGCCCCGATAGGCGAGGACCGTACGTTGTATGTGTCCAGTGGAGACTGTTAGATTCAGTGCACAGAGTATGAATACAGTGGAATTTACTAAAATTAGACCTAATTCTTCTGTTAAAACGTTTAAATGTTTCAACTATTCTTTTTGTGATTTACAGTAGAACTTCGATGGCTCGAACACCGATGGCTCGTTTACCATGGATGAGTCGAACCCATTCTTGAGCCCCTTGCGAAATCCTCTACATAAGAACTAGTCGGGGATAATTAAGGAGATTTTAGTCGTTTATCTTACCAATGTATGCTGTGTGTACTCATTAGAATCGCCTCGATGAGGCGATTCTAATGGGTACACACAGCATACATTTTCATTATAGAGCACCGAAAAGATGTCCAAAGGTATCTCGCTATGCCTCCTGACAGTAACCTCAGTGGCTCGAACCACCGCTGTCTCGAACAAATTTTCATGGTCCCAAAGGGATGCGAGCCATTGAAGTTCGACTGTACCTAAAATTAAGCCTAATTCCTCTGTTAAAGCATTTAAATGTTTCAGATTTATACACTCTATGCCCTATAGAAGGAGACCACCTTTTGGTCTGAATATAGAGCAATTTACTGTACAGTGTAAATTTCTTTTTTCTTCATCTATTTGACTGATGCATAATCCAACCTGTTCTAATGCTTACAATTGTAAAAGCTAAACATATTAGTTTCAAGTTTTATGGACATTTGACAAATCTTTTTATATGACATTGCAAACCACATACCCTCTTTATATTCGCAATACGATCTAGGTACAAAATATGATAAAAGGGAGTCATTGTAACGACTTAACGTGCATACAACTGAGGCAGACCTGCATAAAAAGAACATATAAAAATACTGAAAACGAGATTGCAAAAAAAAAAAAAAAAAAAAGAAAAAAGAAACAAGTTTGTATCGTAACAAATTTGGACTTCCGCTTCCATTAACCCTTAAGACGCCGAGAAAAACTACATCTGAAAATGTCGTCTGCTCATGTCGTCTGCTGAATCTTCATAATATTTTTTTCATATCGACAAACAATTTGGACTCAGATAGAGGAGCAGTCTGATCTAGGTCCACACTGTTTGCAAAAAATGACATTTCAAGTAACAGGCAGACGATAAAGCAGACGACAATTGTCGTGGGTTTGGACTAGTTCTGCGTTAAAAATATTTGAAAAGGTTTCAGTTATTCTTTATTTGTATTTTGGACACCCATTGATCTCCAGTAAGAAACCACCGTTTGACTGTTCAAAAGTGGTCTTAAAAACCACTTTTAAACAGTCCAAAATATGGTCTTAAAATATGAATTCTATTGATGTGTCTGAGGAGAAAAACTGAACTAAATCCGTTCTAGTCCTGTTCATTTCGAAACTATAATAATGGACCCCGTCAAGCGATTTTGGTACTTATCGCCTATGCGAGCAGTGAATCAAGAGGAACCTTCAGACAGAAAGCCATATCCCTGGCCCCTCTGAATGGCTGGGCATGCGCAGTTAAAATTTGTCATGACGAAATGCTCGAAGACACAAATTCGCTTGGCGGGGCTCATATACTGTATTATGTATGATGAGCAGAAAAAATAAATATGTTTAAACCACAAACTATAACAAATAGTTACTCCTGACAATATTAAACTCTTATTAAAGGGAGACAACTTCATGGCGTCTTCAAAGAATGTATTTCTGAATAAAATTGGGGGCCAGTCAAAAAAGAAAGAATTTGTTCCTGGATAAATACCCGCTCATGTGAAGGGCAAAATTACACCAACATTGCGGGCCCGCCCATCGGGGCTTGAAGAAATGCATGATGCTTCCACGCAGAGGTGAAATCCGTTCACACACGAGTACTGGTAACCCGCATAGAGGATCTAAGCCTGCCAAGGTAAAGCGGTGCCAGTAGGACCGTCCTTTTGGTTTCATTGGGCGACAGGGCTTGAGATGTCATTTCAACTCAATGTCTGGTAAAAGTCCCACAAAATTGGAAGCAACGTCTCCAAAATTACCTATACAGTGTTGACTGGGACGTTAAACCTCAAATCAAACAAACAAATGCACCAACCTTGTTATAACACTGAGTGAGTGTTTCAGTTTTACGTCCCACCAACAGCTAAGGTCATACGGAGACGGGACCTCGGTTTAAAGACTCATCCGAAAGTCTGGAGAAGCCCGGGATCGAACCTGCGATCCCTGGTTTACAAGGCGAGTAGCGTAACCACTCGACTACGGAGGCTTCTTTGTTATAACACTGTTCATTATACATGTAGCATGGTTCTGAATATAAAACACTTTAAACAAAGGCATACATTGCTTTAGATGGATTCCAAAAATGTATAGGTTATATAGAAAAATGACCATTAATGGTCATTTTTCCATATAACCTAAACTTTGTCCATAAGTGGTCATTTTTCTTCTATATACTTGTCTTATATACTAGTATCCTATATACATGTATTGTTGTTTCGTTAAAACAGGGTTTGGGTTGTTAAACTAACACAATTTTGGCTCTGGACCCCAACAAAACAACATACTTTTTTTTCAAGGACAGTGGGTTGACTGACCATCCCGCTCATATAACCTATATGAATTCAATATTGACCTCAAGTCATGAATCAACCAATCACTGTATTGTAATAACGTGTCACCTGTCAGGTATTGGATAAGAGGAAAGCTGGAGTGACACTGAAATGCCCATTTGTGTTTGTATATTCATAGGGGGTAACAAGGGCCCCAAAAGGGACACTGGAAAATGGTGCAGACCCAGATCAGATGCCAAAGAATAGTGTCTGATCAGTGTCTCCATGTTTGTTTGAAGGACAGATTTTTGTAAATCTTACAGTCAACGGCCCCCGCCCATAGGGCTTGAATAAATATATGCATCACGAAAACACGCCTATATAAATTTGACCCCCCTTGAACCCCAGTTTTATATAGTAAAACTGGGGTTTACAGGGGTAAACCTTATTTTTCTTATTTCTGCTCTAAAATATAGATTGTGGGTATTCGTTAGAACCGCCTCATCGAGGCGGTTCTAACGAGTACCAACAATCTATATTTTGAGCAGAAATAAGGAAAATATCACATTTTTTTTTATCTGAAATTTTGCGTTTTTTTCGGCGATAAAGTTCACAATGTATTTGTATAGGCGTGATTTCGTAATGGGCTGCATGATGCTTCCACGCAGAGCTGAATCCGGCCCGCACACTAGTACTGGTTAACCGCTTAGAGTAATCCTGTCCAGGAACCGCGGTGCGAGGCGGACCGTCCATGCTGATAAACCCTATTGGTTTCATTGGGCGACAGGGCTTGAGATGTCATTTCATCTCAATGTCGGGTAAAAGTCCCACAAAATTGGAAGCAACGTCTCCAAAATGACCTTTACAGTGTTGACGGGGACGTTAAACCTCAAATCAAACAAACAAACTTACAGTCAACAACAAATTGTATGTCTTGAACGGATATGCCTTATAAGCCGTCCCCCAAAAACGGGACTCTGGCAAATGGTACAGACCAAGAAGAGCAGATGTTACGGAACATGGGAACCTCATTACGAAAACACCCCTATACAAATACATTGCCAATTTTTTGACCAAAAATTAGAAATTTTAAGAGGAAAACTTGTGTTTTTTTCTTATTTCTGCTCAAAACATAGATTGCGGGGACTCGATAGAACCGCCTCGTTGAGGCGGTTCTATCGAGTACCCACAATCTATGTTTTTGAGCAGAAATAAGAAAACTAATGTATACCCCCTTGAACTCCACTTTTACTACATAAAAGCGGGGTATGAGTGGATCAAAATTATATAAGCGTGTTCTCGTGATGCTGTCGTCTGATCAGTATCTTCAGTGTCTGCGTTAAGAAAGGGCATTTTTGTAATACCTGCAATAAAGAAAACAGATAAATAGATCAGACATCCCATATATTGGCCATTATTGGGAATGGGCGTGTCCACAGCTTCTATTTGTTTGAATTTTTTAAGGGGAATGGGAACACCTGACAGATTTTTCTGCCATTTTTTCAAAGGGAGACAACTTCGGGACTTCCTGTTCGCTTTGCTATAAGCCCTGCCCCACTGAAAAAGGGGTCTACTCTTAAAGGAACGAATTTGCTCCTCCTTTAAGAAGTTGACCCCTATTGACATGGGAGACAAAAATACTTTTGCAGGAGTTGCCTCCCCTGAAGGTGTGAAAAATGTGTCTACTCTTAAAGGAAAGAATTTGCTCCTCCTTTAAGAAGTTGACCCCTATTGACATGGGAGACAAAAATACTTTTGCAGGAGTTGCCTCCCCTGAAGGTATTCCCATTTATCTAAAGAAAGGTGCACTCGATTCGTTTATTTAGTAGATTCATGTTTTCCGTTTTGTTTTTTAGATTCCAATTGTGAAGGCGTCACTGATCCAGACCCAGCACTCTCTCGTCCCAGGTTCGATCCCAGCAACCCTGCAAGTCTTCCAAATTTATTACGACCTCCTTCAGAACGAAGAAAATACCTAAAAGCCCATCTTAAAGCCAAGAATGCCAGACACTCTGCTCACAAAGAGCGAGACAAGAGTCTAAAATCAAATGTGCCTTATGTCTGAATATGATTACAATGTTACTCTAGTCCGTAAGTTTTGGTTTTTGAACGTGTTCAACCAGAGAGCTAACCAATATATGACCAAGTGAGAGCCGGAGAATTGTAACCGCTGCAATCTTGAATTTCTGAAGAAGACGCTTCCGACTTTGAATCTGGCCATTCCCTTTGTTGCCAATGGGAGTTTTTGTTAATCCATTCAGTACCAGAAACCCCAAAGGGGGTACCTTGGCAAACACAGGGTGCAGGTCCAGATCAGACGCCGCAGAACGCGGCGTCTGATCCGGGCCTACACTGTTTGCAAAACGTTATAAATTTTGAAGAAACCACAACCTGACACCCCCAAATGTTGAAATAAACTCCTGGTATATATAAGGAGGAAGATCCCATTTGGTAGAAAAAGGGTTAAACTCGGTTACAGAATGGCAAACAGTGTAGAGCCAGATGAGACGGCTATAAGACGTCTCATCTGGGTCTATTATAGCCGTCTCATCTGGGTCTACACTGTTTGCAAAAAAGGTTAATCGGTATCAGGAGTGTTAGCGTTCAGAGATAGGATGCAAGACGTATGTTAAAGGTAAGACTTGTCGCAGGAATCAGACAGACATGAGCCTACTGTATATCACTAGTGTAAGCATTATGCAAACACGCCTATACTAATACATTGCCACCTTTATCGCCGAAAAAATGAAAATTTTATGATAAAAAATTGTGATATTTTTCTCATTTCTGCTCAAAATATAGATGAGGCGGTTCTAACGAGTACCCACAATCTATATTTTAGAGCAGAAATAAGAAAAATAAGGTGTACCCCCAGAAACCCCAGTTTTACTATATAAAAGTGGGATTGAAGGGGGTCAAAATTATATAGGCGTGTTTTCGTGATGGTTGGTGGGAAAATTACTATGCCCTGAAAATGTACACATTATACAGTTCCTTTATAACGCTACTGTTGGAAGTCATATAAATTTAGTTTTATGATACCATGTTATACACAAAATACAGTAAAACTTCGATGTCTCGAACACCGATGGCTCGTTTACCATGGATGTGTCGAACCCATTCTTGAGCCCCTAGCGAAATCCTCTACATAAGAAATAGTGGAGAATAATTAAGGAGGTTTTTGTCTTTTATCTTGCAAATGTATGTTGTGTGTACTCATTAGAATCGCCTCGATGAGGCGATTCTATTAGAATCGCCTCGATGAGGCGATTCTAATGAGTACACACAGCATACATTTTCATTATATAACACCGAAAAGACGTCTAAAAGTATATCGTTATGCCTCCTGACAGTAGTAACCTCAGTGGCTCGAACTATCCCTGTCTCGAACAGATTTTCGAGGTCCTAAAGGTGTTCGAGCCATTGAAGTTCAACTGTAGAATACGCCGTTTAACCATTAACCGTTTGAGGCTAATGACCCACAAATAGGGTTGACGCGTCGTTAAACACGAAATCATCATCATCATACAAAATAGAAGACAGTTGGGAGGCATGACATATAAACTATGTTATAAATAGTGTTTACATGAGCTTATTGTTTTCTCTGCTTTTATTCTCCAAGAACACAAGTTCTTGCCCATATTTTCACGCTACAAGGAAAGCATTCTCCCATTACAGATGGGAATTCCCTCTGGCCATTACACGTGGAAATTCTCACAGGCCAGTATAGATGGGAATTCCCACCAGCTTGACTTCCCACTGGGCAAGTATAGGTGGGAATTCCCTCTGCCTATTAAAGATGAGAATTCCCACTGGCCATTAAAGATGGGAATTCCTACAGGTCAATATAGATGAGAATTCCCATTGGCCATTCTGATTGGGAATTGCTACTGGCCATTATGGGTGGGAATTCCCACAGGCTACTCTGTAGTAACTTTCTTCTGGCCATTGTAGGTGGAAATTCCCTCTGGCTATTATAGAGAAGAACTCCCACTGGCCATTATAGGTGGGAATTCCCTTCGGTCATTAAAGATGGGGAATTTCTGCAGGTCAATATAGATGAGAATTCCCATTGGCCATTCTGAGTGGGAATTCCTACTGGCCATTATGGGTGGGAAAAAACATGATCTCCCAGCAGAGGAAATGCTTTTAATTTACCAGTAGCTCCTATTATAAAGCAGGGAAGCAGATTCTGCTCTGTTAGGTTTTGCCTCCTTTTTTACGATGGAGACAAGAAATCATATTGGGCCCAGTTGTTCAAAGCCAATGAAGTTGTTTGTTAACGTTACTTTAAAACTTCAATAATTCAGTCTGGGAAAAACTTGTATTTTTGCTGAAAAAGTGAGTAGCTTCCTACTCACATTTTTCAGCAAAAATATATATAAGTAGTTAACATTTAGACTACTAATAAGCCTGTTAAGCTAACAAGGCATTGAACAATAGGGCAGATTTATGTAAGCTTTCACCATAATGTTTATTTGTTTTGGATTTAATGGCCCAGTCAACACTATTTTACATGTAGGTCATATCCAGCTGGTCAGTTTACCTTACCACACTTTTCCTGGGCAGGCTTACACGTAAGCGGGAACAGTATAGTGCACATTCTTTGCCAGAAAGTGACAACTGCCCTTCTTGAATCAGTAGGAATAAGAGAATGATCATTATAAATCTCCACGCCTATATAATTTTGACCTCCTTGATTCCCACATTTATATAGTAAAACTGGGGTTTCCGGGAGGAAAACCTTATTTTTCTCATTTCTGCTCTAAAATATAGATTGTCGGTACTCGTTAGGACCGCCTCATCGAGGCGGTCCTAACGAGTACCCACAATCTATATTTTGAGCAGAAATAAGAAAAATATCACAATTTTTCATCTTAAAATTTTCATTTTTTTTGGCGATAAAGGTATTTGTATAGGCATGTTTGCGTAATGAGAAAAGCAGCAGATATCAAACCTGCAGCTTCCTGGTCAGCTGTCAGACACGCATCTAACTGAGCTACCGAGGCCAGCTTTCTTCTTATGACAGACATTCTTAGTTCCACCATGATTGAACAATAGATGTAGAGATTGAGGAACAAAGAAAAGTGAAAAAACTGTACAGGCATGTCACATTCACTCGGCTTTACCATGCCAAAATTTATTTTAATCGCTAATAACTGCCACCATTAACTTGCAGCATTTCAGATTCTAATCAAAATACACTTTTGTACAGCCTATATATAGCCGGCAAAAGTCACGTTTTACATGTTTTGTTAACAATCTTAACTTTTCCTGAAATCTCCAAAAATTCATCTTTTTACCCATAATCTATTCTTATCGACATAAGTAACAGTCCAAGGAGCTTTGTTACCCCCCCCCCACCCCCACCCCCCCCTTTTTGTGTGTGTGTGTGCACGCGTGCGTGTGTGTGTGTGAATTCGGGTTTAACGTCGCTTTCAACAATTTTTCTGTCATATCACGACGGTGTCTGGTTGCGACAGGGAGCTCAATGCTCACTTTTTTATAGTGCTGCCTTACTGAAGTATCATGTCCCAGACACATTACATGATACCACACCCAGTCACATTATCCTGACACTGGGTCGACCAGTCCTAGCTCTACCCCGTAAATCTAAGTGCCAAGCGAGGAGCAGCTAGTACCATTTTTAACGACTTTGGTATTTCGCGGCCCGGGATCGAACCCGTGACCTCCCATTCCCCGGAGCGGACACTCTACCAACTGAGCTATCGGGGCCGGTCAAACCCCTTTCTGTATAAAATAGAATCGTCCTCCTTATATAAAACAGGATTTCGAACAGTCAATTTCGAAATTTAGGGGTGACAGGTTGTTATCTTTAAAATTTCTTTGGAAAATAGCTGGACTTTTTGCAAACAGTGTAGGCCCTGATTAGACGCCGCATTCTGTGGCGTCTGATCTGGGCCTGCACTGTTTGCTGGGGTACCTATTTTCAGGTTTCCGGTACAAAAAAAAAACAACTAACTTTTGCAATACATTCAATTTTTCATGCCTGTATCATATTTAAAAGAACTTTCGAATGAAAAATTGCTACATTTTTTATTTGTTTTAAACATATAATTGTTTCATACAAGGTTCTAGTTTTCAAAGCACTGTTAGCTTAAAAAGCTTGTCAGTGATCAAGATGTTGACTGTTCTAGTAATGCATGTACTCATAATGTTCCCGAAAAAAAAATTAGAGTAGCTTTTTCAAATCTTATTTTTCAGCAAAAATGTTAGCATAACTACTGTATTTAAAAAATGTTCAAAATTTTAATGATACATTAACTAATGAAATCTGAACAACTGGGGCCAGTTGTTCTAAAATAACGATGTAGTTAGTTAACATATTGTTAAAACTTTGATCATTTAATATGGCAAATACATGTATGCTAATATTTTTGCTGAAAAAAATGTGAGCAGCTTTTGCAAATGCAAAAGCTGCTATCATTTTTTCAGCAAAAATACCAAAATTTTAGATATTGTACTTGCTAGAACAGTTAACAGTATGACCACTTATGAGCTCGTTAAGCTAACAAGGCTTTGAACAACTGGCCTCTGGTCCTAAAAGGCAGTTTCTATGAGTACTCAAATTATACTGCTTAATTTTAGTTGGGATACAGATTTAATAGCTTTATGTCACTGTATAATGCATACCCTTTGCAAGTCTGACCTTTTTCTCAGTGATTTGTTTGTTTACTTTGGAGTTAAATGGCCTAATCAACACAATTTAGGTCATATCGAGCTGGTCAGTTTACCTATCCACACTTTTTCTGGGCAGGCTTTTAAGTAAGTGGTTAACCAGTACAGTTAACATTCGTTTGCCACAAACTCACAACTGCCCTTCTTGAAATGACCGTAGAAAAGATTTTGTGATCAGTCTCCACGAGAAAGAATGTTGCCGACCCCGGCAGGTATCGAATCCGCGTCCTCCTGATCACCAGTCATTCGTTTTGCTTTTGTTTGTTTGATGAGGTTTAACGTCCCCATCATCTGTAAAGGTCATTTTGGAGACGTTGCTTCCAATTTTGTGGGACTTCTACCCGACATTGAGATGAAATGACATCTGAAGCCCTGCTGCCCAATGAAACCAATAGGGTTTACAAACATGGACGGTCTTGCCTGGGCAGGCTTAGAGCCTCTAAGTGGTTTACCAGTACTCATGTGCGGGTCGGTTTCAGCTCTGCGTGAAAGCATCATGCAGCCCATCTATTTCTTCAAGCCTCGATGTAAGGGGGCCGACCAGTCATTCGTAAAGACTGAGCTATTTGTTTTCTCAGTGAAGCTGAAGTTAGTAGGTCTGTAACCAAAATGGACTAAGGGAGATAACTATTTCAACAAAAACTGAGAGTATTTATTGAGTTTCATTTCTTGCCACTTCTATTTTATTTTCACCTTATTTGCATTATCTGCTGGTTCCTAGTCTGAAGTTTATCAGTGTTGGGAAAACAGGTAACCAGACCCCCCTGACCTTGAAAGGTCAGGGGGGTCTGGTTACCTGTTTTTCCAATATTGACAATGTGCAAGCTGGGAGCCAGCAAATAATGCAAATATGGTGAATATGAGAACAGCTGTGACTGTCACACGCCAGATATACTGCATTTATTGTATATTTCACAGTTTAACCCTTGTCCTGCTGAATATTCATATATGCCACACCCACTACCAATTATCAACCAATTAGCTTACTTGATGCAAACAATTGCAACAAATTCACAATCTAACTGGCAAACAATGTAGATCCTGATCAGATGGCTTCGTCAGAAGCCATCTGATCTGGATCTTCATTGTTTGGAAAATAAGGCATTCCGGGCTCAGCAGGACAAGGGTTAATGCATTAATCAAGGTTTCTATGGTGCTTTTATACTGCTTCATTAAACATGTTGTTCATGTCATATCATTTTAGAAGTTGACACAACTGGTTTCATTGTTTTAAAGTAGGGCATTTCAGTTAACTTCTAGTACATGTACACTGAATAATCTCATATCAACAGAAATGGTGTATTTGTTTGTTTGAATTGAGGTTTAACATCCCCGTCAACACTATTTAGGTCATTTTGGAGACGCAACTTCCAATTTTGTGGGACATTTACCCGACATTGAGATGAAAAGACATCTCAATCCCTGCCACCCAATGAAACCAAAAGGTTTATTATATGCAATGGACGGTCCGACTTGCATCACATTGCCTGGGCAGGCTAATAGTCCTTCTAAGCGGTTTACCAGTACTCGTGTGCAGGTCGGTTTCAGCTCTGCGTGGAAGCATCATGCAGCCCATCTATTTCTTCAAGCCCCGATGGGTGGGGCCTGAACCGAACTGGTGCAGTATTTGGTAAGTGTTTGTGTTTTTTTAGTTTTACATCCCATCAACAACTAAGGTCATTACATGGAGATGCCGGGACCTTGGTTTAAAGACTCATCTGGAAGTCTAGTGAAGCCTGGAATCGAACTCACGACCTCTGGTTTTCAAGGGGAGTCGCTTTACCACTTCACAAAGGAGGCTTTGGATATTTGGTGGTAACTGAAGGATAATTTTCGGTTCTTTTTCATACAAACGTGTGTTGAAGGGTTCCAATGAATACTGGTACCCACAACATATATTTTTATGGAGTACTTATATGCAGTGTATCTGTTTCTATTAATAATTTTAATTGTCCTGTCACTTGGTACATCATGTAAATCATCTGGGGTCAGTTGGTCAAAATTAAAGATGCCATTAGTAAATGCATCTATAAAACTTTGATCATTTAACATGGCAAATATAATAATACTTCTGCTGAAAAAATGTGAGTAGCATTTACGTAAGCTACTCACATTTTTTTTTAACAAACCTAACAAAATGGTAAGTATTGCACTTACTAGAATAGTAAACAATTTGACAAAAAATGAGCTTGTTAAGCTAACGAGACTTTGAACAACTGGACCCTGACTATTTACATGATATGCTAGACCTAATTTTCATGGAAAAATAACTGTCAACGTCAGAATGTCATTTTTTCGTTGTTTTGTTTTGTTTGGTGCTTAAAGTTAATGTTGCATGCATGTAATACAATTCTTTGTTTTTGTTTGGCTTTTTATTACTACTGTTTGCTTGAAGTTTATGGCCCAGTCAACACTATTTAGGTAGTATCTAGTCAGTCAGTTTACCTCACCACGCGTTTCCTGGTCAGGCTTATACCTAACAGGTTTACCAGTACAGTACACATTCTTTTGCCAGAAACTGATAACTTCCCTTCTTGAATCAGCGGAAGGAAGAATGACCGTAGCAAAGATTTCATGATCAGCAAAGAATGTTGCCAAGCTGGCAGGTATTGAACCCAGGACCTCCTGATCACGAGATGCACAACCGAATGACCTACCAAGGTTGCCTATTATTGCTGTTATAACTGTATAATACTGACTGTCAAAAGAAACGGATTAGAAACATGCTGTGCTTTACTCGGCATTAAACAAACTAAATATTTTGGCGAAAACTCATGAAAACTTGTGTGACACCCAGAAATGCTTACAATACTGATTTTAGGAGTTTGCGAATGCAAGGATCAATTTACAAGCCATGTTACTTGTAATGGTCCATTTTTATTTGCTTAATCTGAGTTACTTTTGCTGTTCAGTATACAGTGAACTTCAATGACTTGAACACTGGTGAATCATTTACCATGGCTCATTCAAACTCCTCAAGTCCGTGGGGATTTTTTCCCATTGCTCCAGCTAAGATACACTAAGACTTGAAAATGTATGTTGTGTGTACTCATTAGAATCGCCTCATTAATGAGTACACACAACATACCTACCTTTATTTTATAGAATATCGAAAGATATACAATAAAACCTGTCAGAGTGGCCAACTGTACTCAGCAAGCAGCCTGTCTTAAGCTTGCACACATTCAGTTCCCTTAAAAAGGCAAATGCATTTAAACTCTCCTGTCTTAAGCAAGCACCTGTCTTAAGCAACCACATTTTTATTGTCCCATAGAAGCTTGCTTAATACATGTTGGCCTGTAGCAGTTTGTTTCAGCTCTGCGTAGAAACACAATGCAGCCCAATCTATTTCGCCATACCCTGATGGGTGGGGGCCCGTAATTGTTTGTTTATACATGAACCAGTGTATGCCAATACCTGGAATACTTGTGCAATCAGAGAAAACTCAGACCAAGCTGCACATCCAATGACTCTATCAGAGATGCCCTTCGTTGCATAGCCCAAATATAGCCTCTGGGTTATCCAAAAATGATTAGCAAAGTCTCTGATCACAATTGGTAGATGACGAGGCTGAGCTGAGTCCTTTCTGATTGCCCAAGTTTTCTTATTACGAAAACATGCCTATTTAAATATATTGAATATTTACAACCAAAAAAATAAAAATTTTCTGATAAAAAGTTAAAATATTTATCATAATTCTGCCAAAAACATTGATTGTGGGCACCCGTTAGAACTGCCTCGGAGAGGGCAGTTCTAACGAGTACCCACAATCTATGTCCGAGGCAGTTCTACGGGTGCCCACAATCTATGTTTCTGAGCAGAAATAAGGAAAATAAACGTATACCCCTGTAAACCCCAGTTTTACTATATAAAAGTGGGGTTTAAGGGGGCCAAAATTAAATAGGCGTGTTTTTGTGATGTTATAGGGTTTGTCAAGACATTTTTGCTTTTTATTTAAAAAGTTGATTCTTTGTATATAAAGCAATAAAAATGATCAAACAGGAAAGTGTTTGTTGTTTATTTATTCCTGGACAGAGGAGCAAATTCTTTCCTTTTAGAGCAGACCTCTTTTTAGGTGGGACTGAGCCTACAGAAAAGTGAACAGGAAGTCCCAAAAGTTGTCTCCCTTTGACAAATGGTGGAAAAAAAGTGCCAGGTGTTCCCATTCACCTTACTATCATATTCTAATTAAGAGTACACTATACACTGTACCTAAATAAGTCATAATCAGTTTACTGTCAAAAATTAACTAATTCTGATGTAGATCAACTCATTCTGATGTAGATCTTTTTAATATGATATTTGTTGCAAAACTTCTCCATACATCAAGGAACAACTCTGTGACATGAACACCCCACTAAACCCCACTTTATATAGAGAAAACTAGGGTTTTCGGTGGTATACATTATTTTTCTTATTTCTGCTCTAAGTAATAGATTGCGGCAAGGTGCTTATGATGGTGTGATGAGCTCTTGGTTGTGGGAACTCGTTAGAACCGCCTCATTGAGACGGTTCTATAGAGCACCCACAAACTATGTTTGCAGTATAAGTAAGAAAACTATCACAAATTTTCATCAGAAACGTAGCTTTTTGGAGATCTAAAAAGTGCACTATGTCGCAAGGGTGTGTTACCATAATTTATGACGTCGCGTCTTGAGACTGTAATAACGCCATGTAAGAAATTTGATAATCCACGTGCAAATTAGTTAGATACGCTCCATAACGTTACATGTACGACGCCACGTTTACTAATGGCAGAAAAGTGACATTTTTGTAAAACAATCGTGAATAAATGCGTTTTAAATGTCATATGATAAAAAGTATCTTGCATTCGTGCTCATGTATTATTGAATTAATTAAACTCGTTGAAGAAAAGGGATAAAATGCTCGGCAAAGCCTCTCATTTTATCCATTTTCCTCAACTCATGGGTTATTGAATTTATTAAACTCGTTGAAGAAAAGGGATAAAATGCTCGGCAAAGCCTCGCATTTTATCCCTTTTCCTCAACTGGTTTAATAAATTCAATAATACATGAACACTCATGTAAGATCCTCTATGTATGCAACCATGAAGTATGAATGTTGCAATGTTTCTAGGCTGAAGTTCAGGAGCTACTTGTTCAAAACTTGTTTGTTTGTTTGTTTGATTTGAGGTTTAACGTCCCCGTCAACACTGTAAAGGTCATTTTGGAGACGTTGTCCAATTTTGTGGGACTTTTACCCGACCTTGAGATGAAATGACATCTCAAGCCCTGTCGCCCAATGAAACCAATAGGGTTTATTAGCATGGACTGTCCGCCTCACACCGCGGTTCCTGGACAGGCTTAGATCCTCTAAGCGGTTTACCAGTACTAGTGTGCGGGCCGGATTCAGCTCTGCGTGGAAGCATCATGCAGCCCATATATTTCTTCAAGCCCCTATGGGCGGGGGCTTTGTTCAAAACTAACGCTAACGCTGTTGTTAGTTAATGTATTGTTAAAACTTTGATCATTTGTATCACAGCTATACAAAAGCTTGTATTTTTCAAGACAAAAATACACTACATCGGATACTGTACTTGCTAGAATAGTGAACATTTCCACTAATGAGCTTGTTAAGCTAACGATGTTTTAAACTGCTGGGCCTAAACATTACCACTTCTGTCATAACTGAAAGTCGTGTTTTTTCATGGTTTCTAATATTAACTGCCAAGGGCAGCAACTAAGAAATATTTTATTATTCTAGTTTTACGGCCTTTTCACAATTCTTTCACATGTTAATTGTTTTGAGCTGAACAATAATCAGAGGGTGAAAACTGGAGCCCAGAACTTGGCATCTCAGGTGACCCAAAAGATTAATATTACAAGAGGGCCCAGATGGCCCTGAATCGCTCACCTGAGAATTAGTGTCTCCAGTACATTCTAGGCTCAAGGGCTATAATTTGAACAAACTTGGTAATGGTCCACTAGATGAAGCATCAATACCAAATATCAAAGACCTGGGCCTTCTGGTTTCAGACAAGAAGATTTTTAAAGGTATTCCCTATATAAGCCTAGGAAAAACCAAAGGGTCCCGGGGTGGGGGCATTTTTGGCCCCAGGGCTATAATTTGAACAATCTTGAAAGAAGTCCACTAGATGAAGCTTCACACCAAATACCAAAGATCTGGGCCTTGCGGTTTCAGAGAAGAAGATTTTTAAAGATTTTCCCTGTATAAGCCTATGTAAAACCAAAGGCCCCCAGGGCGGAGGCATTTTTGGCCCAAAGGCTATAATTTGAACAATCTTAGTAAAGGTCCACCAGGTAAAGCTTCACACCAAATATTAAAGACCTGGGCCTTATGGTTCCTGAGAAGAAGATTTTTTAATGATTTTCTCTATATAAGCCTATGTAAAATCATAGGCCCCCGGGGCGGGGGCATTTTGGCCCCCAGTGCTATAATTTGAACAATCTTGGTAGAGGTCCACTAGATGAAGCTTCACACCAAATATCAAAGATCTGGGCCTTGTGGTTTCAGAGAAGAATATTTTTAAAGATTTTCCCTGTATAAGCCTATGTAAAACCAAAGGCCCCCGGGGCGGGGGCATTTTTGGCCCAAAGGATATAATTTGAACCATCTTAGTAGAGGTCCACCAGGTAAAGCTTCACACCAAATATTAAAGACCTGGGCCTTGTGGTTTCAGAGAAGAAGATTTTTTAATGATTTTCCCTATATTAGCCTATGTAAAACCATAGGCCCCCAGGGCGGGGGCATTTTGGCCCCCAGGGCTATAATTTGAACAATCTTGAAAAAGGTCCACTAGATGAAGCTTCACACTAAATATCAAAGATCTGGGCCTTGCAGTTTCAGAGAAGAAGATTTTTAAAGATTTTCCCTGTATAAGCCTATGCAAAACCAAAGGCCCCCAGGGCGGGGGCATTTTTAACCCCAAGGCTATAATTTGAACAATCTTAGTAGAGGTCTACCAGGTAAAGCTTCACACCAAATATTAAAGACCGGGGCCTTGTGGTTTCAGAGAAGAAGATTTTTTAATGATTTTCCCTATATAAGCCCATGTAAAACCAAAGGCCCCCGGGGCGGGGGCATTTTGGCCCCCAGGGCTATAATTTGAACAATCTTGGTAGAGGTCCACTAGATGAAGCTTCACACCAAATATCAAAGATCTGGGCCTTATGGTTTCAGAGAAGAAGATTTTTAAAGATTTTCCCTGTATAAGCCTATGTAAAACCAAAGGCCCCCGGGGCGGGGGCATTTTTGGCCCAAAGGATATAATTTGAACCATCTTAGTAGAGGCCCACCAGGTCAAGCTTCACACCAAATATTAAAGACCTGGGCCTTGTGGTTTCAGAGAAGAAGATGTTTTAATGATTTTCCCTATATTAGCCTATGTAAAACCATAGGCCCCCAGGGCGGGGGCATTTTGGCCCCCAGGGCTATAATTTGAACAATCTTGAAAAAGGTCCACTAGATGAAGCTTCACACCAAATATCAAAGATCTGGGCCTTGCAGTTTCAGAGAAGAAGATTTTTAAAGATTTTCCCTGTATAAGCCTATGCAAAACCAAAGGCCCCCAGGGCGGGGGCATTTTTAACCCCAAGGCTATAATTTGAACAATCTTAGTAGAGGTCTACCAGGTAAAGCTTCACACCAAATATTAAAGACCGGGGCCTTGTGGTTTCAGAGAAGAAGATTTTTTAATGATTTTCCCTATATAAGCCCATGTAAAACCAAAGGCCCCCGGGGCGGGGGCATTTTGGCCCCCAGGGCTATAATTTGAACAATCTTGGTAGAGGTCCACTAGATGAAGCTTCACACCAAATATCAAAGATCTGGGCCTTATGGTTTCAGAGAAGAAGATTTTTAAAGATTTTCCCTGTATAAGCCTATGTAAAACCAAAGGCCCCCGGGGCGGGGGCATTTTTGGCCCAAAGGATATAATTTGAACCATCTTAGTAGAGGCCCACCAGGTAAAGCTTCACACCAAATATTAAAGACCTGGGCCTTGTGGTTTCAGAGAAGAAGATGTTTTAATGATTTTCCCTATATTAGCCTATGTAAAACCATAGGCCCCCAGGGCGGGGGCATTTTGGCCCCCAGGGCTATAATTTGAACAATCTTGAAAAAGGTCCACTAGATGAAGCTTCACACCAAATATCAAAGATCTGGGCCTTGCAGTTTCAGAGAAGAAGATTTTTAAAGATTTTCCCTGTATAAGCCTATGCAAAACCAAAGGCCCCCAGGGCGGGGGCATTTTTAACCCCAAGGCTATAATTTGAACAATCTTAGTAGAGGTCTACCAGGTAAAGCTTCACACCAAATATTAAAGACCGGGGCCTTGTGGTTTCAGAGAAGAAGATTTTTTAATGATTTTCCCTATATAAGCCCATGTAAAACCAAAGGCCCCCGGGGTGGGGGCATTTTGGCCCCCAGGGCTATAATTTGAACAATCTTGGTAGAGGTCCACTAGATGAAGCTTCATACCAAATATCGAAAACCTGGGCCTTGCAGTTTCAGAGAAGAAGATTTTTAAAGTTTTCGTTTAAAAAAATCTATTTTTAGCTTCTGTGACCTATATGTGCAATGGACCAGAACCATTTGAACAACTTTGAAAGGGGACCACCTAAGGATCATTCCTGTGAAGTTTGTTAAAATCCGATCAGTGGTTTAGGAGGAGATGTCATTTGAAGAAAAAGTTTACGCACACACGCACTGACGACGGACGAAAAGTGATCACAAAAGCTCACCTTGTCACTACGTGACAGGTGAGCTAAAAAGCAATTTACCGTAACAATCCTAAAAATATGGACACATTAAGGAATTCTGTTTTTCTCCAAAAATTTTGACAAATTTGTTTCACAATCCAGCAAGCAGTCCAAAAGCAGAAATCTGTGTAAACCCTGATCAGACGGCTGATGTGGGTCTGCACTGTTTGCTTAGGCCTATCTGTCCCAATACTTAGGATCATTACGGCAGTAAATAATTCATTGGATAAGGGACACAACAGTGACCCAGACCTATAAATATTACAGTTAAGAGTTGTCATTCTTGCATTTGTAAAACAAACAAAAAATGAATCTTAGAGCACATAAAAAAAACAAACATTAGACCATTGTCAGATCAGCCTACAGTTATCAACTTATCATTGCTTGCAAGTGTCTTCTATATACAGTGTCATAGCCTTCAGGTTTTTCAAAGAACACCAAGTGGATTGATTGATTGAAATTGAGGTTTAACGTCCGACCATACTGTCTGATCTGAAACTACACTTTTTGCAACAGTCTTAAGAATTGTTATACAACAGATGAAATGTCTACAAAGTAAGAAGTCAGACTTGAGCATCACATTAACAAGTCCGTGAAATGAACAGCCCTCTAGACCCCACTTTATATAAGGAAAACTGGGGTTTACAGGGGTATACATCAATTTTCTTATTTCTGCTCTAAGACATAGGTGGTGGGTACTCGTTAGAACCCCCTCAATGAGGCATTTCTAACGAGCACCCAAAACCTATGTTTGGAGTATAAATAAGAAAAATATCACAAAATTTCATCACCAAAAATGACCATTTTGATGTGAAGCTATGTCACACGGATGTGTTATCATGAGTGTCTCAAACACCTTTGGTACTACAGAAATTTGTTCATGTCGCTGACAGTTATTCATGAGGACCACGTCAAAAGAAATATTTGGCATAATTCATAACTGAGATAAGTTTTTAAACTGTATGAGGGAGATATTTGCCATTGTGATGAGGGAGATGTAAAGAATATATAGGGAAATTCTCAGTTCGAATGAGGGAGACTCCAAAATTTTACTAAAATTTAACATAAATTGTCAAGAATTAGCATCAAAATGAGGGAGTCTCCCTCCTGATGAGCGAGGTATCACAGGTATGACAATTTAGAAATTTCTTTTGGATCTTCTTTAAACTAAAGGTGTTGTGCCACAAGAGTACGCATTATAATCACCTCATCCATGTGTGTGTGTGTGTGTGTGTGTGTGTGTGTGTGTGTGTGTGTGTGTGTTTCTTCCCACCAACAATTAAGATCATACAGAAATGGGATCACAGTTTAAAGAACCATCTGAAAGTCTGGAGAAGCCCGCAATTGAACCCACAGCCCCTGGTTGATGAGGCAAGTAGCCTAAAAACTACACCACGGAGGCTTCTCTCATCCGGTCAATTGGAGTGAATGACACAACATACTTCTTCAAAAAAATATGAAATGTCTTCTGAAATTTCCCCAAACAATTCCTTGGACATAGCTCCAGATAAAGTGCTTTTTTCATCAGAAAAGTACTGATCAGAAAAGTACTGATTTTTTTTTTTGTGCTGAAAAGTTGTGGGTTCTCGGTGAGGTGCTTCTAAATTATATAATATAATTAGTAGTATCCACAACGTATGTTTTTCTGCAGAAATAAGAACAAGTAGTCCAGCCGATTCTCTAAAAATCCTGCATTTTGTGGTACAAGCATGAAACTTTGCACAAACGTTATTTAGAAGTATGTAAATGATTTAAGATATGGAGGCATCGAAAAATAATTCTACTTCCGGTTTTATTCAAGATGGCTGATCTGCTGTAACAAAACCTTGAATTAACAAGAAGATACATGCTAAAACAGCTATAACTAGTCACAAAACTGCATTGTACATGCAAATTGTATAGAAATAAGGTGTTTGATTGTTACTAAACGATCAAAAGCAAACACAACATTCCACTTCCGGGTTTATTCAAGATGGCGGACCAATTTTCATTGGTTTTTCTGGTCTCATTTGAGTCAGAGTACTTAAACAATGGAGATCAGAACAAGCCTCAGGGACATTGTTCTAGTGATACTCTTAAACAAAAACAGTGAAAATAGGAGAGGAAAGCGAAAACAAGAGGACCAAGCTGGTCCTGTATCGCTCACCTGAGCTAACAGATTCAAAGTTTCAGGAAGTACCAACCTTTACTGAAGGATTAATGGAAGGACATGGTGATGACAGGATAAGCAATTTCTGCAAATCAAGTAGAATGTAACTGTATGATAAATAGGCTGACCTCACCAGTTTTCAAACTCATTCAAGCTTTTATTTATGACTTGCTAAGAAGATCCGATATAAACTGATGGGGCTATGGTGATGACATGTTCAAAAATAAGCAATTAACTGCTGCAATCAAAGGGATATTACTCTGTGACAAATTGACAAACCTCGCGAGTTTTCAAACTCCTCCGAGCTTTTCTGTCTGACTTATTTGTTTGTAAGTTTCATGAAGATCCGATCAAAACTGAAAGGGCAGCAGTGCTAACAAGGTCGAAAATAGGCATTTTTAAGCAATCAAAGGCACGTAACTCTATGATAAATGTGCCGACTTGGCCAGTATTCAAACTCATCCAAGGTTTTATTCCCAGCCACCTTACATATAAGTTTCAGAAAGATCCGATCAAAACTGAAGGGGCTACGTTGATGACAAGGTCAAAATTTGGCATTTTTAGCAATCAAAGGGATGTTACTCTAAGATAAATGGGCCCACTTGGCCAGTTTTCGAACTCATCCGAGGTTTCATCCCCAGCCACCTTACATTTAAGTTTCAGAAAATTCCAATTAAAACTGAAGGGGCTACCGTGATGACAAGGTCAAAAATCAAATTTTCAGCCATCAAAGGGGCATAACTCTAGATAAATGGGCTGACTTGGCCTGTTTTCGAACTCATCCGAGACTTTATCCCCAGCCACCTTACATATAAGTTTCAGAAAAATCCGATCAAAACTGAAGGGGCTATGGTGATGCAGACATGTTAAGTCTCCTGAAAAACGCTGGAGACTCCCGAAAAAATAGCTTTTCTCCCGCATCACGAAATTCAGGATAAAACTCCCGGAAAAATAAAAATACCGTTTTGGAGTAGAGTTTTGAAAAGCTGCGCTTGTATTTTCGTGTGTGAAATCCAGCGGAAAATCCCGAGTTAATCCGTGAGTAAAACTGATAATAATTAATGTACTGTCCAGTTTTCACGGTTCTACACCTGCCGAGAATCCGGGGCGTTTCGATCCTGAGTCGTTTCGGCCGGGTCGTTTCGGCCTGGGTCGTTTCGGCCTTAATTTGGACCTGGGTCGTTTCGGCCTATTTCGGTGGGTCGTTTCGGCCCTGGGTCGATTTGGCCTTGGTTGTTTCGGTCCGATTTTATTAGTTAGCATTTTTTCTGTATATAACATATTGAATAGTAATTATCATTTAAATTTGGAATATTATTTCAAGGACCTGTCACGAACGTTAGCCATGGTTATGATAGCCCAAATAAAGTGTTTTAAAAGTTCTATCCATAGCCATGTTTCCACTTAGCACCAACGAGGAGGTGTGACTATTACTTGATTATTGTCTGAGAATGATCAGTATTTACAGTAAAATTCCGCTATTAAGATCCCTTTCTAGACTTCTAAAAAGTGGTATTATTAGCGGGGTGGTCCCTTATAATGGAATTGGTGAAAAAAATATTGCTGGCAAGACTGATTTAAATATTTTTTATGTGCACTGTGCCTATTTAATTGCTTTTTAGTAAATCTTGCTGCCTTTAACATTACTGTTTTTTTGTCCTCATTATATGTAATTATAGGCAATATTACACCAATAAAAATCACATTAATGATAACAATTGTTCCACAATAATCTTCTTTCTGAAGAAAACAGAGCTGCACATTACCAAAATTATTAAAACTATTTATTCACATAGCATAAAAAATCTTGTCAAAACAACACACTGATTAGTACAGGTAAACTGCTGTTTTTCACACTAACTACGTGTGCTCGAACAGTGAATTTTATAAAACTGTATTGTCATTGTTACAAATCTCATGATCGCACAACAAGCACACGCGCGCAACTAAACATCAATAATTTTGTCTGATTATTCTAAACCTGAAGTGCTGAAATTGACAGTTAGTCTTCGTCTGGTGCTTAAATAAACTCAGAACAATAAAACCCTTCTATCTTTTCATAAAAGTACGAAGTAACAGGGCAAAAAACGGCACAGTAAAGCTAAAACGGCTTTAATATCTTGTCAAACCTATGGAAATCTATGGCCTGGCGGCCATCTTGGATTTAAACCGGAAGGGGTCATAATTTCGAATGCCTCCATATCTTAAATCGAATATATGACCCTAAACTTTGTTCGTGCCAAGTTTCATGCTTGTACCATAAAATGCAGGTTTCTTGTGGAATATGCAATAATCGGCTGGACTAAAGAGGACCATGATGGCCCTGGATCGCTCACCTGATCCATACTGTAGAAATGAAATTGTGGTGCCTTGTCAGAAGGAAAATACATGCCAAATATGAAGGCTCTATCTCAAATGATAAAAAGGAGGTCAAAGGTCAAGGTCACAGTTCAAAGTTTTTGTATGGATGTAAAGCCAATGCCACAAGGAATATACATGCCAAATACGAAGGTCTCAAATGATGCCAAAGTTATGATTAAGTAGGTCACAGATCAAGGTCAAGGTCACAGGTCAAAATTATTGCATGAGTGGGAAGACCTTGTCACAAGGAACATACATGCCATATATGAAGGCTCTAACTTAAATGGTTCAAAAGTTATGACAAAAACAGTCAAAGGTCAAGGTCACAGGTCAGAAATATTGCATGGGTGGGAAGCCCTTGTCCCAAGGAACCTACATGACAAATATGAAGGCTCTATCTTAAATGGTTCAAAAGTTATGAGAAAGAAGGTCAAAGTCACAGGTCAAAATTTTTGTATGGGTGGAAAGTCCTTGCCACAAGGAACATACATGCCAAATATGAAGGCTCTAACTCAAATGATTCAAAAGTTATGATAAAGTAGGTCACATGTCAAGGTCACAAGTCATTTTTGTATGAATAGGAAACCCTTGTCACAAGGAAACTAACTACAGGTTCTATCTCAAATGCTTCAAAACTTATGACAAAGTAGGTCAAAGGTCAAGGTCATGACAAAAATTTTGTATGGGTTGGAAACGTTGGAAGACCTTTTCACAAGGAACATACATGCCAAATATATCAGATGTTTCAAAAGTTATGATAAAGTAGGTCAAACGTCAAGGTAAAGGTCACAGATCATTTTATGTATGAATAGGAAGCCCTTGTCACAATAAACCTACATGCCAAATACGAAGGCTGTATCTCAAATGCTTCAAAAGTTATGACAAAGTAGGCCAAAGGTCAAGGCGATGGGTCAAAATTTTGGAATGGTTGGAAAAACCCTGTCACAAGGTACATACATACCAAATATGAAAGCTCTATCTCATATGGTTCAAAAGTTATGATAAAGTAGGCCACAGGTCAAGGTCACAGGTCAAATTTTTTTATACGAGTGGGAAGCCCTTGTCACAAGGTACCTACATGCCAAATATGAAGGTTCTATCTCAAATGGTTCAAAAGTTATAAACAAGAGGGCCCACAGGGCCCTGATTCGCTCACCTGTCTGTCACTGTCTCGAGTACATTCTATTTTTAGCTATGGTGGCCATCAGCAGTGATTTTAGCTTATTTGGTAGGGAGTAACCTAGGTAACATTCCTGTGAAGTTTGAATCAAATTGGCCATAGGGTTTAGGAGGGGTTCACGTTTGAATCAGATTTACAATATTTTTCTATTTTTAGCTCCGGTGGCCATTTTTTTCATCAGAGCGGGATTGTTTTAGCCTTTTTGGTAGAGGGTCATCTAAGCAACATTACTTCAAAGTTTGAACGAAATTGGCCCAAGAGTACAGTAGGAATGGTCATTTGAAGATTTTTTTTTTATTTTTAACTCTGGCAGCCATCTTGTTCATTGGAGTGGAATATGGTTTAACTATTTTGGTAGGGAGTCACCTAGGCAACATTCCTGTGAAGCAAATTCACAATGTTTTTTCTATTTTTAGCTCTTGTGACCATTTGTTAATCGTTATGCTATTTTCCTAGAGGGTCATCTACACAACATTCCAATGAAGTTTAGAAGCCTTCATGGTACTGTGGCCATGTTACTTGCCTTGTAAACCAGGGGTAGCAGTATCGATCCCAAGCTTCTCCAGACTTTCAGATTGGTTTTTAAACAGAGGTCCCATCACTGTATGACCTTAGCTTTTGGTGAGACTTCAACTCAAACACTCACTCCTATGAAGGAACCTTTATGCCAAATATGAAGGCTGTATCTTAAATGCTCCAAAAGTTATGACAAAGTAGGTCAAAGGTCAAGGTCATGGCTAAAAAAATTTGAATGATTGGGAAAACTTTGTCACAGGGAACATACATGCCAAATATGAAGGCTCTATCTCATATGGTTCAAAAGTTATGATAAAGTAGGTCACAAGTCAAAGTCACAGGTCAAATCTTTATATGAGTGGGAAGCCCTTGTCACAAGGAACCTACATGCCAAATATGAAGGCTCTATCTAAAACAGTTCAAAAGTTATGACAAAATAACCTACTGATCTACTTTTTGATTTGACATGACCCATATTCGAACTGAACTGAGATATTGTCCAGATGATCATTCTGGGCAAGTTTTATGATGATTTGATTAAAACTGTGGCCTCTAAGAGTGTTCAAAACTTTTTCTATGATTTGACCTGCTGACCTACTTTTTGACCCGACATGACCCATATTCAAACTTGACCCAGATATTGTCAAGATGATCATTCTGAGCAAGTTTGATGATGATCGGACCAAAACTGGGGTCTCTAGTGTGTACACAAGGTTTTTCAGCAATGTGACCTACTGACCTACTTACTGGCAAGATATGACCCACATTCAAAATTAACTGAGATATTGTCAAATGATCATTTTTAGCAAGTTTGATGATGATCAGACCAAAACTGTGGCCTCTAGTGTGTTCAGAGGGTTTTTCTATGATTTTATCTACTGACCTACTTTTTGGACCGACATGACCAATATTTGAACACGACTCAGATATTGTCAAGATGATCATTCTGGGCATGTTTGATGATGATCGGACCTAATCTGTGGCCTCTTAGTGTGTTCACAAGGTTTTTCTATGATTTGACCTACTGACCTACTTCTTGACCTGAAATGACCCATATTCGAACATGACCGAGATATTGTCAAGACTATCATTCCGAGCAAGTTTGATGATGATTGGACCAAAAATGTGGCCTCTAGTGTGTTCACAAGGTTTTTCTCTTATTTGACCTACTGACCTACTTTTTGACCTGCCATGACCCATATTCGAACATGACCAAAATATTATCAAGATGATCATTCTGAGCAAGTTTGATGATGATTGGACCAAAACTGTGGCCTCTATTGTGTTCACAAGGTTTTTCTATGATTTGACCTACTGACCTACTTTTTGAACCAACATGACTCATATTCAAACGTGACTATGATATTATCAAGATAATCATTCTGAGCAAGTTTGATGATGATTGGACATAAATTGTTGCCTCTAGTGTGTTCAGAAGGTTTTTCTATGATTTGACCTAATGACCTACTTTTAAACCCGACAACACCTATATTCGAACTTGACTGAGATATTGTCAAGATGATTATTCTGGGCTAGTTTGATGATGATCGGACCAAAACTGTGGCCTCTAGCGTCTTCACAAGGTTTTTTCCTGATTTGACCTACTGACCTACTTTTTGACCCAACATGACCCATATTCGATCTTGGCCGAGATATTTTGTGGTGGTACAAAATGTGTGCAAGTTAAGTTAAAATCAAATCATAAATGAAACAGCTATCATGCAGACAAGACCAAAATAGACATTTTTTGCCCTTTCAGGGGCCGTAACTCCGTAACACATAATGGGGTATGGCTGGTTCAAGAAAGGAACCCAGATCCCATGGTGGTACAAGTTGTGTGCAAGTCTGGTTAAAATCAAATCATAAATGAAGATGCTATTGTGCGGACAAGACCAAAATAGGCAATTTTTGCCCTTTCAGGGGCCGTAACTCCGAAGCACATGATGGGATATGGCTGATTCAAGAAAGGAACCCAGATCTCATGGGGGTACAAGTTGTGTGCAAGTCTGGTTAAAATCAAATCATAAATGAAGATGCTATCGTGCGGAAAAGACCAAAATAGGCAATTTTTGCCCTTTCAAGGGCCGTAACTCAGTAACACTTGATGGGATATGGCTGGTTCAAGAAAGGAACCTAGATCTCATGGGGGTACAAGTTGTGTGCAAGTCTGGTTAAAATCAAATCATAAATGAAGATGCTATCGTGCGGAAAAGACCAAAATAGGCAATTTTTGCCCTTTCAAGGGCCGTAACTCAGTAACACATGATGGGATATGGCTGGTTCAAGAAAGGAACCTAGATCTCATGGGGGTACAAGTTGTGTGCAAGTCTGGTTAAAATCAAATCATAAATGAAGATGATATCGTGCGGACAAGACCAAAATAGGCAATTTATGCCCTTTCAGGGGCCATAACTCTGTAGCACATGATGGGATATGGCTGGTTCAAGAAAGGAACCCAGATCTCATGGTGGTACAAGTTGTGTGCAAATCTGATTAAAATCAAATCATAAATGAAGATGCTATCCTGCGGACAAGACCAAAATAGGCAAGTTTTGCCCTTTCAGGGGCCATAACTCAGTAACACATGATGGAATATGGCTGGTTCAAGAAAGGAACCTAGATCTCATGGGGGTACAAGTTGTGTGCAAGTCTGGTTAAAATCAAATCATAAATGAAGATGCTATCGTGCGGACAACAAATTGTTTACGGACGTACGCACGGACGCACGCACGGACGACGGACAAAATGTGATCACAAAAGCTCACCTTGTCACTACGTGACAGGTGAGCTAAAAAATAACCTACTGATCTACTTTTTGATTTGACATGGCCCATATTCGAACTTAACTGAGATATTGTCCAGATGATCGTTCTGAACAAGTTTCATGATGATTGGACTAAAACTGTGGCCTCTAAGAGTGTTCAAGCTTTTCTATGATTTGACCTGACATGACCCATGTTCAAACTTGACCCAGATATTGTCAAGATGATCATTCTGAGCAAGTTTGGTGACGATTGGACCAAAACTGGTGCCTCTAGTGTGTTCAGAAGGTTTTTCTATGATCTGACCTACTTACTGACCAGACATGACCCATATTCGAAATTAACCAAGATATTGTCAAAAGGTCATTATGAGCAAGTTTGATGACGATCAGACCAAAACTGTGGCCTCTAGTGTTCACAAGGTTTTTCTATGATTTGACCTACTGACCTACTTTTTGACCCCACCTGACCCAAATTCTAACTTGACTGAGATATTGTCAAGATGATCATTCTGGGCAAGTTTGATGATGATCGGCCCAAAACTGTGGCCCCTAGTGTGTTCACAAGAGTTTTCTATGATTTGACCTATTGACCTACTTTTTGACCCGACATGACCCATATCTGACCGAGATATTGTAAAGATGATCATTCTGAGCAAGTTTGATGAAGATCGGATCAAAATTGTGGCTTCTAGTGTGTTCGCAAGGTTTTTCTATGATTTGACCTACTGACCTACTTTTTAACCCGACATGACCCATATTCAAACTTGACCTAGATATTGTCATGGTGATCATTCTGACCAAGTTTGATGATGATTGGTCCAAAACTGTGACCTCTAGTGTGATCACAAGAAAAGTTTATGCACGGACAACGCCTGACATCTCACAATCACAAAAGCCACCATGACCTTCGGTCAGGTGAGCTAAAAATAATATGTGGATATCTCTTAATTATCTGAGGTAAGTTTATGGATTCAAGAACTAGTTTGAATCAAACATGACAATGAGTCACTGATTGACAAAGCCAAACCTCCAACGTCTTCAGCGGAATGACAAGGCAATGATCAGACAGATCTGCAATGTCAAGCTACAGGACACTGTCACCATCAGGTCCAGTGAGTTACTTGAGCGTCTTGGCATTGAGGACATATCCCTCATCCTGAAAGAGAGAAGGCTCTGCTGGTATGGACATGTGGAAGGCTCCAACGGTGCAGTCAAGACTGCCTGTGACATACAGGTAGACGGAAATCGGGGGCCTGGAAGGCCCAAGATGACCTGGAAGCAGCTGACAGAAAGAGACTGCAGAGAATGGAAGCTCTCTGCTATCAATCCTCATGATAGACAGGCCTGGAGATGATCTGGTGTAAGATCTGCCATGCATGCAGCAAGCCAGCCACCTGGAAGGGGGCCCACTTATGTGGACGTTGCCCCTGCACCTGCACGTTAAACAAAAATCCGTTAGTGATGATGATGAAGTTAACCTTTACCCTGCTGTAGGCGACAAGCCCTATCTTTGCAAACAGTGTAGATCCAGATCAGATGGCTTCTGAAGAAGCCATCTGATCAGGATCTACACTGTTTGTCATTCAGATTGTGAATTTGAACGAACTCATTATAACATGTAATCTGATTGGCTGAAAATCAAAAACAAGAGGGCCATGATGGCCCTGGATCGCTCACCTGATCCATAGTGTAACAAGTGGGCCCCAGAGAGGGCCATTATTGGCCCCAGGGCTTTAATGTACATAATGTTGAGGGAGGTCTTAAAGGTGAAGCTTCATACCAAACATCAACAAAGGCTAAAATTTGAACAATCTTGTCAAAGGTCCACTAGATGAAGCTACACATCAAATATCAAAGACCTGGGCCTAGCGGTTTCAGAGAAGAAGATTTTTAAAGATTTTCCCTATATAAGCCTATGTAAAATCAAAGGGCCCCGGGACAGGGGCATTTTTTGCCCCAGCACTATAGTTTGAACAATCTTGGTAGGGGTCCACTAGATGAAGCTTCATACCAAATATCAAAGTTCTGGGCCTTGTGGTTTCAGAGAAGAAGATTTTTAAAGATTTTCCCTATATAAGCCTATGTAAAACCAAAGGGCCCCGTGGCAGGGGGGGATTTTTTGTCCCAGCACTATAATTTGAACAATCTTGGTAGGGGTCCACTAGACGAAGCTTCATACCAAATATCAAAGTCCTGGGCCTTGTGGTTTCAGAGAAGAAGATTTTTAAAGATTTTCCCTATATAAGCCTATGTAAAATCAAAGGGCCCCGGGACAGGGGCATTTTTTGCCCCAGCACTATAGTTTGAACAATCTTGGTAGGGGTCCACTAGATGAAGCTTCATACCAAATATCAAAGTTCTGGGCCTTGTGGTTTCAGAGAAGAAGATTTTTAAAGATTTTCCCTATATAAGCCTATGTAAAACCAAAGGGCCCCGTGGCAGGGGGGGATTTTTTGTCCCAGCACTATAATTTGAACAATCTTGGTAGGGGTCCACTAGACGAAGCTTCATACCAAATATCAAAGTCCTGGGCCTTGTGGTTTCAGAGAAGAAGATTTTTAAAGATTTTCCCTATATAAGCCTATGTAAAACCAAAGGGCCCCGGGGCAGGGGCATTTTTGGCCCCAGCACTAAAATTGGAACAATCTTGGTAGGGGTCCACTAGATGAAGCTTCATACCAAATATCAAAGTCCTGGGCCTTGTGGTTTTAGAGAAGAAAATTTTTAAAGATTTTCCCTATATAAGCCTATGTAAAACCAAAGGGCCCCGTGGCGGGGGCATTTTTGGCCCCAGCACTATAATTTGAACAATCTTGGTAGGGGTCCACTAGATGAAGCTTCATACCAAATATATAAGACCTGGGCCTTGTGGTTTCAGAGAAGAAGATTTTTAAAAATTTTCCCTATATAAGCCAATGTAAAAGCAAAGGGCCCCGTGGCGGGGGCATTTTTGTCCCAGCACTAAAATTTGAACAATCTTGGTAGGGGTCCACTAGATGAAGCTTCATACCAAATATCAAAGTCCTGGGCCTTGTGGTTTCAGAAAAGAAAATTTTTAAAGATTTTCCCTATATAAGCCCATGTAAAACCAAAGGGCCCCGTGGCGGGGGCATTTTTTGTCCCAGCACTAAAATTTGAACAATCTTGGTAGGGGTCCACTAGATGAAGCTTCATACCAAATATCAAAGACCTGGGCCTTGTGGTTTCAGAGAAGAAGATTTTTTAAGATTTTCCCTATATAAGCCTATGTAAAACCAAAGGGCCCCGGGGCGGGGGCATTTTTGGCCCCAGCACTGTAATTTGAACAATCTTGGTAGGGGTCAACTAGATGAAGCTTCATACCAAATATCAAAGACCTGGGCCTTGTGGTTTCAGAGAAGAAGATTTTTAAAGATTTTCCCTATATAAGCCAATGTAAAACCAAAGGGCCCTGTGGCGGGGGCATTTTTTGTCCCAGCACTATAATTTGAACAATCTTGGTAGGGGTCCACTAGATGAAGCTTCATACCAAATATCAAAGTCCTGGGCCTTGTGGTTTCAGAGTAGAAGATTTTTGAAGATTTTCCCTATATAAGCCTATGTAAAACCAAAGGGCCCTGGGGCGGGGGCATTTTTGGCCCCAGCACTATAATTTGAACAATCTTGGTAGGGGTCCACTAGATGAAGCTTCATACCAAATATCAAAGACCTGGGCCTTGTGGTTTCAGAGAAGAAGATTTTTAAAGATTTTCCCTATATAAGCCAATGTAAAACCAAAGGGCCCCGTGGCGGGGGCATTTTTCGTCCCAGCACTCAAATTTGAACAATCTTGGTAGGGGTCCACTAGATGAAGCTTCATACCAAATATCAAAGTCCTGGGCCTTGTGGTTTCAGAGAAGAAGATTTTTAAAGATTTTCCCTATATAAGCCTATGTAAAACCAAAGGGCCCCCGTGCGGGGGCATTTTTGGCCCCAGCACTATAATTTGAACAATCTTGGTAGGGGTCCACTAGATGAAGCTTCATACCAAATAACAAAGACCTGGGCCTTGTGGTTTCAGAGAAGAAGATTTTTTAAGTTTTTGGTGAAAAAAATCTGTTTTTGGCTCCTGTGACCTAGATGTGCAACGGACCGGAACCATTTGACCCATATTCAAACTTGACCGAGATATTGTCATGATGATCATTCTGAGCAAGTTTGATTAAGATTGGACCAAAATTGTGGCCCCTAGGGTGTTCACAAGGTTTTTATATGATTTGACCCGCTGACCTACTTTTTAACCCGATATGACCCATATTCGAACTGGACTGAAATATTGTCACAATGGTCATTCTGAGCAAGTTTCATGATAATTGGACCAAAACAGTGGCCTTCAGAGTGTTCACAAGGTTTTTCTATGATTTGACCTACTGACCTACTTTTTGACCGGACATGACCCATATTCGAACTTGACCAAGATATTGTCATGATGATCATTCTGAGCAAGTTTGATTATGATTGGACCAAAATTGTGGCCTCTAGGGTGTTCACAAGGTTTTTCTATGATTTGACCCGCTGACCTACTTTTTAAGCCGACATGATCCATATTCAAACTTCACTAAAATATTGTCACAATGATCATTCTGAGCAAGTTTGATGATGATTGGACCAAAATTGTGGCCTCTCGAGTGTTCACAAGGTTTTTCTATGATTTGACCTACTGACCTACTTTTTTACCCGACATGACCCAAATTCGAACTTGACCGAGATATTGTCATGATTATCATTCTGAGCAAGTTTGATGATAATTGGACCAAAACTGTGGCCTCTAGTGTGTTCACAAGAAAAAGTTTACGCACGGACGACGCACGACGGACGACGGACGACGCACGACGACGCCGGACATCTTACTGTCACAAAAGCTCACCATGACCTTCGGTCAGGTGAGCTAAAAAGGTGTGGCTAAGTTAAATATTCAGCAGGTTAAAGGTTAGAAAGTAAAATATCAAGCCGTGTTGGACGTGCTTATGTACAGTTGTTTGGGTCTTTGGAAAAATGAAGTTGGATCTAATGAAATGCATTTTGAATCACAACATAAGAACTGCATTTGAAAGAGATCTTTTTCGTTGCATTTCAAGAAAATGGATTTTCATTCTTTAACGACACATTGATACATTTGACACTGTATTCACTAAATGTTGTAAGCATTACCATATTTTCAAAACACTCTTACAGAGGAACAGATGCCAGATGCACCTTCAGGGCAGACAACTCTTTCAAAAATATTTATATCTCTCTTATCAATAGGGATTTACTATTAAGGGGAATGGGAACACCTGGCACATTTTCCACCATTTTTTCAAAGAGAGACAACTTTCGGGACTTCCTGTTCACTTTTCTATAGGCTCAGTCCAACTGAAAAAGGGGTCTACTCTTAACGGAAAGAATTTGCTCCTCAGGAGTAAATTTTCTGTTAAAAGTTGACCCCTATTGACATGGGCGACAAAAATACTCTTGCAGGAGTTGCCTTCACTGAAAGTATTCCCATTCCCCTTAAAGATGGCCTTTGCTTCAGGTAGACTTAGCTCTTGTAAGTGGTAAAGTGTATATTCTTATCCCTATGCTTTGTAATCGTCTTTGCCATCTGTCTAGCCATCCGTCCGTCTTACCGGATAACCCCTCCTACACTGTAAGAGCTAGAAACTTGAAACCCTGGTAACTGATAGATCTTTGGACTGGGGAGTGCATGACATTTTTGGAGTTTGATCCCACTCCCAGGGACGGGGCCATATGAGTATGTGTGTGTATGTGTGTGTGAATTCTGGTTTAACCTCGCTTTCAACAATTTTTCAGTCATTTCACGACGGTGTCTGGTTGCGACAGGGAGCTCAATGCTCACTTTTATAGTGCTGCCTCACTGAAGTATCATGTCCCAGACACATTACATGATACCACACCCAGTCACATTATCCTGACACTGGGTCGACCAGTCATAGCTCTTTCTCGTAAATCTGAGGGCCAAGCGAGGAGCAGCTAGTACCATTCTTAACGACTTGGTATGTCGCAGCCCGGGATCAAACCCATGACCTCCCATTCCCCGGAGCGGACACTCTACCAACTGAGCTATCGGGGCATAGGAGGGGCCCCGGAGGGTCAAAAACCAAAGTTTTCAGAACATGGTCGTTAACATATCAAATCGAATGCCATGATGAGTAGAATACATAGCAAGCAAAATTTGATCTCTCATGTCGATGTGGAGGACACACGAGGTAAAAAAAAACCCTATACCTGCTCCATGACGATTACTGGATAACTCCTCCAAGACTGTTGGAGACAGAAACTTGAAACCTTGGGAACTGATAGATCTTTGGTCTGGGGAGTGCATGACACTTTCGGAATTTTGATTCACACCTTGGGGTGAAACCAGGGTGGGGCCCTGGATGGGAGAAGAGGGTGTTCAAAAATAAAAATTTTCAGAACATGGTCATGTAACAGATCAAATCAAACGCAATCGTCAGGGTATATGATGACATGCCATCTAAGGACACAAATCTAGTTTGACATTAACTGACAATTGCCATTCTTGGATATGGAGGGAGAGTCTGATTGCAGAAATCTTTTTCAAAATCATTTTCCATGAAGATTATTGAAGATTATTGCCAAAACTGGTAAGGACTGAAACTGTGACCTCCACATCCAACTGAACCACCAGGACTAGCTGAACCCCAATTATAAATAGAAGGCAAAACCTGTTCTTAGATGCTCAGTCTGTGGGCAGCATTTTCTATTACGAGCAATCCCTAACAAAATGAGAGGCAACTTCATTTATGGAACAATGACCTTCCCTCAAGGTGTAATCCTTCCCTGGCAGTGAAATTCATGGGAGGCAACTCTGTCAAAGGTGTTTTTGTCTCTTGTGTCAATAGGGGTCTACTCTTAAAGGAAAGAATTTGCTCCTGAGGAGCAAATTCTTTCCTTTAAGAGTAGACCCATATTTAGAGGTGTTGTGTTCCCAGGAAAGCATACAGGAAGTCCCAAATGTTGTCTGCCTTTTAAAAGACTGCGGAAAATATGTCAGGTGAATTCATTCTCCTTAAAAAAGAACTCTTTATACACCACTTCAGAATCTGGACAATCTTTAAATTACATGAAAGTTTTGTAAGTCTATGAAGATGAAATCCATGAAGTGGTTAAGTCCTTCTCAATCTCCACTCAGGACACTTCCTCTACACCCACTTCTCCATTTGTTGTTTCCTTCAGTCAACAGATATTGCAAGGTGATTGCTTAGCAACAGCCTCACTCTGGTTATTGATGACATAAAGTTCCATAAATATGTTTTTACAATCCATTATCCCCACTGCTATTTATAAGACTTGTATTTTCCTTATCGGATCCTCATTTTCTTCCTCCATCTTTTCAGTCCCACAGTCAGCAGTAGCACTGGAAGCTGATTGGTTGCCATCAGCTTCACTCTGGTTAATGATGTCATAAAATTCTATAAATATGATTCTACAATCCATCAAGTAGGTAAATCATACCCACTACTATTTATAAGACTTGTATTTTCTTTATCCCCATTTCCTTCCTCCATCTTTTCAGTCCCGCAGTCAGCAATAGCACTGGAAGCTGATTGGTTGCCATCAGTCTCAATCTGGTTACTGATGTCATAAAATTCTATAAATATGATTCTACAATCCATCAAGTAGGTAAATCATCCCCACTACTATTTATAAGACTTGTGTTTTCTTTATCCTCATTTCCTTCCTCCATCTTTTCAGTCCCGCAGTCAGCAATAGCACTGGAAGCTGATTGGTTGCCATCAGCCTCACTCTGGTTGCTGATATCTCCTAGATCATCATCCTCTTCTTCATCTTCTTCTTCAGCATCCATGAGGAAAATACGAACCCTTCTTCTAGAGGAAAACAACTGAAACAGAATATAAAACAATATTAAGTTCGTATAAAGAACACAACAAACTTTTTTCATACCTTTGTGTCAATTTTAATTTTGTGCTACTGGCAAGGGTGCAACTCTTTCAAAAATACTTTTCATCTGGTCTACTCCTGGGCTCTACTCTTAAAAGAAAGGCCCACCCTAAAGGGTAATGGGTTTTTTGGTTTAAGTTTTGGTTTTATGGCCCTTTCAAGATTATTTCACTCATATAGAGCCAATTGTTAATAAGAGGTGGGCGTAAAACTGGAGTACCCGGAGAGAAACCACCTGACATTCTGTTGCAGAACTTGGGGTCTCACATGTGACCCGAGCCAGGCTCAAACCCACAGCGGTGAGAATCCTAATGATTAAGTCAGCACTCTTATCCACTAGGCCACGGAGGCCTGTAAAGGGGAATGGGAACACCTTCAGGGGAGGCAACTCCTGCAAGTATTTCTGTCTCCCTTGTCAAAAGGGGTCAACTCTTAAAGGAAAGAATTTGCTCCTCAGGAGCAAATTCTTTCCTTTAAGAGTAGACCCTTTTTCAGTGGGACAGGGCTTATTGAAAAGTGAACAGGAAGTCCTGAAAGTTGTCTCCCTTTCAAAAATGGCAGAAAAATCTGCCAGGTGTTCCCATTCCCCATAAAAAGGAAAGAATTTGTTCCAGAAGAGCAAATTCTTTCCTTTTACAATTAGACCCCTTTTTCCGAGGAACTCAGTCTACAGTAAAGGAAACAGATTTACTAAATGTTGTCTCCCTTCTCAAAAATTGTGGACAGTATACCAGGTTTAGCCATTCCTCTAAATCATCATTCCTTTTAACCCTTCAAGCCCTGCAGAAAATTCGGAAGCAGATCGGAATCTAAGTTTTCATTACTTTTTCAGCAAAAATAAGGCTTGGCATTACATGTGAATTGTTTGCAGACAATTGGCATATAATGTCAAGCCTTACTTTCAGCAGCGTTTAGCATTACATGTAAATTGTTTACTGGCAAAAATAAGGCTTGACATTTCATGTGAATTGTCTGTCACATGTAATTTCAAGCCCAAACTATCTTGAACCTGCTGGTAAGAGTTTATCACCAATGATCTTATTATTTACAGGAAAAATGTTGTGCTATGGCTAAATAACACAAAAATCCTTGAATGCCATTTTGCAATACATGTGTATTTACATTCTCAGTGCATTTATGGAAAAAAAACCAACAAACCTGTAATTAACTATTGGTAAGTAGTCATCCATTTTGTTAGAATTGAGGTTAATCGTCTCCATTAACCCTATTCAGATCATTTTTGTAGACATTGCTTCCAATTTCATGGGACTTTTACCCAACATTGACACGAAATGACATCTCAAGCCCAGCCACCCAATGAAACCAATAGGGTTTATATACATGTATGGCCCGACTTGCACAACTTTCCCTGAGCAGGCTTAGACCTTCTAAGTGGTTTACCAGTAGTCACATGCGGTGGGTTACAGCTCTGATTGGATGATGGGGACATTATGACGTCAATGACATGTCCCACTGTTTATAGGAAAATTGTGTGCAATGTTTTTCATGTTTCAGTTTTAGCCCTCAATAGGTTTTTTATTTTTCACTGTTGGTGAATCTGATGTATCCTAAAAAAATAACATATACTCTCTGGTTGTGAAAAGTCAGTTAGCTAAACATTATTAATGTGTGAAAGAAATTACGTCACACACGTTTTCACATCATTCCGATGTTGATGAAGTCACTTTTTGCACCTATGCAACGTAAATAATGCACATGACGCCAGACAAGCTTAGCAACTGTGGACATTATTTAAATGCAAATTTCAAGAGAACCACTTGATAAAGTTACATTCCAAGCTCTTCTCCAGGTGCAAAATTTCAGTTTACACCCAATATTATACACAGTTAACATGATGAACATCTCTAGATGTGAAATGGCCCTGGAAAAAGCTTGTTCTCTGTGATGATGGCTGATGCTTTGAAATTGTGTTGCAAATTACAATTTAAAGCGTGAAAGAAGCAGAAAATTTTTATTTCAATCCTGGACACCAAAAGAAGTATTTTAACTCGTGGCTTTGCCACTCATGAAAATACTTCTTTCGGTGTTCATTCGGTGAAATAAAAATCGATCTTACACTGAAAAAATCAAATCTCCTCTATTTTGTAATTGTGTGAGAGGAAAGAGATAGAAAAGGTAGTATATTTCAGCTTACCACTGTGGCAGTATGCCTAGATCCACTGACAGCAAAGGAATGAGCCTTCATATTATCTAGTCTTCTAAACTGAGAATGTTCTAACAGAGGTCCAACATCCAACACCGGGCTACAAGGAGAGAGGCAATGGTTAATCCACTTTGTACCAAATGGAATCGTCCTCCTTATACATAGCCAGCGTCCATTTCTAAATTTAGGGATGTCAGGTTGTGTTTTCATCAAAATTTATTCGGAAAATGGCTTAACTTTTTGCAAACAGTGGAGGCCCTGATCAGACGCCCCGTTCTGCGGTGTCTAATCTGGGCCTGCACTTTTTGCCAAGGTAACAGTTTAGGGGTTTCCAGTCTGAAATGGGTTAATCCATTGCATACTAGTGGACTCTTCCATTGCTATATGTTGGACAAGTCCATTTGTCATATAAGGGGTGTCAGGTCTATTTTTTTGTTTTTATTCTATTTTTGACGGAAAATTCTGTTAGCTAATAGTGTAGGCCCTGATCAGACGCCGCAGAGCTGCATTCTGGGGTGTCTGATCTGGGCCTGCACAGTTTGCAAAGGTACCCCTTTAGGGGTTTCCCGCATACAATGGGTTAATGAGCGGTCTTGCTAAATGCAGTATCTCAGCCCAGATGTTAGTAAATAACAATGTTGTTAGTTAACATTTCGATACAACTTCAATCATATCATACCTGGCAAATATACTTAGAATTTTTCCAGCAAAAATATGAGGGTACTAGATAATGTAATTGTTAGAATAGTTACCAACTTGATCACAAACTAGCTTGTTCAGGTTTTGTTTGTTTGAGTTGAGGATTAATGACCCCGTCAACTCTATTTAGGTCATTTTGGAGACGCTGCTTCATATTTTGAAGGTCTTTTACCCAACCTTGAGATGCAATGACATCTCAAGCCCTACCACCTAATGAAACCAATAGGGTTTATATGCATAGACAGTTCGACTCGCCACTTTGTCTAGGCAGGCTTAGACCCAAGCGGTTTACCAGTACTCATGTGCGATTGCTTTCAGCTCTGCATGGAAGCATCATGCAGCCAAATCTATTTCTTCAAGCCCTGATGGGGGCCAAGCTTGTTCAGGTGACTATACTTTGAACAACTGGGCCCAGATGATTTAAAGGGGATACCTGTCTTTGAAGTTGTCATTAGGGTAACAAACTGTTTGTTTTACAGTCACAATTTTTTTTTAACTGCAATACATTAGCATAATTTGTGAAAGCAAAAATGACCAGTTACCACCACGAATCACAATTTCCAATATAGTTATCCCCATTCTAAAGCATTTATTCATTTTTTGTTTTTTTGTTTTAAAATTGTAATATTTGCTTGAAATTCTAAGCACTATCCGCAGTGTAAAACCGAACCTTAACCAATGAAAAGTGACATTACACAAAACGGTGTTGGCTTTCTGACAGTATATTGAGGAATATTTGCCCTTATTTAATAGCAGCTTGTGTTTTATTTACAGTTCTAACACAACACACCTATATAGTCAATGGAAAGGAAATGTGTTTTATTATGCAACAAATCATGGAGCAAAATGGCCTGCCAAGCGGACAATTTATGACATCACTCATAGATTCATTGACGTTGGATGGTGTAACGTCACTTTCTCGCACCAAAATGTTACAAAAGGACATAAATGCATGTATTACAGTCAATATTTTTTGCGAGATTTCTTTCAAAAATGGCGAAAGGTTGTGGGAATTTGAAGGAAAGAACAACATTATTGCCGACTTTCAGCGTGTTTGAATCGAAATAGATCAGCTCTAGTCAGTGATGTCAGAAGACAAATCACAAGCGCGTAGTAATAAATCATAGTTTGTCGGTCAGTGGTTAGTAGACAAATGATTTGTCTTCTTTACAAATGACTTCTAAACTGTGATTTATTACTCAACAAATCACAGCTAGAGTTTATATATTTCTTACATGTGTAAGAAGTCTGCAAAGCATTCTTGAAGTCTAAAACACCTGTGATCAGAATTTCCTACAATCTACCACATATACTGGTACAAAGATACATACACTATTAAATGATAAAGTGGAAAACTAAAATAAGAGCTGCTGCAGGGTAGCAGAACTCACTTGTCGGTGCCTTGGTTATGGAAAGTAACAGTAAGTGTTTGCATGTAGTGGATCTTAGTATTTTATTTCATTGAAATTTATGAAACAATCATGACATATAGAATGACCATGAGTGTAAGATTCTGTTTCTCATATAAGGATTTTATATCCAGTTTTATCATATGAAGTTGCGTCTGAGAATGTAATAACATCATGTAATAAATTCGGTAATCCACCATCATCATCATCATCAACGGATTTTTGATTAACGTGCAGGTACAGGGGCAACGTCCACGTAAGTGGGCCCCCTTCCAGGTAGCTGGCTTGCTGCACGCATGGCAGATCTTACACCAGATCTCCAGGCTTGTCTATCATGAGGATCGATAGCAGTGAGCTTCCATTCTCTGAAATCTCTTTCTGTTAGTTGCTTCCAGGTCATCTTGGGCCTTCCTGGCCCCCGCTTTCCACTTACCTGTATGTCACAGGCAGTCTTGATTGCACCGTTGGAGCGTTCCACATGTCCATACCAGCGAAGTCTTCTCTCTTTCAGGATGAGGTCCAGGTCCTCAATGCCAAGACGCTCAAGTAACTCACTGGACCTGATGGTGACAGTGTCCTGTGGCTTGACATTGCAGATCTGTCTGATCATTGCCCTGTCATTTCGCTGTAGACGTTGGAGGTTTGGCTTTATCAATGGCCATGTCTCACTGGCATGGAGCATTGCGCTCCGCACACAAGAGCTATACACATGGCCACGTGTCTTGAACGAGAGGGGGCGGGAAGAGAGAACTGGTAGCAACTCCTTGAATTTCTTCCAGGCTGTTTTCACACGCGATGTAGTTGAAAGGTCGCAACCACCCCCTGCAGAGAGCATATCACCTAGGTAGCAGAAGGAAGCTACAACCTCCAGCTTGTCTGATCCGACTTGAACTTCCCTCTGTGGTCTGCCATCTAAGGGGCGTGCAATTCCTTGGCACCGTGTACACCTGTACTCAGGGTCCTCTATCAAGCGTTTGAGCCCACTGCATTTCTTGTGCACCCAGAACTTGCAGCCATTACAAAAGATACTGTTGCTGCCCACTCCAGTGCGACATACAACGCATGGGAACTGGCCTGTACTCTGCAAGAGGTCCAGACCTGTACCACAGATCATGATCTTTGTCTTTCCTGCATTCACTCTCAGCCCTTTCGCCTCCATTGCGTCTTTCCAAGTTAAGAGCCTCCTGACACATTCCTCAAGGGATTCAGCTATGATGACAAGGTCATCAGCATACAGGTCCTCCCAGGGGACTCCAGAGCGGAACTCGTATGACAAGGCTTCAAGCACAATGATGAAAAGCAGTGGGCTGAGAACAGAGCCTTGATGAACACCCACCTTCACCTCGAATTCTTCACTGTAACCATCACCAACTCGGACACGGCTCCGAGCATTTGCGTACAAGTTTCACAATCCACTCGTCCACTCCAAGTTTTCTTAGTGCCCACCAGATGACTTTCCGAGGCACTCGATCAAATGCCTTCTCCAGGTCTACAAAAGCCATGTAGAGTCTCTTGTTGGCCGCCAGATACTTCTCTTGCAGCTGTCGGACAACAAAAATTGCATCTGTTGTGCCTCTTCCTGGGACGAAGCCAAACTGGGAATCGTCGATGGACACCAACTGCCTAATGAGGCCATCCACAATCCTTTTCAGGACTTTCATGACCTGTTCTGTCAGCTTGAGACCACGGTAGTTGTCCCTTTCCAATGCATCGCCCTTGCCCTTGTAGAGACAGACAATGAAACTCTGTTCCCAGTCAGAAGGTACCTTCCCATCACGGATGATTGCACCTGCAAGGTCACGGATCATCGAGGCACCCGCATCACCTGCAGCTCTTATCATCTCCACCACTATGCCAGAGGGACCAGGTGCTTTGCCAGTCTTCATCTGAGAGATAGCCTTCTTAACCATATCAATAGTGATTGGGATGGGTGGCCCTTCCACTGGTGGTTCATCAGACAGGTGGTCTGGGTCCCAGTCGAACTCAACATTGAGTAGCCTTTGGTAGTGTTCTAACCAGGCCCTCTGCTTTGAGTCATCACTCATTGACATCTCCCCTGCATCATTCTTTACTGGTTTGTCACCTACAACATCGGCATTCTCTCTTCTCATCTGGTTAGCAAGGCGGTATACTTCTGAGGACTTAGGGTCAATATTCTTGTAGATCTCCTTCTCAGCTTCTTGGCGAGCATGGTGCACCGCACGTCTGGCTATGCGTTTGGCCGCAAGATATGATGCACGGGTGCCCTTACAAGTCTTCCAAGCTTTAAAGGCTTGCCACTTGGCTGCTATGACCTCATTAACATCCTCATTCCACCACCAGGTTTCGCGACGCCAGCGGTGGGGCAGAGTTGTGCCACACACCTCTTCAGTTGTCTTGAGCAGACCGGTCTTGATGCTGTTCCATATATCCTCAGTGGTAGCATCTGCTACACCTGCTGAAGCACTCACATGCTGGCTGAAAACCTCCTGGAAATGATTTCTTGTCTGAGATTCTTTCAGCTTCCAGACTTTTAGTCTGGGGGTGAACTTGCGCTTGGGTTTTGGTGGCACATCAATCCTCATGTCGCATATGAGTAGCTGATGTTGCAGGGCTACTTCCTCGCCAGGGATCACTTTAACAGCTGTGACAAGTTTGCGCATTGTCCTGCGGTAAAGGATGAAATCTATCTGCGTCGCTGTGCTTCCTGACTTGTATGTGATAAGATGACTGTCACGTTTCTTAAAACATGTGTTTCCAAGAAGCAGGTCAAAAGCCAGGGCATACTCTAGAATCCTCTCACCCTCAACATCTGGTTCAGGTCTACCATACCCGATCCCACCATGCACTTCCTTGTATCCAGTGCCTGCACGGCCTACATGGCCATTCCAATTTCCGCATGGGATCAGGAGTTCGGATCCTGGGATCCTGGCAGTCACAGCACCAGTGGATTAAATATGAATTTTAGTTAGATAAGTCCCGCAACTTTACATGTACATCGTCCTTAATGACTTCGGGTTTAATCGCGGAATATTGACTTTTTTGTATAAAAATCGTGAATTATATAAAATTCGTTTTAAATGTCATATGATAAACATGTGCTCATGTATTATTGAATTTATGAAATGAGTTGAGGAAAAGGGATAAAAAAAGAGGCTTTTCATGTATTATTGAATTTATTAAACTCGTGGAGGAAAAGTGATAAAATGCTCGGCAAAGCCTCACATTTTATCCCTTTTCCTCAACTTGTTAATAAATTCAATAACACATGAACACTCATGTAAGATCCTCTACGTCAACAATTTATTAAACTCGTTGAGGAAAAAGTATAAAATGCTCGGCAAAGCCATCGCATTTTATCCCTTTTCCTCAACAAGTTTATTAAATTCAATAATACTGGAACACTCATGTGAGATCCTCTATTTACTGCCAAGAAATACTACAGAATTTCAATAAAAACAGCACCATGATGTTACACCCCAGTAACTACATGTTACTGAGGGGAAAGGGAACACCTTGCACATTTTTCCACCATTTTTCAAAGGGAGACAACTTTCGGGACTTCCTGTTCACTTTTCTATAGGCTCAATCTTGCTGAAAAAGCGGCCTCTTCATAAAGGAAAGAATTTGCTCCTCAGGACCAAATTCTTTCCTTTAAGAGTTGACCCCTTTTGACATGGGAGGCAAAAATACTTTTGAAGGAGTTGCCTCCCCTGAAAGTGTATCCATTCCCCTTAAACATTTGGTCATATAATTTTTATGAAATAACATTGTCCACTTAATAATATAATATATGGTAAAATTAAATTTAAATCTGTGACGTAACAAAGTTTTATTTCTTGACTTCTAGGTCCCACCCCTAGGGGCCGACCAAGAACCTTGTTATATGGATGTAGAGGTAATCCTAGTACATGAAATATTCAAAGCATGAAAGGAATCTGTCTTGTGCTTGCTGAGATATGAGAGTTTGTAAAACTTTGATGTAAAACTTAACCTTTATTCTGCTGAACCAGGACATCCCCTACCTTTGCAAATAGTACAGATCCAGATCAGATGACCATCTGATCTGGATCTACACTGTTTATATTCAGAAGCCATCTGATCTGGATCTACACTGGTTTTCAGTTTGCAAATTTGAAGGAATATATTACATCAAGTAATTTGATTGGTCGACAATCAGGAATGGGTGTGGTGAAATTAATTTATTCAGCAGGACAAGGGCTAAAAGTATGACACTGGCACTGATGCTGACATGGGGTTTACAACAATAGCTCCCTTTAGTTTTGTATAGGCAAGCTGAAAATAACACCAGTCATATCTTGTTTTGACCCTTGTCCTGTTGAATAAATTAATTTCACAACACCCAATTCTGACTATCAAACACTTAAATTACTTCATGTAATTTATTCATTCAAATTTGAAAACATGAATGTCCTCCCAATGAAACCATAGGGTTTAAATGCATGGACGGACCAACTCGTAATACTTTGCCTGGGCAGGCTTAGACCTTCTAAAGAGTTTATGAGTACTTATATGCAGTCAGTTTCAGCTCCGCATGGAATCACAATGCAGACTAGTCTATTTCTCCAAGCCATATGGGCAGGGGCCCTTTAATTTTCAGTTTTGTGGTATCAGCTGAAATGTATAACATCTACAAGAAAAAGTTCTTACATGTCAGTTGAGACATTTACACCCACTGTGGAACCCATCTTGATATAGTTGCTAGGGGCAACCAAGGTGAAGGGCATCTGTACCAAGACTGGTGCCCGGTCCTCTGTATCTTCCACCAGGAGTATGGACAGATGCTTGTCATCATAGTAGGAAACATCAAGAATCTTGTGACTCTCACACCTGAAAGGCAGTTCCATATGGCAATACATTGTATTTGACGTTCATATGTGGGCTGATCCAGAAATTCCTGGACAGTCTCTATAGAATAGTAATAAAGTTCACGGAGATTTTTATGTTCACCAGTGATATATTATGGTGTTAGACTAACATATGAAAATTCTTGTTATTCACTAAATGGGCCCCGTCCAGCGATTTTGGTACTTATCGCCTATGCGAGCAGCGAAGGTTCAGGCGAGCCTGCGCATCCGCGCAGTCTCGCCAGAATCTTCGCTGCTCGCTCATACAAGCAGTGAATCAAGAGGAACCTTCAGACAGAAAGCCATATCCCTGGCCCCTCTGAATGGCTGGGCATGCGCAGTTAAAATTTGTCATGACGGAATGCTCGAAGGCACAAATTCACTTGGCGGGGCTCAAATAATAACTAACATTGTTAGTTATTATTTAGTAAATAACAAGAATTTTCATACGTTTTATCACACAATTTTAGATAATAATTGTCACAATGCTGAATATTTCAATATGCAACACTCCTCCCCAATTTTCAGCCATTTTTGTTGCATGATTTCAATGTTATACCATGATTAAGAACAAAATGGAAAACTGTAAAGATCCTGATCAGCTGGCTTCCAAGAAGCTGATCTATGCCATTTGCAATAAGAATTCCAGCCAAGGCTATGTCAATCCTCCTGGGGCAAAAAGCAGTGAACCATGAAATGTAGGTCAAGGTCAAACATGGATGCTTGCATAAAAGTTGCTATATACAAGCTTGTACCAAGTATCATTAATGAAGCTCTTATAGTTATTGAGATTGACAATTTTGTGTTTAAGGACACATCAGCCCTTGTGGGTCACTTTGTGTTGTCTCCCAGAGAAAGGCAGAAAAGAGAAAGAAGAGACAGTAGAGGAGGTGAAAATGTGGGAAGAGGAAAATAAATGGAAGTGTACAAATAGGTGAAATAACAACATTCCCCCTCTACCATTACCTGCTACAAGGACAGCAGGCCTTGCCCAACTGTAAGCAAATATTACAGTAGAACTTCGATGGCTCGAACACCGATGGCTCGTTTACCAGGGATGTGTCGAACCCATTCTTGAGCCCCTAGGGAAATCCTCTACATAAGAAATAGTGGGGGATAATTAAGGAGATTTGAGTCTTTTATCTTGCAAATGTATGCTGTGTGTACTCATTAGAATCGCCTCGATGAGGCGATTCTAATGAGTACACACAACATACATTTCCATTATAGAACACTGAAAAGATGTCTAAAAGAATCTCGTTATGCCTCCTGACAGTAACCTCAGTGGCTCGAACTACCCCGGTCTCGAACAGATTTTCGTGGTCCCAAAGGTGTTCGAGCTATTGAAGTTTGACTGTAGTTGGAAGCCCCAGTGATGCAAGATACATGTCACCTTCCCCTCACCCAACCAACCCTATAGTTCTTGAGAAATGAACTTGAATATCAGGGTGACTGCTAGGTTTGATGCAATAGTTCACTAAGTCAGCAAATCATGAAATGTAGGTCAGGGTCAAAATGGATGCTTGCATTATAGTAGCCATCCCTAGATTCAAGTTTGTACTAAGTATCATTAATGAAGTGCTTACAGTTCTTGAGAAATGGACTTTACCACTGGAGTGAATGTTTGGGTGGTCACAAATGTTGACGACTTGACGAACGAATGGATGAAAAATCAGACTCCCTATATCACCACATGCTAATAGCAGGTGCAACTAAAAGGTATATACAGTCGAACTTCAATGGCTCGAACACCTTAGGGACCTCGAAAATCTGTTCGAGACAGGGGTAGTTCGAGCCACTGAGGTTACTGTCAGGAGTCATAACGAGATACTTTTAGACATCTTTTCGGTGTTCTATATTGAAAATGCATGCTGTGGGTACTCATTAGAATCGCCTCATCAAGGCGATTCTAATGAGTACAAACAGCATAAATTTGCAAGATAAAAGACTAAAATCTCCTTAATTATCCCCTTCTATTTCTTATGTAGAGATTTTCGCTAGGGGCTCAAGAATGGGTTCGACAGATCCATGGTAAACGAGCCATCGGTGTTCGAGCCATCGAAGTTCTGCTGTATCAAGGTTCACTATAGTAAGGGTTAAAATTAGGGGCACCTGCATGTGCTGCTAAGGTCAAACTTTCAAGCTTAACCCATTGTATTCTAGTGGACTCTTCCATTGCTATATGTTGAACAAGTCCATCTGTGATATAAGGGGTGTCAGGCCTATTTTTCGTTTTTATTCAAGTTTTGACGGAAAATTGTGTTAGCAAATAGTGCAGGCCCTGATCAGACGCCGCATTCTGCGGCGTCTGATCTGGGGCTGCACTCTTTGCCAAGGTGCCCTTTGAGGGGTTTCCAGCATGCAATGGGTTAATCGATTAGAAGTTCATAATTGAGCATATATTCTCAGCAATATGTTCCACCAGCATTCTTATTGCAAAGTTAGCATCAAAAGAAATGGATGTTAAGGTTACTGGCTTAATGTTAGAATTTTGATAGAAACAAAGGCAACACCTGAGGTAACGATGTTTTGAAATGGTTTGGCATTGTATGCTGTCTTTTGAAAAAGGGACTGCAATGCATTTTTTTTTTTTCGAAATTAAGGTCCACATGTTGTCTAGATGATTACAAAATGGCATTTGCTGAACATAACTACCCAGGTAATACTGGTTGATGTTGTGAGAGTAAGGAAGATGGTAAATTCTGTGCTTCTGGTTCCATGTTTGTAAATATATTTTGAATGATTACCATACTTTTAGTGTACAAAATTAAACCGAAATGTTCATAAAATACTTGAATTTGGACAACTGATTGAGTCTCTCTTTCTAGCATGTATCACTGTAAATCATACAAGAGGCTCAATGAGCCTAAACCGCTCACCTGAGGAACTTAAGTTTTAACAATTCACAGACTTGACTACTAAATCTGCTAATAGAATCCAGCCCATTGACCCTTACAGGATATAAGTCATGATTATTGCATTGCATTCCAAGTTTGAGACTTCTAGCTTCTATAGTTCCTGAGAAATCTTTGACGAAAATTTAACATTGGTCAAAATGGAGAGAAAGAAGAATGAAAGAACAGATGAACAAATAAGCTGAGAAAGCCCAATGTCTCTTACACAAAATAAGTCATCATTATTCTATTGAATACCAAATTTGATGCTTCTAGCTTTTATAGTTCCTGAGAAATCTTTGATTAAAAATTTAACATTGGTCTATTATCTCTATATGGAGAGAAAGAAGAATGAAGGAACAAATGAACCAGACTAGCTCCAAAACCTAATGCAGCCTTTCCCTTTGCCCAATGGTGCTACACATAAAATTTAAACAAGATTGGTCGACTGCCTTCTGAGATATGCTTTATTGAAAGTGTGGACGACGGATGGACGGACGACAGACGACAGACTCCGGAGCCTTGGTATACTATTGGCTCACTGGAGCCTTTGGCTCAGGTGAGCTAAAAATTCAAGTCGCTATTTCTGTCACAACATTTTCCCTAAGTTAAGTCTATGGGCAAATTTTTTTGTCTCTCAAGGTCACGTAACTCCGAGGTCAATATTCCGATTCGGCCCAAAATCGAACTTAACCAAGATTTTATGCCTGTCCTCGTTACCTGCAAGTTTGAAGCTGATATGAATAAAAATAAAGTTGCTATCGTGGTCACAACGTATTTTTTTATGCTCAAGGGCAGGTAACTCCAAGGCAAATATTCCGATTCGGCCCAAAATCGAACTTAACCGAGATTTTATGTCTGTCCTTTGAAGCTGATCTGAAAAAAATTCAAGTCGCTATCGTAGTCGCAACATTTTCCCTAATTAAGTCTATGGGCAAATTTTTTGTCGCTCATGGTCACGTAACTCCGAGGTCAATATTCCGATTCAGCCCAAAATTGAACTTAACCGAGATTTTATGCCTGTCCTCGTTACCTGCAAGTTTGAAGCTGATATGAATAAAAATAAAGTTGCTATCGTGGTCACAACGTATTTTTTTATGCTCAAGGACAGGTAAATCCAAGGCAAATAATCCGATTCGGCCCAAAATCAAACTTAACCGAGATTTTATGTCTGTCCTCGTTACCTGCAAGTTTGAAGCTGATCTGAAAAAAATTCAAGTCGCTATCGTAGTCACAACATTTTCCCTATGTAAAGTCTATGGTCAAATTTTTTGTCGCTCAAGGTCATGTAACTCCGAGGTCAATATTCCGATTTGAACTTAACTGAGATTTTATGCCTGTCCACGTTACCTGCAAGTTTGAAGCTGATCTGAATAAAAATAAAGTTGCTATCGTGGTCACAACGTATTTTTTTATGCTCAAGGACAGGTAAATCCAAGGCAAATAATCCGATTCGGCCCAAAATCTAACTTAACCGAGATTTTATGTCTGTCCTCGTTACCTGCAAGTTTGAAGCTGATCTGAAAAAAATTCAAGTCGCTATCGTAGTCACAACATTTTCCCTATGTTAAGTCTATGGGCAAATTTTTTGTCGCTCAAGGTCACGTAACTCCGAGGTCAATATTCCGATTCTGCCCAAAATCGATTTTATGCCTGTCCTCGTTACTAGCTACAGTGATGACAGCAAATTTTTTGTCGCTCAAGGTCACGTAACTCCGAGGTCAATATTCCGATTTGGCCCAAAATCAAACTTAACCGAGATTTTATGCCTGTCCTCGTTACCTGCAAGTTTGAAGCTGATCTGAATAAAAATAAAGTTGCTATCGTGGTCACAACGTATTTTTTCATGCTCAAGGGCAGGTAACTCCAAGGTAAATAATCTGATTCGGCCCAAAATCGAACTTAACCGTGATTTTATGTCTGTCCTCGTTACCTGCAAGTTTGAAGCTGATCTGAAAAAAATTCAAGTCGCTATCGTAGTCACAACATTTTCCCTATGTTAAGTCCATGGGCAAATTTTTTGTCGCTCAAGGTCACGTAACTCCGAGGTCAATATTCCGATTCTGCCCAAAATCGAACTTAACCGAGATTTTATGCCTGTCCTCGTTACTAGCTACAGTGATGACAACATTTTCCCCATGTTAAGTCGATAGGCAATTTTTCGGGCGCTCAAGGTCACGTAACTCCGAGGTCAATATTCCGATTCTGCCCAAAATCGAACTTAACCGAGATTTTATGCCTGTCCTCATTACTAGCTACAGTGATGACAACATTTTCCCCATGTTAAGTCGATAGGCAATTTTTTGTCGCTCAAGGTCACGTAACTCCGAGGTCAATATTCCGATTCTGCCCAAAATCGAACTTAACCGAGATTTTATGCCTGTCCTCGTTACTAGCTACAGTGATGACAGCAAATTTTTTGTCGCTCAAGGTCACGTAACTCCGAGGTCAATATTCCGATTTGGCCCAAAATCAAACTTAACCGGGATTTTATGCCTGTCCTCGTTACCTGCAAGTTTGAAGCTGATCTGAATAAAAATAAAGTTGCTATCGTGGTCACAACGTATTTTTTCATGCTCAAGGGCAGGTAACTCCAAGGTAAATAATCTGATTCGGCCCAAAATCGAACTTAACCGTGATTTTATGTCTGTCCTCGTTACCTGCAAGTTTGAAGCTGATCTGAAAAAAATTCAAGTCGCTATCGTAGTCACAACATTTTCCCTATGTTAAGTCCATGGGCAAATTTTTTGTCGCTCAAGGTCACGTAACTCCGAGGTCAATATTCCGATTCTGCCCAAAATCGAACTTAACCGAGATTTTATGCCTGTCCTCGTTACTAGCTACAGTGATGACAACATTTTCCCAATGTTAAGTCGATAGGCAATTTTTCGGGCGCTCAAGGGGACGTAACTCTTGAGTGAATTATCTGATTCATCCCAAAATCGAACTTGACCGAGATTTTATGCCTGTACTGGTTATCTGCAAGAATGAAGTCGATCAGAAAAAAAATTGACGGAGCTAGAGTGATGACAAGCTTTTTCCTATGTGAAGTCTATGGGAGCTAGATGTTGCCATGGCAACCAGAGTTCCACTCAGATCTGCCTGAAAATCTAATGAAGCCTTTCCACTTGCCCAATAATGCGACACATGAAATTTGATCAAAGTTGGCCAAGTAGTCTTTAAGATATACATTTTTGAAATTCCCATTAACCCTAATGCAAAAACACACAAGGGCAGGTAACTCCTAAGTGAATGATCCGATTCTGCCAGTTATCAAACTTGACCGAGATTTCATGGCTGTGCTGGTTATCTGCAAGAATAAAGCCAATCTGAAAATAATTGAAGCAGCTACGGTGATGACAACATTCTCCCCATGTTAAGTCAATAGGCAATTTTTACAACGCTCAAGGGCACGTAACTCCTGAGTGAATAATCCGATTCAGCCCAAAATCGAACTTGATCGAGATTTCATGCCTGTCCTCGTTATCTGCAAGAATGAAGTCGATCAGAAAAAAATTGACCGAGCTAGAGTGATGACAAGCTTTTTCCTAACGCTCAAGGGCACGTAACTCCTGAGTGAATAATCCGATTCAGCCCAAAATCGAACTTGATCGAGATTTCATGCCTGTCCTCGTTATCTGCAAGAATGAAGACAATCAGAAAAAAATTGACGGAGCTAGAGTGATGACAAACTTTTTCCTATGTTAAGTCTATGGGAGCTATTTGTTGCCATGGCAACCAGAGTTCCAATCCGATCTGCCCTAAAACAGTATGCAGCCTTTCCCCCTACCTGATAATGCTTCACATGAAATTTGATCAAGATTGGCCCACTGGTTCCAGAGATATACTTCTTTGAAAGTGAGGACGACGGACGACGACGACGACGACGGACGACGGCTCGTGGTATACTAATACCTCACATGAGCCTTCGGCTCAGGTGAGCTAAAAATTCAAGTCGCTATCGTAGTCGCAACATTTTCCCTAATTAAGTCTGTGGGCAAATTTTTTGTCGCTCAAGGTCACGTAACTCCGAGGTCAATATTCCGATTCGGCCCAAAACTGAACTTAACCGAGATTTTATGCCTGTCCTCGTTAACTGCAAGTTTGAAGCTGATATGAATAAAAATAAAGTTGCTATCGTGGTCGCAACGTATTTTTTTATGCTCAAGGGCAGGTAACTCCAAGGCAAATAATCCGATTCGGCCCAAAATCGAACTTAACCGAGATTTTATGTCTGTCCTCGTTACCTGCAAGTTTGAAGCTGATCTGAAAAAAATTCAAGTCGCTATCGTAGTCACAACATTTTCCCTATGTAAAGTCTATGGGCAAATTTTTTGTCGCTCAAGGTCATGTAACTCCGAGGTCAATATTCCGATTCGGACTTAACTGAGATTTTATGCCTGTCCACGTTACCTGCAAGTTTGAAGCTGATCTGAATAAAAAAAAAGTTGCTATCGTGGTCACAACGTATTTTTTTATGCTCAAGGGCAGGTAACTCCAAGGCAAATAATCCGATTCGGCCCAAAATCGAACTTGACCGAGATTTTATGCCTGTACTGGTTATCTGCAAGAATGAAGTCGATCAGAAAAAAATTGACGGAGCTAGAGTGATGACAAGCTTTTTCCTATGTGAAGTCTATGGGAGCTAGATGTTGCCATGGCAACCAGAGTTCCACTCAGATCTTCCTGAAAACCTAATGAAGCCTTTCCACTTGCCCAATAATGCGACACATGAAATTTGATCAAAGTTGGCCAAGTAGTCTTTAAGATATACATTTTTGAAATTCCCATTAACCCTAATGCAAAAACACACAAGGGCAGGTAACTCCTAAGTGAATGATCCGATTCTGCCAGTTATCGAACTTGACCGAGATTTCATGGCTGTGCTGGTTATCTGCAAGAATAAAGCCAATCTGAAAATAATTGAAGCAGCTACGGTGATGACAACATTCTCCCCATGTTAAGTCAATAGGCAATTTTTCCAACGCTCAAGGGCACGTAACTCCTGAGTGAATAATCCGATTCAGCCCAAAATCGAACTTGATCGAGATTTCATGCCTGTCCTCGTTATCTGCAAGAATGAAGTCGATCAGAAAAAAATTGACGGAGCTAGAGTGATGACAAGCTTTTTCCTATGTTAAGAACGCTCAAGGGCAGGTAACTCCTGAGTGAATAATCCGATTCACCCCAAAATCAAACTTGATCGAGATTTCATGCCTGTCCTCGTTATCTGCAAGAATGAAGACGATCAGAAAAAAATTGACGGAGCTAGAGTGATGACAAACTTTATCCTATGTTAAGTCTATGGGAGCTATTTGTTGCCATGGCAACCAGAGTTCCAATCTGATCTGCCCGAAAACAGTATACAGCCTTTCCCCCTACCTGATAATGCTTCACATGAAATTTGATCAAGATTGGCCCACTGGTTCCGGAGATATACTTCTTTGAAAGTGTGGACGACGGACGACGCCGGACGCCGGCTCGTGGTATACTAATACCTCACATGAGCCTTCGGCTCAGGTGAGCTAAAAATGAGAAATATTTGAAGGCAAATCTGTTTCTTTTGGGAAATCACTGTCTTAAGGAATAATTGATGTTCAGCAATGACAAACTGACATCTGCTTTGCACCACAGGGAACTTCATACATGTACATACATATGGTACTGGCGACAAGAACTTCAAACCAATATTTATTTAGGATACATGCAGTCATGTGCGGGTAAAAAGTTGTGGGGTTATCATGTTCATTACTGTTTTTATATGAGGTCTTCACATTCTAATTTCTGGACTGACATCTGTGCATTAGTTTGGAGATATTTCAGAATAAGATCATATTGTTCAGCCAGAATTCAAGTGTTTATTAACCCTTAAGACACTGAGAAAAACTACATCTGAAAATGTCAGCTGCTTATGTCACCTGCTGAATTTTTTTTGCAAACGTTTTCAAAATATTTTTGCATACAGGCAAACAGTGTGAACCCAGATCAGACTGCTCCTAGAGTACAGTCTGATCTGGGTACACACTGTTTACAAAAATGAGTTTTAAAGTAACTGGCAGATAGCTTTGTACCGGCCCCGATAGCTCAGTGGTAGAGCGTGCGCTTCCAGAATGGGCGGTCGCGGATTCGATCCCAGGCTGTGCCATACCAAAGGCATAAAAAAATGGTACTAGGAGCTCCCTTGGCTCACGCTCGCATTATCAGGGGTAGTCCTAGGAAGATAAATGAAGACAGGTAAGTATTTGTTAATTGTGAATGGATACTTTGTCGCGATAAAATTTCTATAGAGCTTATGTTATTTGTTTCTAATATGCGAAGTTAAATAAAGCTTCTTTATCTTGATGTTTATTATGACAAAGCAGACTACAATTGTGATAACTGACATTTTATGGGTTATTATGCTGCAACTGCCTTACATAGTACACTGCCTTTTTTGGCATTGACGATCAGGTCTAAGAAAGTTGTTTTATTTAAAGACTGTTTATAAATTTAAAGACTTTTTAGTCTGTAGATTTAGAGACTGACACAAATGAAATCATGAAAATGGCGTAAAACGAAAAAATCGCACTTTGCTATATATAGTAATTTGGCTGTTATCGGTAGAATATTTAATCATGTGTAACTGCAAATTAAATAGTTAACTCGTAATTAAATTCCTTCAATCATAATTGAGATTTCTCAGAAAAAAAGTTTTGTAGTAAGATTCATATGTAAAATGAACTAAGGAATGAAAGTGTATAACGTTTTTATCATTTTCTCAACATACTGACCACTTGCTTTGACAATCAGTTTTTCTGACAAGTAAAATTGATGAAAGTTTTAGACTGCCTACAACAGTAAAATGTCCGTAAACGAAATGACGAAACTCATCTTATGTTCGGCCTTTGTCAGATATTTCCTCCCTTTCTGCAGAGTTTCACCGCATTCGTGGTCTAAGGGAAGGAACTGTGTTGTTTTATTTCTAAATCATTTTCTATCATTAAAACAATATTTACAATGAAATATATGCTGTTTTTAGCGACACATTATTTTTAATGAAAAAAGTGAATAAGCACTGCTTATACGATACCCCCACAAACAAAAGGTTGCTTAGACAGAAACTGTGGGAGGAGTGGAGTTCACCGTACATGCACATCTGGGTACAGGCCAGAACAATTAGTTAAAAATAATAAAGGGGATTAACTCTAAAAACACTAGCCCCTATAACCTTTTTTTTCTGTAGCATAAGCAGCTCATCAATGTCAATGTTTATGCAAAATATGGTGACATTCCTTAAATTTATATTCTGGGTACAATACCAAGAATTGCATAAAAATGGCTAAGTTCATAAAGCAATAATTTTGTCAAAAAATAAAATTCCAAAACATAAAACTTCTTCATGCACATACCCAATACATCTAGAAAGTGTATGCTAAGAATCAAATTCCTTAGACTAAAACTGTGGGAGGAGTTGAGTTCACCGTACATGCATATTCTGGGTACAATACCAAGAATTGCACAAAAATGGCTAAGTTCAAAAAGCAATTATTTTGTCAAAAAATAAAAATTCCAACATAAAACTTCTTCATGCACATACTCAATGTATCTAGAAAGTGTATGCTAAGAATCAGATTGCTTAGACAGAAACTGTGGGAGGAGTTGAGTTCACCGTACATGCACATCTGGGTACAGGCCAGAACAATTAGTTAAAAATAACAAAGGGGAATAACTCTAAAAACACTAGCCCTTAGAACCTTATTTTTCTGAAGCATAAGCAGCTCATCAATGTCAATGTTTATGCAAACAAAATATGGTGACATTCCTTAAATTATTATGTAGGCAATGCAGGAAAAATCAAAGTGTTACGGACATACGGACTTTCGGACGGACAGACTTTCGGACGGACAACGTGAAAACAGTATACCCCACCCCCCAATCTTCGTTTGTGGGGTCGTTTGTGGGGGGTATAATGACGTGAAGACTGGGGCTGCGTTTGAGAATGTGATTTTTTCATGTTTCATCATTTCCATGATTTCCCTTGTGTTAGTCTTTAAATTTACAGACTGTCTTTAAATTTATAGACAGTCCTTAAATAAAACAACTTTCTTAGATCTGATGATAGCAGCTAAAATAAATTTGACATATCACTGCCATTGTTACACTGGAAAAGTTTTCTAGTATTTTTATTCATTTGTGTCAGGAACCAGCAAATAATGGTCCCTAACGGCGAAACAGTTGTTCAAAGCATTGTTAGCTTAACAAGCTCGTTAGGAGTCAAATTGGTAACTATTCCAGCAAACATATTTTTGCTGATTTTATTTGTTCGATTTGAGGTTTTATGCCCCCCCCCGCCCACCCACCAACACTAAATAGCTACTAACATTTTTGCAGCAAAAATATTACCTACTAGAAATGCGTCCATAGGACACGGATGCCCCCGCCTGAAAATATGTCTATGTTCGTATTCATCCATAGAAAGTTATTGACCGTGTTTACGTTTCGGACCCTTTTTTTGACCTTTGACCTCTAAGTATGACCTTGACCTTGGAGGTACGGACCTGGTTTTTGCACATTACACATCGTCTCATGATGGTTAACATTTCTACAAAGTAATTTCAAAATCCATCCAGAAATAAGAAAGTTATTGACTGCGTTTAAGTTTCGAACCCTTTTTTTGACCTTTGACCTCTAAGTATGACCTTGACCTTGGAGGTACGGACCTGGTTTTTGCACATTACACATCATCTCATGATGGTTAACATTTCTACAAAGTAATTTCAAAATCCATCTAGAAATAAGAAAGTTATTGACTGCGTTTAAGTTTCGGACCCTTTTTTTGACCTTTGACCTCTAAGTATGACCTTGACCTTGGAGGTACGGACCTGGGTTCTGCACGGGACACCTCGTCTCATGATGGTTAACATTTCTGCTGAGTAATTTTATAATCCCTCAAGGAATAATGAAGTTATTGACTGCGTTTAAGTTTCGGACGCACGGACGGACGCACGGACGGACGTACGCACGGACGAACGGACGGACGGACAGGGGCAATGCTATATGCCCTTTCCACCATTCTTCGAATGGCGGGGGCATAAAAATCAAGGTTCTAACAATATGTTGACTGACATCATTTTTTTTTAACAACTGGACCTAGAATGGTTTGAGAAGACTCACACAATGAAACCAATAAGACACACAACAGCTGACATAACAATTACATTTTATAATCAAAGGGAAATAACCACTACTAGCCATCCATAACTACAACTTTGCATCTTTCATTTTTCCAGTTACATCCCTTTGTTTTTTTTTTTCCTACGTTATTTATAGAACAGTTGAAACCTAAAAAATCCTAAACAAGAGGGCCATGATGGCCCTGGGTCGCTCACCGGATCCATAGAGTAACAAGTGGGCCCCTGGGAGGGCCATTATTGACCCCAGGCCTAAATGTGCATAATGTTGAGGGAGGTAAAACCAGAGGACCAGTGGTCCTGAACCGCTCACCTGTCTGGTGACAATTTTCCTACTTAGATCAGCAGAAAATGTCATTTACCCTGCTCATAAATTTTAAAATGCCATCTCAATATTTGTTGGCATTTTAAAACTTATGAGCAGGGTAAATTTCATGCTGAAGTGAGTTGAGCGTGAAAAAAGTTTTATAACCTCGGTGCCTGGCTCACAGAAAGGGAAAATATGAGGAACTGTCCATTGGACATAAATGGTATACAGTATACAGACCCAAATGAAACAAAAAGAAAACTTGTTCCAATTTATTTTCATATCTCAAGAGCAGTAACAGAACAAAACTAGAATTTGTTTTTCTACAAAAACACAGATGTCTCCCCCCTTTTTTATCATTGAGGTACCTACCTGATTCTTGGGGGCAACACATTGTCTCATGACCCCCGGCCCCCGCCAAAGGCTCCATATTAAATTTTACTTAAATTGGCTCAGCAGTTTTGGAGAAAAAAATGTTTGAAATATGGATCCTGAATGACCTTGGTCTAAGGCCAATGAATGACCTTGACCTTTCTGACCCATAGATCTTCATGTATTCAATTACTTTACCTGATCTACAAATTTTGTTGACACCGTCTTCAATGGTTTCCTATAAATCCATTATTTTCACTTTGCCCCATGCAAAAGCCTAAGTCGGAAAATTTGACATTGCTGTAAAATAGGTCAAGGTCAACCCAGGGTCACCATTTGTACAAACCATAATGGGCCCGAGTACCATATGCTACATGCCAAGTTTCAAAGCCACTGGCCTTATGGTTCTGGAGAAAAAGATTTTTGAAGGCTTTTTACCATATATGGGCATGGCGGCCATCTTGGTCATGTGATCCAGACCCGCGAACAAGGCCAATGAATGACCTTGACCTTTCTGATCCATATACATTCATGTATTCAGTTACTTTACCTGATCTACAAATTTTGGTGACACTGTCTTCAATGGTTTCCTATAAATCCATTATTTTCACTTTGCCCCATGCAAAAGCCTAAGTCGACAAATTTGACATTGCTGTAAAATAGGTCAAGGTCAACCCAGGGTCACCATTTGTACAAACCATGATGGGCCCGAGTACCATATGCTACATGCCAAGTTTCAAGGCCACTGGCCTTATGGTTCTGGAGAAGAAGATTTTTGAAGGCTTTTTACCATATATGGGCATGGTGGCCATCTTGGTCATGTGATCCAGACCCCGCGAACAAACTTTCGTTCCCCATCCCACTGAGGCTCCATATGAAATTTGGCTTTGATTGGCCCTGCAGTATAGGAGAAGAAGATCTTTGAAAATGGTGGATGGACAGACGGACGGACGGACGGACGGATGAAAGACGGACCATGGCTATACTATAAGCTCACCTATGAGCCTAAAGGCTCAGGTGAGCTAAAAAGGTGAAGCTTCATACCAAATATCAACAAAGGCTGTAATTTGAACAATCTTGGCAAAGGTCCACTAGATGAAGATAGACACCAAATCTCAAAGACCTGGGCCTTGGCTTTCAGAGAAGAAGATTTTTATAAAGATTATGTAATATGTATTTGTCAAAATGTTAACCCTTATCTTGCTGTTCACGACAACCCCTATCTTTGCAAACAGTGTAGATCCAGATCAGATGGCTTCTGCAAACAGTGTAGATCCAGATCAGATGGCTTCTGAAGAAGCCATCTGATCAGGATCTACACTGTTTGGCTTTCAGTTTATGAATTTGTAGCAAAAAATGACATCAAGTAATTTGATTGGTTGATAGACATAAATGGGTGTGGCTTAAATGAATATTCAGCAAGAGAAGGGTTAATGCTATGTTGTGCCATTGGTCACTCACAGGACTGCAAGGTGAACCCTACTGCACTATGATGCAGGCCTACAATTATGGTAGGAACTTATATAAGGACAAAACGTGTGTTGAATTTACAAAAAATTACATGTGCCGTGCTTGAAAGGTGTACTACCACATAAACAATTTCATTGGCTAACTTTATGAAAATATTGTATTTATGCATGTTGGCAGGCTCCAGACTGTCAGGGCAGTAGAAAATGAATGGGTAGTATACATTATTGAAAGAAGTGTAGTTGGGGTATGTGGAATGAATCTACTGGAGAACCTTCTAAGATGTGTCCTGGACCTAAGGAGGTGATTGTAACAGGCAGAAAAGAGAATAAAGTTTACAGATTCCAAAAAAAAAAAAAAAAAAAAAAAAAAAAAAAAGATATTCCCTACATAAGCCTATGTAAAACCAAATGGCCCCGGGGCGGGAGCATTTTTGACCTCAGGGCTATAATTTAAACAATTTTGATAGAGGTCCACTAGATGAAGCTTCACACCAAATATCAAAGACCTTGGCCTTGCTGTTTCAGAGAAGAAGATTTCCTAAGATTATCTCTATATTAGTATAATGTAAAACCAAAGGGCCCCTGGGGAGGGGGCATTTGTGGCCCGAGGGCTATAATTTGAACAATCTTGGAAGAGGTCCACTAGGTGAAGCTCCAGACCAAATATCAAAGACATGGGCCTTGCAGTTTCAGAGAAGAAGACTTTTAAAGATTTCCCTATATAAGTCTATGTAAAACCAAAGGGTCCCAGGGCGGGGGCATTTTTTGTCCCAGGGCTATAATTTGAACAATCTTGAGGTCCACTAGATGAAATTTCACACCAAATATCAAAGACCTTGGCCTTGTGGTTTCACAGAAGAAGATTTTTAAAGATTTTCCCTATATAAGTCTATGTAAAACCAAAGGGCCCCGATGCAGGGGCATTTTTGGTCTCAGGGCTATGATTTGAACAATCTTGGTAGAGGTCCACTAGATGAAGCTTCATACCAAATATCAAAGACCTTGGCCTTGTTGTTTCAGAGAAGAAGATTTTTCAAGATTTTCCCTATATAAGTCTATGTAAAACTAAAGGGCCCCCGAGCGGGGGCATTTTTGGCCCCAGGGCAATAATTTGAACAATCTTGGTAGAAGTCCACAAGATAAAGCTTCATACCAAATATCAAAGACCTGGGCCTTGCAGTTTCACAGAAGAAGATTTTTAAAGATTTTCCCTATATAAGCCAATGTAAAACCAAAGGGTCCCAAGGCGGAAGCATTTTTGGCCCTAGCACTATAATTTGAACAAACTTGGTAGGGGTCCACTAGATGAAACTTCATACCAAATATCAAAGATCTGGGCCTTGGCCCCAGCACTATAATTTGAACAATTTTGGTAGGGGTCCACTAGATGAAACTTCATACTAAATATCAAAGACCTGGGTCTTGTGGTTTCAGAGAAAAAGATTTTTTAAGTTTTTGGGAAAAAAATCTATTTTTGGCTCCTGTGACCTAGATGTGCAACGGACCGGAACCATTTGAACAACTTTGAAAGGGGACCACCTAAGGATCATTCTTGTGAAGTTTGGTCAAAATCTGATCTGTTGTTTAGGAGGAGATGTCGTTTGAAGAAAAAGTTTACGCACAGATGCACGCCTGCACGGACGGACGCATGCACGACGGACGAAAAGTGATTCCAAAAGCTCACCTCGTCACTACGTGACAAGTGAGCTAAAAATTTGTACACCTTGAGGACCGGCTGAAATTCTCTTATATAATAAAATTTTAACAAATTAGTTTCATGATCCAGCAAGGAGTCTAAAACGTGAGAATGAATGGCAAATAGTGTTATGGGACTTTTACCTGACATGAGATGAAATGACATCTCAAGCCCTATTGCCCAATGAAACCAATATGTGATTTTAGCATGGACGGTCCGACTCGTACCACTTTGCCTGGGCAAGCTTAGATCCTCTAAGTGGTTTACCAGTTCTCGTGTGCAAGCGGTTTCAGCTCTGAGTGGAAGCATCATGCAGCCCATCTATTTCTTCAAGCCCTGATGGGCGGGGGCCAAACCCATCCTTTTTACACAGCTCTCTTACATCACAGGGACAAGAATAGCATGGCTGTAAATAACTGTTACCTGGTTTTCTTTGCAGTCAATGATAGTCCCATGGACATTAACACGATAATTCAGGTTCATATTAGTAAGTTTGGGTCAACTGATAAACAATCAATCCAAATGTTACTTACCCCTCAGAATGGCTCCCAACAGTGGTTTCTGGGTCAGATCTATTTATAATACCAAATTTCACAGATGTTATCTCCAGATGTCCTGATATTCTGCAAGACAAAATAACACAACACTACTCTGTGGTGCTATGAAACAAGAAATTTTTACTTAGGGTAAATACAGTATAGGAAAGTTTTTGTCTGTATAGAAGGTTAAAAAATTCTCACTTCTTTAGGCCTTTTCGGACAGGAGCAAGTTGTTCAAAGCACCATTAGCGCAACGAGCTTGTAAGCGGTCAAAATGTTAACTGTACTACCAAGTACATTACCAAATACACCACAACCTCATTATAACATTGTTCTTTATAACACTGTTTTGGATAGAACACAGTTTCAAGATGGAACCTGAAAATGTATATGTCATTTTTTTATAAAATCTAAACATTTTTGCTTGGATATAACATGGGTGTGCACATGTGCATGCATGCATGCATGAGTGTGTGTGTACATACATGTTTACATGCATGTATGAGTGTGTGTGTGCATGCATGCATGAATCCATGTGTGTGTGCCTGCATGCATGTGTGAGTGCATGTGTACATGCATGCTTTTGTGTGTTCATGCATGTACGTATGTGTGTGTGCATGCATGCATGGGTATGTGCATGCATGCCTGTGTCAAATTGTGTGTTAGTGCATGTGCATACATGCATGGTTGTGTGTTAGTGCATGCATGCGAGCATGCATTTGTGTGCAATCAAGCATGCATGCATGTGTGGGTGCATGCATGTGTGATTGTGTATGTGTTTTCATGTGTGTGTCTATGCATGTGTGTGTGCTTGCATGCATGTGTGATGCACATGGCTGTGATAATGCATGTATGTGCCCACACACGCATACATGAATGCATGTGTGCATTTAAGCATGCAGCATGTGTGTGTCTGTGCATGCATGCATGAGTGTGTGAATGTATGTAGGTGCACATGCATGCCTGAGTTTGGACTCCCTGTTGGGTCGTGAATCAAATTTGTTCAAATTTTAGAATTACTTCTATTTTTCTAAAATAGGGAAATAAGGGAGCTAATACAGAGGAAATTGTTAACATGGCCTCTTGAGTGTTCACAAGGTTTTTCCATGATTTGACCTACTTTTTGACCCAACATGACCCATATTCGAACTTGATCGTGATATTGTAAAGATGATTATTGGGAGTAAGACAGATGATCGGACCTCTACTGTGTTCACAAGGTTTTTCTATGATTCGATCTGCTGACCTATTTTTTGACCCGACATGACCTATATTCGAACTTGACCGAGATATTGTCAAAATGATCATACTTAGTAAGCTTGATGATGATTGGGCTAAAACTGTGGCCTCTAGTGTGTTCACAAGGTTTTTCTATGATTTGACCTACTGACCTATTTTCTGACCCACATTCGAACTTGACCGAGATATTTTCATGATGATCATTCTGAGCAAGTTTAATGATGATTGGACAAAAACTGTGACCTCTAGAGTGTTCTAAAGAAAAGTTTACGCAGGGACAGCAGACTATGCACAACCAATGATGATGCCGGACATCTCATGGTCACAGAAGCTCACCATGAGCTTCGATCAGGTGAGCTAAAAAGGTATACAGTAATGATCCTAAGTATTGGGACAGATATGTCAAAGCTAACAATGCAGACCCAGATCAGACTGCTCCTGGAGCAGTCTGATCAAGGTCTACACTGTTTGTCATTCTGTTTGCACCTTTTGGACTCCCTGCTGGATCATGAAACAAATTTGTTTAGGAGAATTATAGCATGTCCTCAAGGTGTCTGAACTTTTTAGGATTTTTACCGTACCCTAGAAGGTAATAGAAACTGTGTCCTCTTACAGACTGAGTGTAAGCAAACAGGAAGTTAAGGAAGTTATCTTCCTTGTAAACATGGCAATAACCTTATCTGGGACCAGTTGTTCATAGCAATGTTAGCTTAACGAGCTTGTTAGCGGTCAAACTGTTAACTGTTCTAGCAAGTACCATATATATTATTCTGGTATTTTTGCTGAAAAAAAAGTGAGCAGCTTTTGCATCTGCAAAAGCTGCTCACATTTTTTTTCAGCAAAAATAGTAGCATATTTGCCATATTAAATGACCAAAGCTTTAATGATACGATAATTGAACAACTGGCCTCAGGAATATACAATCCCCTTATGTTTCCATTCTTAGTACACTTAAAGAAAAAAAAATCCTGCAGTTAACTAGTGAGACATGACTCCTACTCTACTGAACACATCTGATTGCATAGTGTTGCATGATATTAAGTGATAACAAAATAAACCATGGTTCTCTCCAATGTGATTGGATGATAGTGGCGATATATCAATGTATCTGTTCTGCTGCTATTAGAAACACTGTGTGTAACTGTTTTCTTGTTTAGATTTTATTTCCCAAACCAGACTATTTTGTCAAATAACGGATGGAAAATAAGATAAATATAATTAATAATATAAGAATCTTATACGGGTGTGAGGGGTGGATGGAAAAATCCATCCCGACGGTCACTGTCCAGCATCACAAGGCTTGCCAACTGATGCTGGACAGTGATCCCCAGTGACAGATTTTTCTATCCACCCCCTCACACCCATGTAGGATTCTTTTTTCTAGCATACCTCCAATTTATGAGTGCTGGTTTTTAAAACTGCACTCACTTTGCTTGTAGACATCTGTCATATTGTGATGACACTACCGTAATGTTTAGTGATGTCACGTAACGTGCTGTGGCGTCAACCTTAAAGATGGTGCATATGAGGTTGTATTCAACCACTGCATATCAAACACATGAGAATATTCGATTATTACACTAACCCTGGGTAAGAACACCCAGGTTGGAGCAGAATTTCTATCACAGGCTAAAACCACGGATTTTATTATCTTGTGTGCAATAAAGGTCAATTCATTTAACATTCATTAAAGTATGAATAATATCAGGTAATTAGCAATGTACTTTGCTTTTGATCCAATGTTGTTCATACTTTGTTTTGTTTTCTTTGTTTGGACCAGCCAACACTATTTAGATCATATTGAGCCCATCAGTTTACCTAGCACCAACATTTTTACCTGAGTAGGCTTATACAAAAGCAGTTTACCAGGACACAGCCCATTCTTTTGCCCGAAACTGAAAAATGCCCTTCTTGAATCAGTGAAAGAGAATGATTGTAGAAAAGATTTCATGATTTATCTCCACAAAGGAATGTTGTCGACCTGGTACGTATCAAACCCCATCACCTCCTGATCACCGGCCAAATGGGAATTGGACTGAGCTACCAAGGCCGGCCATCCAGAGTCTAAATTCCTCTTATGAAAATCAATGTATAGCTTACCTGTGACAGTCTGTTGGCTGGCGCAAGATAAACATTCTTTCAGCAGGAAGACAGTCAGAAGTGAACACTGTGTATAGTAAGCCTGGCTCACTCACTGTAAATCTGTAACACAGAATTCAAATAATTCAAACCTGATGGTGAACTGAACACTCAGAAAAGTGTTCTTATTTCCCTGACATTTAAATCTAGCGCCATCCTCTGATATATCTTTTGAGCTTGTATGTAATATGAATGAAGAAGTCAAGAAGCTATAAGCCTATACAAATAGATTGTAAATTTTACCGCCAAAAAAAACAAACTTTCAACATGAAAAATTGTGATATTTTTCTTATTTCTGTCCAAAATATAGATTGTGAGTACTCATTAGAACCACCTCATTGAGGTGGTACTAACCAGTACACACAGTCTATATTTTAGAGCAGAATAAGAAAAATAAAGTATACCCCTGTAAACCCCAGTTTTACTATATGAAAGTGGGGTTCAAGGGGGACAAAGTATATAGGCGTGTTTTCGTAACATTACAAAACATTGCCTAACTCAGTTCAACTGCCCATGAAATTTGCGTGGTCCATGATTACAGTATAATTCCTCTATTAAGACCATCTTTGAAACTGCTCATAAGTATCCAAAATATATTGAAATCAGAAGATACGAAAAAGTTACGAGTCGTAGAGACTCAAGAATGGATTGAAATCAGACTTGGTAAATGAGCCATGTGTTTTAGTCACGAAAATTTCACTACAATTCAAATAAATAATGCTGCAGATGACTACCATAAAAATCCTAAAAATTGGGACACCTTGAGCACTTGCTGTAATTCTCCTAAAATTTGAACATTTTTGTTCATGAGTCCAAAAATACAGACAGAATGCCAAACAGTGTAGATCCTGATCAGACTGCTCCTTCAGGAGCAGTCTGATCTGGGTCTGCACTGTTTACTTAGGCTTATCTGTCCCAATACTTATTCCTGGTTTTCACTTTATCCTTGTGCATACCTGTGATAATTTTTTTAACTGTATGAGGGAGATTTGCCATTGTGATGAGGGAGATGTAAAGAATATATAGGGAAATTCTCAGTTCAAATGAGGGAGACTCCAAAATTTTACTAAAATTTAGCATAAATTGGGCAAAAATAGCATCAAAATGAGGTAGTCTCCCTCCTGATGAGGTAGGTATCACAGGTATGCTTAGGGGATGCAAGGTATTAACCCTAATATTGCTGAATACATTAATTCAGCCACACCCATTAAATATATATTTGTTCAATTCACAAACCTCTTGACAAACACTGTAGATCCTGATCAGATGACTTGGATCTTCTTTGTTTGCAATGGTAAGGGTTGTCGTGTTCAGCAGGATAAGGGTTAATAGGGAATACAAAGTGGGCATTATAATAATTTGTCTTCAATTACTGACAATGACCTATCAAAATCATACAGATGAAGTGTTCTAAGATGGCTAACAAGACAGGATTCCAGAAGAGTGTTCATACTCTTCTGAAATGGGAACAATTAAGATTGACAGGCTATGACGCCAGAATGCCTGATGAATGTTTGCCAAAGAAAATGGGGAACAACAAGCTCAACCAGAGGACCAGTGGTCCTGAACCGCTCACCTGTTTGGTGACAATTTTCCTACTTAGATCAGCAGAAAATGTCATTTACCCTGCTCATAAATTTTAAAATGCCATCTCAATATTTGTTGGCATTTTAAAACTTATGAGCAGGGTAAATTTCATGCTGAAGTGAGTTGAGCGTGAAAAAAGTTTTATAACCTCGGTGCCTGGCTCACAGAAAGGGAAAATATGAGGAACTGTCCATTGGACATAAATGGTATACTGTATACAGAAGCAAATGAAACAAAAAGAAAACTTGTTCCAATTTTCACTTTGCCCCATGCAAAAGCCTAAGTCGGCAAATTTGACATTGCTGTAAAATAGGTCAAGGTCAACCCAGGGTCACCATTTGTACAAACCATGATGGGCCTGAGTACCATATGCTACATGCCAAGTTTCAAGGCCACTGGCCTTATGGTTCTGGAGAAGAAGATTTTTGAAGGCTTTTTACCATATATGGGCATGGCGGCCATCTTGGTCATGTGATCCAGACCCCGCGAACAAACTTTCGTTCCCCCATCCCACTGAGGCTCCATATGAAATTTGGCTTTGATTGGCCCTGCAGTATAGGAGAAGAAGATCTTTGAAAATGGTGGACGGACGGACGACGGATGGACGGACGACGGACCATGGCTATACTATAAGCTCACCTATGAGCCTAAAGGCTCAGGTGAGCTAAAAATCCATTATTTTCACTTTTTCCTATGCAAAAGCCTAAGTCAGCATATTTGACATTACTGTAAAATAGGTCAAGTTCAACCCAGGGTCACCATTTGAACAAATTATGATAGGCCCGAGTACCATATGCTACATGCCACGTTTCAAGGCCATTGGCCTTACGGTTCTTGAGAAGAAGAATTTCGAAGTGTTTTTACCATATATGGGCGTAGAGGCCATCTTGGTCATGTGATCTAGTCCATATTGGCAGCTTTTCATTTGTTCAATTCCCAAAGGCTCCATATTGAATTTCACTTCAATTGACTCAGTAGTTTCTGAGAAAAAATGTTTGAAATATGGAACCTGTGTGACCTTGGTCTAAGGTCAATTAATGACCTTGACCTTTCTTACACATAGATCTTCATGTATTCAGCTACTTTACCTTATCTACTAATTTTGGTGACAGTGTCTTCAATGGTTTCCTAAAAATCCATTATTTTCACTTTTTCCCATGCAAAAGCCTAAGTCGGCAAATTTGACATTGCTGTAAAATAGGTCAAGGTCAACTCAGGGTCACCATTTGTACAAACTATGATGGGCCTGAGTACCATATGCTACATGCCAAGTTTCAAGGCCATTGGCCTTATGGTTCTGGAGGAGAAGAATTTTTAAGGCTTTTTACCATATATGGGCGTGACGGCCATTTTGGTCATGTGATCTAGACCGTATTGGCATTTTTTCATTTGTTCAACTCACAAAGGCTCCATATTAAATTTTACTTAAATTGGCTCAGCAGTTTTGGAGAAAAATTTTTTTGAAATATGGATCCTGAATGACCTTGGTCTAAGGCCAATGAATGACCTTGACCTTTCTGACCCATAGATCTTCATGTATTCAATTACTTTACCTGATCTACAAATTTTGTTGACACTGTCTTCAATGGTTTCCTATAAATCCATTATTTTCACTTTGCCCCATGCAAAAGCCTAAGTCGGAAAATTTGACATTACTGTAAAATAGGTCAAGGTCAACCCAGGGTCACCATTTGTACAAACCATAATGGGCCCGAGTACCATATGCTACATGCCAAGTTTCAAAGCCACTGGCCTTATGGTTCTGGAGAAGAAGATTTTTGAAGGCTTTTTACCATATATGGGCATGGCGGCCATCTTGGTCATGTGATCCAGACCCGCGAACAAGGCCAATGAATGACCTTGACCTTTCTGATCCATATACATTCATGTATTCAGTTACTTTACCTGATCTACAAATTTTGGTGACACTGTCTTCAATGGTTTCCTATAAATCCATTATTTTCACTTTGCCCCATGCAAAAGCCTAAGTCGACAAATTTGACATTGCTGTAAAATAGGTCAAGGTCAACCCAGGGTCACCATTTGTACAAACCATGATGGGCCCGAGTACCATATGCTACATGCCAAGTTTCAAGGCCACTGGCCTTATGGTTCTGGAGAAGAAGATTTTTGAAGGCTTTTTACCATATATGGGCATGGCGGCCATCTTGGTCATGTGATCCAGACCCCGCGAACAAACTTTCGTTCCCCCATCCCACTGAGGCTCCATATGAAATTTAGCTTTGATTGGCCCTGCAGTATAGGAGAAGAAGATCTTTGAAAATGGTGGATGGACAGACGGACAGACGACGGACCATGGCTATACTATAAGCTCACCTATGAGCCTAAAGGCTCAGGTGAGCTAAAAATACTTTCATGGTGGAAGCCCGCCTCGGTAGGTCAGTCAGATGCACATCTGACTGGTGATCAGGAGGACGCGGGTTCGACATCTGCCGGGGTTGGCAACATTCTTTCGTGGAGATTGATCATGAAATCTTTTCTGCGGACATTCTACCCCTTCCGCTGATTCAAGAAGGGCAGTTGTCAGTTTCTGGCGAAAGAATGTGCATTGTACTGGTTAACCACTTATGTATTAGCCTTCCCAGGAAAAGTATGGATAAGTAAACTGACTGGCTCAAAAATGACCTAAATAGTGTTGACTGGGCAGTTAATTCCCAATTCAAACAAACAAACAAAACTCTCATGGTGGTCAGTTGAAGTGATGCAAGGCCACCTTCAAAGCCTCCCTCAGGACCTCAACATACTAACAGATTCATGGGAAGACGTATCACAGGATAGAGTAATAAGGCAAGGCATTACCATGAATATGAGCCAAAAAGTATCAGTGAAGCATAGCAGAAACGTGTTCAGTACAAATTCAGAGCTAAGGCATCACCAACAGAACTTTCTTCCATAGAACTCCCTTGTTCTATCTGCAACAGGCAGTTAAACTGGCCTTATCAGCCATCACAGATTACACAAGCAGTAGTAAATCAAGCATTTGATTAAGGTTGGCAATAGTCCATCGCGTGAACAAGTCTGTGAAATGAATACCCTCTTACACACCACTTTGTATAGAGAAAACTGGGGTTTAAGGGGGTAATCATTATTTTTCTTATTTTTACTCCAAGACATAGGTTGTGGGTACTCTCAGAACCGCCTCAATGAGGCAGTTCTAACGAGTACCTACAACCTATGTTTGCAGTATAACTAAGAAAAATATGATAGATTTTCATACGAAAAGGTGCCATTTTAGAGATGTGAAAAATGCAGTATGTCGCACGGGTGTGTTATCGTAATGAGCAATGACAGTTTGACTTGATGTCCATTAGATATCATATTGGATACATACTGTGTAACCTGGGGTATGAAAAACTTTCCATCTTCATCACTGCAATAAAAATTAGTGTCTTAAGAGGAATGGGAACACCTTCAGGGGAGAAACTCCTGCAAAAGAATTTTTGTCTCCCATGTCAATAGGGGTCAACTCTTAAAGGAAAGACTTTGCTCCTGAGGAGCAAATTCTTTCCTTTAAGAGTAGACCCCTTTTTCAGTGGGACAGAGCTTATAGATAAGCGAACCGGAAGTCCCGAAAGTTGTCTCCCTTTGAAAAACGGAGGAAAAATCTGTCAGGTGTTCCGATTCCCCTTAAATAACAGCTGAGACCATACTCTGGGTCACTGATAAAAACTTAATGATGTTGTTAGTTAACAAATCACTATAATTTTGATCAATTAATATGGCAAATACAGTAAAATTCCTATATTAAGACCACCTTTGGGACAGTTCAAAATTGGTCTTAAAGACCACTTTTCAACAGTTTGACCAGAGGGCACTGCGGACAGAAAACGTAAAGAAAGATTAAGTGCACCCTTCAAAATTAGCTTTTTAAAGTAGAATTAGTCTTAATTTTTGGTGGTCTTAATAGTGGAATTTTACTGTAAAGTAATATTTTTTCAGAAACATTTTACATTTGGAAAAGCTGCTCACATTTTTCCAGCAAAAATATGCAAAACTGCTCACTTTTTCAGCAAAAAATATCCATGTATAAGATATCGTACTTGCTAAACCAATTAACATTTAGACCATAAGTTCGCTAAGCCGCAATGCTTTGAATAACTTGACCCTATGTGGAATAAATCAGTCGCTCATGTTCACAATGTGTGTCGACCAATGATGATTGCTAATGTCTTACCCCATTGTATACTCGTGGACTCTTCCATTGCTATATGTTGGACAAGTCCATTTGTCATATAAAGGGTGGTAGGCCTTCTTTTTCATTTTTCTATTTTTTATTGAAAATCCTGCAAGCTCCTGATTAGACGCAGCGTTCTGCGGCATCTCATCTGGGCCTGCACTGTTTGCCAAGGTAACCCTTTAGGAGTTTCCCGCATGCAGTGGTTAATCATAAACTGAGTATACTTCCATACTGCTAACACTGTGACTACCATTACAGCTGTGTCTTCAGCTGTGCACAATCAAGGACTCAAGATCATCCTGCACATTTGCATAGTCTGATCACAGTCTTTTCTGGGGCCTATATCATAGCTCCAAATGACTTGATTAATAACATAATACTATCTTGGGCTATTCCAAAGATTTTTTCAGACAGACAAAGAACACTTGTGTTCTGGCAGAGAAGGTATGCAGGTTATAAATTTTTGATGAACATACATGTCCAAATGGAACACTTTCTTTGTTGTGGCACATTTATTGAACAACCTCTGTTTTCACAGAAATTCATAAGCAGTGAATAATTTGTTTTCCTCACTGTCAAATTCTTTCAATCGAAAATTTCTCCTTGCATTACGAGGACTGTTCAAATATGAATGCAAGTAGAGATTTTCTCATGCACTAATGGGAAAATGACCTGGAAATAAATATCACAGCGTAGAAAAACATTTTACCTATACATTGATACCAAACCTGTTAAAATCTGTGCACTTTAGCCATGTATATCGTTCGATAAACACTGTCTACTCTTGTATACTAATACAAAACATGGTTGGAAGAAGGTCAGAGTACGCCGTTGAAATACGGTCCTATATTAAGAATTGTTGTATTCTTGGTATACGGTGCAAAGATATTTTTGATGAAATATGTTTGGTTTATGGGCATAATGAAATATCTTTTCCGACAGTTTTTCATTGGTGTAAGAAATTCAGCTGTGGGCTAGGCTCAACAGAAGATGCACCAAATGATCGTCAGCCGAAAAGAGCAACATCTGCCAAGATGGTTGCTAGAGTGAAAGAAATAGTTGCTACAGATGCACGATACACAACTAGGCAAATAGCTAGTATGGTTGGCATCTAATTAGGAGCAGCTCATACAATTCTGAAACGGGATTTTAAAATGAGAAAGATCTGTGCTAGATGGATTCCCCATCTGTTGACAGATGAGCAGAAAAAGACAAGCGTTCAGTGCGCCAAGAAGTTGCTTAAAAAGTTTCCAAAATACAATGCACGGTCTTTCGCTAATGTCGTCACAGGTGACAAGACATGGGTTCACTTTTTTAAGCCAAAACGAAAGATTCAGAACAAAATATGGGCAACAAAGTATTGCAAAAGACCATGCATTGCAAAGCGGACCATGAGCGTCAAGAAGGTAATGTATGCCATATTCTTTTCAAATCAGAGCCCTGCTATTCAGGTTGCTGTGCCTAAAGGTAACTCTGTAAATGTGAAGTTTTACAAGAATAAAGTTCTTCGAAAATTGAAGAAATATTTCAGAGAACGTAGACCCGCAACTGGTTTGGCCAATGTCAGATTGCTACATGACAATGCGTCATCGCACAAGGCGTTCATTGTGCAAGACTATCTGAAGCAGGAAAAGGTTGTTGAACTCCCTCACCCCCCGTATTCCCCAGACCTTGTCCTGTGTGACTTTCTTTTGTTCCCGCGGCTGAAAAAATACCTTTCTGGTCGAAAATTTGTACAGCGCAAACACCTCGGTTCTGCAATATTCCAGTGCCTTCATAGTATACCTTGAAAAGACTACCAAAATGCATTCAATGATTGGATCAGAAGACTGAAAGTTTGTATATCTGTTAAAGGGGAATACTTTGAGGGGACAAAATAAATTTTTCATTGAAATCTATCACGGAATAATTTTTATGTGCTTAGTTGCATTCATATTTGAACAGTCCTCGTAACATCTAAGTAAAAACATTCTGTTTGACTTCTGCAAGAATATCCGGTCAATTTTTTAGAAGTTTTTTTGTTTTTAAAACATGTTTGTTGTTTGAGTTTTACATCCCACCAACAACAAAGGTCATATGGAGATGAGACCTAGGTTCAAGGACTCATCCAATAATCAAATCTATGACCTCTTGTTCATATGCTGAGTAGCTTAACCATTTTTTTTTTAAATAACTGTCTAACAAGTTTACAATATCTGTCTTAAAACAGCTTACCATTTAGGACAGGAAAACAAATAGAGAGATGATACTGGTTCCACAGACTGACCTATTTTCACCTGAAATAAGATATGACCGTCAAATAATAGAATTTACCTTACAGACAAATAACAGAAGCTTTGGCCAGACTGCATTTACCAAAGCAGTGTCACCACAACACTCCATGTTCACACTTTAAATTGATACATGGGACAAGAGGATACTTCAAACGAACTGGCATGTATAAGCCTATAGGCAAGAACGTTTTTGTGTGTTTGAGTTTTAGTTTTATGTCCCACCAACAACTAAGGTCAGAGGTGAGACCTTGGTTTCACCCATTTTATACGGGGAAACCCCAAAACGTGTCAATGGCAAATAGTTCAGGCCCATGTCAGATGCTGCAGAACATGGGGTCTGATCTGGGTCTTCATTGATTGCTGAAAGTTTAACAATTTTTATATTAACCCATAAAAGCAAAACACGACAATTGTCATCTGCTTTGCTGTCTGCCAGTTACCTTAAAAGTAATTTTTTGCAAACAGTTTGGACCCAGATCAGGCGGCTCCTGTAGGAGCAGTCAGATCTGGGCCCACATTGTTTGCTTGTATGCGAAAATATTTCTAATAAGCTTGCAAACACAAATTCAGCAGACCACATAACCAGATGACATTTTCAGATGTAGTTTTTCTCGTCGTCTTAAGGGTTAATTTCTGAATTGAACACAACCTGGCACCCCCAAAATTTCAAACTGGATTCCTCCTATATACTGAGCAGAAGATTCCATTCAGTACAAAATGGATTAAAGACTCATGCTAAAGTCTGGAGAAGCCTGGACTAAAACCCGCAACCCCTAGTTTAGGAGGTGCGAAGCTTATCTGCTACACCAAGGAGGCATTTGCCTGTATGGAGGAACAAATATACAATGTCATTAACAACATGCCAAGACTCAGATCAGCTTGTACATGTACATATGGGCAGGCTGAAAAGGGTCTTTGCAGATTTCTTTTATTTATTTTTGATTTTGATTCTACAGCCATTTCAAGATTATTTTGAGCCAATCGTTAATCAGGAGGGTGAAGACCAGAGTACCTGTAAAAAAAACCCACCTAACCTTACATTGCAGCACATGGCATCTCACGTGACCTTAGTGAGGCTTGAACCACAGCAATGAGAGATCTAAAGATTAAGAGTCAGTGCTCTTACCCACTAGGCCACAAAGGCCTTTTTCCTTTTCAGGCTGCTTGGGATTGCTTAAGTGATGGGTGGCTCATTGCTCATCCATAGACTTAAAAACTAAACTGCCTGATGTGGCTGCATGGACGTGAAGGCTGATTTCAACCTTCGCTGACTGAGACAGCCTCTAATGTAATACAACACCAAAAGGCATTGTACACCATTAGAGGCTGTCACAGTCAATTGTCCATACCAAGTGGAACATATTTATGTACACAGGATCATATATGCATCTATTTCTGAGTGGTTGTGCAAGCGTCTAAGAATTCACAGATGAGGGCTGAGTTGTTCAAAGCACCATTTTGCTTGAGTTGAGGTTTTATGTATCTTCAACACTAATAAGGTCATTTTGGAGAAGTTGCTTCCGATTTTGAGGCATCATTAATTTAGCTTAACATTGTTAGTAATCATCATAATGTTAACTCATAAAATGCCAATCATGACAATTATCGTCGGCTTTGCCATCTGCCGGTTACCTTAAAAGTAATTTTTGGCAAACAGTGTGGACCCGGTTCAGCAGCAGTATGCTCCAGTAGGAGCCGTCTGATCCGGGCCCACACTGTTTGCCTGTATGCAAAAATACCTTTAAAAAGTTTGCAAAAAAATTCAGCAGCCAATATAAGCAGACAACATTTTCAGACTCCATTGAAACTGTCATTACGAGGGATGTTTGAAAAGAATTGCTTATTGTCCTCTAGCTCAATATCCACGTGGGGCACGATCAAAACCAATACATACTTGTATAGGGCTATTCAATATCTACACAATGGTATATAAATGTACATGTTAGACTAAGTGTAAGACATGAAATTTGCCATTTGAATACACGCAGTCATTGACCACTGCAGTAAAAATGGTTGGAAGAAGAGTTGACTAAAAAGATGAAATTCGGGCTTACATCAAAGCTTGCTCAAAACTTGGTTGTTCTTTGAAGTAGCTGATGACTGAAATTTCTACTGCTTTTGGACCTCCTTGTGTGTCTTATGATAGCCTGGGCGCCCAGAAGGCCCCCAAACCCCAAATCCTAGATTGAAAACTGATTCGAGGGAAAGAAATGAGCACTTTTGGGCTAACTTGAAATTTGAAGTCTCCAGATAATATTAGTGCAATGAACCAAAAACATGGGTAGTTGCTATAAGGACAGTCGGCAGGGAACTCTTCAGTAAAATGAAACGAAGAACAGCCATCTTTCCCGCCATTTTTCTCATTTGGTGGAGGTGAAAGCTTCAGTTTTTATCGCTAAAATTTGATCATTTTTAAACAGTTTTTAAAGCAGAATGTGTCTGATTATTTTATAGACAATCATCAGAAATAAAAGGAAATATATGGAACAATAATATAGAGTAAGTCTTTGTCAGAGGTTTGAGACCGATTTAAAATATTTCTTGTGCACATTTGGTAAGGTCATATAGCAAAATACCTTTGTTTACACCTCCGAAAATGGCAGACCTCAGCGGAAGTGACGTCACACATATTGTCCTTATATTTGCAGAACTAACAATTCTGTAGTTAAAACTATACTGAACATCAAAATATATCTGTCACAAATGCTTGGATTTGTTTTAAGAGTTTAAGGGGAATGGGAATACCTTCAAGGGAGGCAACTCCTGCAAAACTATTTCTGTCTCCCATGTCAATAGGGGTCAACTCTAAAAGGAAAGAATTTGCTCCTGAGGAGCAAATTCTTTCCTTTAAAAAGAGACCCCTTTTTCAGTGGGCTAGGGCTTCTAGAAAAGTGGACAGGAAGTTCCAAAAGTTGTCTCCCTTTGAAAAATGGCAGACAAATCTGCTAGGTGTTCCCATTGCCCTTAACAGCCCAGTAAAAAGTCATATCGAGCCAGTTAGTTTACCTAACCACAGTCTTTCCTGGATAGGCTTATAAATAAGCAGTTAACCAGGGCACATTCCTCTGCCAGACATGCTTGGTAACTCATCAAAGTCAAAATATAATGATATAAAAATGCACATATCAAACTGACACTGATGACAATGTATTTTTTTTTCTCTGAAGTTTAACTGCAGATTCAACATTATTTGGGTAATATTGAGCCGGCCAATTTACCAAACCACGCTTTTCTAGAGCAGGCTTATACATAATGGGAACACCTGGCAGATTTTTCCACCATTTTTCAAACGGAGATAACGTTCGAGACTTCCTGTTTGCTTTTCTATAAGCCCTGACCAATTGAAAAGGGGTCTACTCTTAAAGGAAATAATTTGACACATATGCGCAGACTGTGACCTTTGAACATGGCATTTGTCGTTTGTTTGAATTGGAGTTAAACAGCCCAGTCAACACTATTTAGGTCATTTTTGAGCCGCTCAATTTACCTAGCCACACTTTTCCTGCGCAGGTTTATACGTAAGCTGTTAACCAGTACAGTGCACATTCTTTTGCCAGAAACAGTCAATTGCCCTTCTTGAATCAGTGTAAGGGAGAGATTTCATGACCAATCTCCACGAAACAATGTTGATGACCCTGGCAGGTATCGAACCCACGTCCTCCTGATCACCAGTCAGATGCACATCTGCCTGAGCTACCGAGGCCAGCCTTTTACCCATAGGTGGAGATGTTGCACTGATGAGTTAGGAGGCCATCATGTGGACTGAACAAATAATGTGTCTAAATTGCGACGGAAGGCGTGGATTGTGGCCACGATAAAATTGAATTAAGCCCCCCCCCCCCCAGTGGAATTGGTTTCACTGACCATTCTGTCGCGGTTTATATTTGTCATGGCTTGTCTTATATTATTTTGTTTTGGACAGCCAATTGGCCATTTTGTGGGTTGAAACTAACTGTCCTTTTGGCTTTCCGCTATTGATGTTTCCATTAGGGTCTGTTGTTTCATGTTTGTTTTTCTTTCCCTTTTGTGTCTCTGATGGGAGCTGTGGGTTAATTGTATCGATTCCTGATCATTGCCTTCATTTCTATTTTATAAAAAGTCTCCCTGCCCTACATTATAGTGTAGTTTATATTTTCTTGTCCTTCGGGATCATTAATTCCATTGTGGAACTTTGAAAATATTTTGAGGGTCACTGATGAGGCCTAATTGGCTGAAACTAGCTAGTCAGGCCCATGTGCACTCCATATTTTCCAGTTTTGTGATGTATTCCTTGCTTCCAAAGGATAACCCTTTTATAGAACATATTTGTTGTTTAAGCATGGCTTCAAATTGCTATGTGCATCAATATTTAAACATAAATACAGGGTTATCAATATACCACACTTACAGCTGGCTTGGTGAGACTGGTATTAATAACATTTTCCATTGATTCTTGTAACTGAACCAGTGATTTATTGGTCTCTGTTGGATACAATACAGTGCTATCTGAAATGAGATATACATCTGGCATGGTGAGACAAGTGTTATTAACATTCTCCAGTGATTCTTGTAACTGACCAAAATATTTATTGGTCTCTGTTGGATACAATACAGTGCTATCTGAAAGGAGATTTACATCTGGTTTGGTGAGACTAGTGTTAATAACATTTTCCAGTGGTTCTTGTAACTGAACCAGTGATTTATTGGTCTCTGTTGGAAACAATACAGTGCTATCTGAAATGGGATATACATCTGACATGGTGAGACAAGTGTTAATAACGTTTTTTGTATCTCAATCAGTGATTTATTGATCTTTGTTGGATAGAATACAGTGCTATCTGAAATGAGATATACATCTGGCATGGTGAGACAAGTGTTACACCTGTGGACACAAATTCGTTCAAACTTTGATGAGCTTCATTTCATTTTGACTTGAAACATCATTCAATTTTTCCTAACATCCTATCAGTCAACTACCAGACAGAAATAAATTCAAAACACAAGGTGGTGTACATTTCATTGCTGACTCCTGCACTGTTCAATCAAAATACATCTCAAATGTCAATCAGAAAGAGTTTGTCAAACTGAGACCAATCAATTGCTTGGATCTAGTTTTAGAATTCTTTGATGAATGACATTTGCTTGTCAAACTAACTTGATGCAAAGAGATTCATTGAATCTTATTTCATGGGAGTTTGAACGCTTTTGTGTCCACAGGTGTAATAACATTTTCCAGTGGTTCTTGTAACTGACCAAGTGATTTATTGGTCTCTGTTGGATACAATACAGTGCTATCTGAATTGAGATATACATCAGGCATGGTGAGGCTATTGTTAATAACATTTTCCAGTGGTTCTTGTAACTGAATCAGTGATTTATTGGTATCTGTTGTATAAAATACAGTGCTGTCTGAATCAAATATACAACTGGCATGGTGAGACAAGTGTTAGTAACATTTTCCAAAGGTTCTTGTAACTGAATCATTGATTTATTGGTACCTGTTGGATACAATACAGTGCTATCTGAAATCAGACTAACATCTGGTTTGGTGACGCTAGTGTTAATAACACTTTCCTGTGGTTCTTGAAACTGAACCAGTGATTTATTGGTCTCTGTTGGATACAATACAGTGCTATCTGAAATGAGATTTACATCTGGCATGGTGAGACAAGTGTTAATAACATTTACCAGTGGTTCTTGTAACTGAACCAGTGATTTATTGTCTCTGATGGAATCTGAGGCTGGTTTGGTGAGGCTAATTTTAATAACATGATTTTCCAGTGGTTCTTGTAACTGAAGCAGTGATTTATTGGTCTATGTTGGATACAATACAGTGCTATCTGAAATGAGATATACATCTGGCATGGTGAGGCTAGTATTAATAACATTTTCCAGTGGTTCTTGTAACTGAATCAGTGATTTATTGGTCTCTGTTGGATTCAATACAGTGCTGTCTGAATTGCGATATACATCTGGCATGGTGAGACAAGTGTTAATAACATTTTCCAGTGGTTCTTGTAACTGAATCAATGATTTATTGGTTTCTGTTGGATACAAAACAGTGCTATCTGAAGTAAGATTTGTGTCTGGTTTGGTGAGGCTAGTGTTAATAACATTTTCCAGTGGTTCTTGAAATTGAACCAGTGATTTATTGGTTTCCGTTGGATACAATACAGTGCTATCTGAAATGAGATTTACATCTGGCATGGCGAGACAAGTGTTAATAACATTTTCCAGTGGTTCTTGTAACTGAACCAGTGATTTATTGGTCTCTGTTGGGATCTTTGGCTGGTTTGGTGAGGCTAGTTTTAATAACATTTTCCAGTGGTTCTTGAAACTGAACCAGTGATTTATTGGTCTCTGTTGGATACAATACAGTGCTATCTGAAATCAGATTTATATCTGGCATGGCGAGACAAGTGTTAATAACATTTTCCAGTGGTTCTTGTAACTGAACCAGTGATTTATTGGTCTCTGTTGGGATCTGAGGCTTGTTTGGTGAGGCTAGTTTTAATAATATTTTCCAGTGATTCTTGTAACTGAACCAGTGATTTATTTGTTTCTGTTGGATACAATACAGTGCTATCTGAAATGAGATATTTATCTGGCTTGGCTTGGTGAGACAAGTGTTAATAACATTTTCCAGTGGTTCTTGTAACTGAACCAGTGATTTATTCGTCTCTGTTGGATACCATACAGTGATATCTGAAATGAAATATGTACATCTGGCTTGGTGAGACTAGTTTTAATAACATTCTCCAGTGATTCTTGTAACTGAACCAGTGATTTATTTGATACAATGCAGTGTTGTCTGAAATAAGATATAATGTAAAACTTTGATGGATGGAACAAAGATAACTTGTTTACCACAGCTGTTTCAAACTCGTTCCAGGAAAAAATTCCCATAACTGCAGATATCAGTTTGGGATAACTTTGGGAAATTTTTTTTATTCTATATTGAAAATGTTTGCTGTGCATACTCATTAGAACTGCATAGGTGAGTCATTTCTAACAAGTACAGGTATACACAACTTTCTTTGATTTTAAAGAAAGCTGAAAAGATACCTCTGCTTTGCCATATGGCAAAACAGAGATATCTTAAGAAAGCTGAAAAGATATCTCTGCTTTGCCATACAACAAAGCAGAGATATCTTTTCGTTTTCTTTAACTTGAACTATCTTTGTCTTGAAGACATTTTCATGGTTCACACAACAAACCCATATTTTATTTGTTTGTTTGAATTAAGGTTTTACATCCCTGCCAACACTATTTAGGTCATTTTGGAGGCATTGCTTCCAATTTTGAGGTACTTTTTCCCCCCGACAGTGAGATGAAATGACTTCTCAAGCCCGGCCGCCCAAATAACCCGAAAGGGTTTATATGTAGGGATGGTCCAACTCCCACCACTTTGCCTTGGCACCCAGCAGGCTTAGACTCTCTAAGCAGATTACTGGTACTCATGGACGGTCGGTTTCAGCTCTGCGTGGAAGCATCATGCAGCCACATCTATTTCTCCAAGCCCCGAGGGGCGTGGGCCTAAATCTATATTTTAACTCTTATCCTGCTGTTCATGGCAATCCCTATCTTTGCAAACAGTGTAGATCCAGATCAGATGGCTTCTGAAGAAGCCATCTGATCTGGATCTACACTGTTTGACATTCAATTTATGAATTTGTAAGAATAAATTACATCAAGTACACTATTTAGGTAAAATTGGCTCAAAGTCAGAAATGGGTGTGGCTAAACTGAATATTCAACAAGAGAAGGGTTATAGAAGATCATAAAGCTATCCCTTAGTTATTCCCAGAATGCCTCCAGACTGGGTGCTACGAGTAGCCGTCAGTGGCTCAAACTACTCATCTCAAACAAATTTGTAACATCCTAGCAATGTTCAAGCCATTGAAGTTTGACTGAATATACACATGGATGTACCATGTATAAATTAAAAATACGGAGAAAAAAACTAGAAAGTCTCCTGCTTTTTACAACATAGTTTTGCACTGATCACACCCTTGAACTATAGTGTATAAGTTTGGGGAAGATCTGTTACAGGAGCATGACGATATGACCCCACAAAAGTTTTTGAGATGCATCAACGGCACATAAGTCTAGAACCCGGATGGCCAGGCTGGTCTTTGCACTATGCACCCTTGAACTGTGAAGTATAAGTATAGAGTGTTTGATAAAAATCTGTTAAAGGAGCATGAAAATATGGCCCTCAAACAATGTTTTAGATGCATCAAGGATAGATAACTCAAGTATTTACCATCACGCAAAACCTGATCAAAATCATGCTGGCACAGTGGTAAAACTAAAGCAGAGACTGGTTTAGTTGCATAAAACAGTATTTCTGTTATATTGTTAACCCTCAAAAGGTCTAAGAAAATTGTTTTATTTAAAGACTGTCTGTAAATTTAAAGACTGTCTGTAAATTTAAAGATTGACGCAAATAAAATCATGAAAATGGTGTAAAACGGAAAAATCACATTTTGCTATATATAGTAATTTGGTCGTTATTTGTGGAATATTTAATTATGTGTTACTGCAAATTAAATAGTTGTCTTTATTTAATTGAATTCCTTCAACCGTAACTGAAGAGTTCTCAGAAAAACAGATTTGTAAAAAGATTCATATGTAAAATAAGCTAAGGAATGAATGTGTATAGCCCTTTTATCATTTTGTCAACATACCTATCACTCGCTTTGACAGACAGTTTTTCTGACAACTAAAATTGATGAAAGTTTTAGACGGACTTCAACAGTAAAATGTCCGAAAACGAAATGATGTCAGTGCGAAACTCATCTTATGTTCGACCTTTGACAGATATTTCCTCCCTTTCTGCGGAGTTTCATGGCATTTGTGGTCAAAGGGAACGAACTGTGTTGTTTTATTTTTTAATTATTTCTATCATTAAAACGATATTTACAGACAATAAAATACATGCAGTCTTTAGCATGAGATGAAAACTGAGGCTACGTATGAGAATGTGATTTTTTCGTGTTTCATCATTTTCACGATTTCCGTGTGTTACATGTACAGAAGTCTTTAAATCTACAGACTAAAATGACTAAATTTACAGACAGTGTTAAAATTTATAGACAGTCTTTATATAAAACAACTTTCTTAGACCTGCTTAAAATGCCGAGAAAAACTACATCTGAAAATGCCGTCTGCTTATGTGGTCTGCTGAATCTTCTTGCTAACATTTTAGAAATTTTTTTTCATACAGGCAAACAGTGTGTGGACCCAGATCAGAGGAGCAGTCTGATATGGGTCCACACTGTTTACAAAAATGACATTTAAAGAAGCCGGCAGATGCCAAAGCAGACGACAATTGTCGTGATTGGCATTTTATGGGTTAAGGATTGTTACATGTATCATTTCAAACTCAGAGAGGTATCATTTATACACTCACATAATATGGTTAAATGAACTTCTGCACATAAAGAAACAACTTAAGTCGGGGAATTTACACCGCCATCTTTGAACTTCTTTTAGACACCACCAACAGAGCCATCTTCCTCAGACTTCTCGTCATCTGTCCACAGTCAGAGCTAAGATTGGTCTTCTGAGTCATCTCAGCGCACAAACAGCTTGATTAAGGGGAATGTGTATACCTGGCAGATTTTTCTTTTTTCTGAGAGGGGGATACTATTAAAAGAAAGAATTTGCTCCCCATGGGGAGCAAATTCAATTTGGCTCCCTGTGGGAGCAAATTCTTTCTGTTAACAGTAGTTTCTGTGGCATGGAAAGGAATTTCTTAATACAGTAAAATTCCTATATTAAGACCACCTTTGGGACTGCTCAAAGGTGGTCATTAAAACAGTCCCAAAGGTGCTCTCTTATTGGGAGACACTGGGTGTAGAAAACACAAATAAAGAATAACTGAAACCTTCTCAACAAGAAAGCAGTCTGAGGGTCAGCCAAATCTCCCGCCGCACTTTGCATCAAGGCTCGACCTTGTGACTTTCACCTGTGACCATGACCTTGAGTTGGCATGGTTTATTTATGGGTACTGCTCATCAGCTCACTGAGGGGGTATTAATGAAATTCCTTTTAGGAATAAATGAGATATGGAACGGACACAAAATTCCAAGTTTCAAACTCGTGAACTTCACCTGTGACCTTGACCTTGAGTTGGCATGATTTATTTATGGGTTCTGCACATCAGCTCACTGAGGGGGACATTTGACCAAAGTTTAATTAAAATCCTTCCAAGGGTAAAGGAGATATGGAACGGACACAAAATTCAAAGTTTCAAACTCGTGACCTTCCAATGTGACCTTGACCTGGTGTCGGCATGATTCATTTATGAACTCTGCACATGAGCTTACTGAGGGGGATAATTGACCAAAGTTTAATGAAAATCCATTGAGGGGGTAAAGGAGATATGGAATGGACATAAAAATTCAAAGTTTTAAACTCGTGACCTTCAAATTTGACCTTTACCTTGAGTCGGCATGGTTCATTTATAGGTTCTGCACATCAGCTCACTGAGGGGGATAATTGACCAAAGTTTAATGAGAATCCTTGCAGGGGTAAAGGAGATATGGAACGAACACAAAATTCGAAGTTTCAAACACTTGACCTTCAGATGTGACCTTGACCTTGAGTCAGCATGGTTCATTTATGGGTTCTGCACACCAGCTCACTGAAAAGAATATTTGACCAAAGTTCAATGAAAATCCTTCCAAGGGTAAAGGCGATATGGAACGGACACAAAATTCAAAGTTTCAAACTCGTGACCTTCAACTGTGACCTTGACCTTGAGTCAGCATGGTCCATTTATGGGTTCTGCACATCAGCTCACTGAGACGAATAATTTAATGAAAATCTATCAAAGGGTTCAGGAGATATGGAGCGGACAAGAAAGTGTTACGGACAGACAGACGGACAAATGGACAGTCGAAGGCCATTCCTAAAATCCCCTGCTCCGCTTCGTGTCTGGGGATTAATAAGCTTTTAAAAGCGGCTTTAGTCTTAATTTTAGATGGTCTTATAGTAGAATTTTACTGTATTTAGATGATTTAGCTTTACTACAAATATTTTTTAACCCTTGTCCTGCTGAATATTCATATATTCCACACCCACTACCGATTATCAACCAATCAGATTATTTGGTGCAAATTATTGCAACAAATTCACAATCTGAATGGAAACAATGTAGATCCTGATCAGATGGCTTAGTCAGAAGCCATCTGATCTGGATCTTCATTGTTTGGAAAATAAGGCATATCCGGGCTCAGCAGGACAAGGGTTAATATTCTACATGCCGATGTTCAGATATTGCCTACCTTTCAATGTGTGGCTAGCCCGACAGAACTGTATCCAGGGATTACCGGAGATATCAGGCGGATAGTGGAGATCTTCTTTCTTCAAATACTGAAATTAACAAGCTCTAAGATGTTTTGACTAACCCATTGTTTGCTAGTGGACTCTTCCATTGCTATATGTTGGACAACTCTATTTGACATATAAGGCGTATCTGACCTATTTTTTCGTTTTTATTCTATATTTGACAGAAAACTCTGTTAGCAAATAGTGCAGGCTCTGATCAGACGCCGCGTTCTGCGGCCTCTGATCTGGGCCTGCACTGTTTGCCTAGGTACCCCTTTAGGGGTTTCCCACATACAATGGGTTAAATGATTTTGTGACAAATCAGTTCTGAAAATATATTTGGATATATGTTTGTTCAAAGTTTAATGGCCCAGTCAACACTATTTAGGTAATATCGTGTCAGTCAGTTTACATAAACCCGCTTTTCCTGAGCAGGCCTTTACACAAGCAGAACCAGTACAGTCATCATGTTAACAAATCTGTTAAATAAGCACTCATCTAAACCCTGCTTTATTAGAGAAAACTGGGGTTTACGGGGGTATACATTATTTTTCTTATCACTGCTCCAAGACATAGGTTGTGGGTACTTGTTAGAACGGCCTCAATGAGAAGGATCTAACGAGCACCGAGAACCCACAACCTATGTTTGCAGTATAATAGGAAAAAATATCACAGATTTTCATCAGAAAATTAGTCATTTTGGAGATGTGAAAAATGCACTATGTCGCACAGGTGCGTTATCGTAATGGCACACACCTTTGCCAGAAACTGACAACTTCCCTTCTTGAATCAGTGGAAGGGAGATTTCAAAATCAATCTCCAACAAAAAGAATGTTGCAGACCCAGGAATATCCAACCAATATTTTGGAAATAACATTGTTTAAGTTGGGTTCAAAAAATTGGATATAACATGGTTTTAAGATGAGTCCCAAAAATGGAAATTAGATAGCATAAACGGTCATTAATGTGTCCATTTTTATTTACGAAATAGTTCAGCTCTAGCAATGATTTGTTGAGTAATATATCACGGTTTGGAGGTCAGTTGTAAGGTAGATCAAATCAAGAGCACTTAGTGTGAGTGATTTATCTACTTAATAGAGCAGGGGCCAGTTGTTCAAAGCATTGTTAGCTTAACGAGCTCGTTAGTGGTCATATTGTTAACTCTTCTAGCAAGTACAATATCATAAATTTTGGTATTTTTGCTGGAAAAATGTGAGCAGCTTTTGCGTTAGCAAAAGCTGCTCACATTTTTTCAGCAAAAATTTCAGCATATTTGCCATATTTAATGATCAATGTTTTAACGATACGTTAACTAACGACATCGTTAGTTTTGAACAACTGGCCCCTGATCTATTTTGATTCTAACACACTGAAAGTGGACCAAATGCTTTTGTTTGTTTGTTTGATTTGAAGTTTAATGTCCCCGTCAACAATGAATAGATCATTTCGGAGACGTTGCTTCCAATTTTGTGGGACTTTTATCCGACATTGAGATAAAATGACATCTCAAGCCCTGTTACCGAATTAAACCAATAGGGTTTATATGCATGAACGGTCCGGCTTGCACCCCTTTGCCTGGGCAGGCTTAGATCCTCTAAGCAGTTTACCAGTACTCGTGTGCGGTCGGTTTCAGCTCTGCATGGAAGCATCATGCATCGTTTCGTTCATATTCTCTCAACATTCCACCATAGTTGGAAGAAATCCTGCCATGTTTGACTGTAACACATGCAGTTACCTGGTTTTGTGACATACTTGTACGTGAAAAAAACGTTACTCCTTCTAACGTCAAGGAAATCAATGATGTTGCAAAATGTCATAAAACGGTGGCTCTTCGCGTCACGCTTTTTCACCTAGTGATTTGTCACTCAGTTTATCACTGGATTTAACTGTTGGCTATATAGGTGACCAGTGTTAGAAATAGAGAATACCAGGTGAGTGTCTTTTGATATCAAGTTTATCAGGCAAGGCTTTGAGAACACTTGTAGAATCGCGAGGCTTGCCGAGCGATTCTACATGCGTTCTCAAAGCCGAGCCTGATAAACTTGATATCAAATGACACGAATCTGGTATTCTGTTTATCAGTTAATACCATTGTACACTCTTACATTTTTGCCAATTATCCCAGCAGTCCAGTTCTTAGAAAGGCAATGTCACGTTGACCTGATAAAGCTCTCTTGTCCTGAGATAGCATATGTTTATCAGGTCAATGTGCTACAATGCAATTAATATAGGGGGTGACTGATAATTGGATATAACATGTCTGATTCACTAACAGTTTCTGCTTCAGACCCCAACAGAGGTTGTGGTGTTGATGTTTTTATTACACAGACTTTCAGGATAAGAAGGCTTTTTACTAGCAGCTGCTTTCAGTTGAAACAAAGCATGTTCAAGTGAAGAATCTTACTCACAAAATACATGGAGAAAATGAAATGTGCAATCATTTCTTCTTAACACAACAGGCCTAAACTTTTATGACTTGCATTCTTCCTGCATGTTAATTCACTGCCTGATAACAACTGATGCCTGATTATATACGAGGACTGTTCAAATATGAATGCAAGTAGAACGTTTTCTCATGCACTAATGCGAAAATCACCTGGAAATAAATATCACAGCGTAGAAAAACATTTTACCTATACATTGATACCAAACCTGTTAAAATCTGTCAACTTTAGCCATGTATATCGTTCGATAAACACTGTCTACTCTTGTATAGTAATACAAAACATGGTTGGAAGGTCAGAGTACGCCGTTGAAATACGGTCCTATATTAAGAATCGTTGTATTCTTGGTATATGGTGCAAAGACATTTTTGATGAAATATGTTCGGTTTATGGGCATAATGAAATGTCTTTTCTGACAGTTTTTCGTTGGTGTAAGAAATTCAGCTGTGGGCTAGGCTCAACAGAAGATGCACCACATGATCGTCGGCCAAAAAGAGCAATATCTGCCAAGATGGTTGCTAAGGTGAAAGAAATAGTTGCTACCGATGCACGATACACCACTAGGCAAATAGCTAGTATGGTTGGCATCTCATTAGGAGCAGCTCATATAATTCTGAAACGGGATTTGAAAATGAGAAAGATCTGTGCTAGATGGATTCCCCATCTGTTGACAGATGAGCAGAAAAAGACACGCTTTCAGTGCGCCAAGAAGTTGCTTAAAAAGTTTCCAAATTACAATGCACAGTCTTTCGCTAATGTGGTCACAGGTGACGAGACATGGGTTCACTTTTTTGAGTCAAAACGAAAGATTCAGAACAAAATATGGGCAACAAAGTATTGCAAAAGACCATGCATTGCAAAGCGGACCATGAGCGTCAAGAAGGTAATGTATGCCATATTCTTTTCAAATCAGGGCCCTGCTATTCAGGTTGCTGTGCCTAAAGGCAAATCTGTAAATGTGAAGTTTTACAAGAATAAAGTTCTTTGTAAATTGAAGAAATATTTCAAAGAATGAAGACCTGCAACTGGTTTGGCCAATGTCAGATTGCTACATGACAATGCGTCATCGCAGAAGGCGTTCATTGTGCAAGACTATCTGAAGCAGGAAAAGGTTGTTGAACTCCCTCATCTCCCGTATTCCCCTGACCTTGCCCCGTGTGACTTTTTTTGTTCCCGCGGCTGAAAAAATACCTTTCTGGTCGAAAATTTGTACAGCGCAAACACCTCGGTTCTGCAATATTCCAGTGCCTTCATGGTATACCTCGACAAGACTACCAAAATGCATTCAATGATTGGATCAGAAGACTGAAAGTTTGTATATCTGTTAAAGGGGAATACTTAATAATAATAATAATAATCAACCTTATTTATAGAGGGTAACACATTTAGTACAAGTACTAATCTTCCATGTGACCCTCTTTTCCTGGGTAGAAACCAGTACTAAGCAATATGGATAAAGTTTCTTGCTCAAGGAAACAACACATGGCGCTTGTGAGGATCGAACCGGCTACCTCTCGATCTCAAATCCGATGCTTTACCACTGCACCACAGCGCTCTGCTCTACTTTGAGGGGACAAAATAAATTTTTCATCGAAATCTATCAAGGAATCATTTTTATGTGCTTAGTTGCATTCATATTTGAACAGTCCTCGTAGTGTATAGTTTGAGATTGACCTCTATGCAAAGAATAAACGAGTCGATGTTATCGCCTGATAGGCCAGTGTTCATAAGCTTCTCGTGAATTTTCGGCATCTCCTGAATGGCGACCGATTTACGGACCTCTATGTAATGAATAACAATATCAACCTCTTCAGATAATGGTGAAGGTAAATATATGCGTTCAGTCAGGTGTGAAATTATGGTAATAGAGGTCGTCGGTCTCATATCAAATTCCATTGGCTATAACTTCCCTTATACAGCCACACATACCTGTACAAGCACCTTGTTAACCTTTTTTGTACCAAATGGAATCTTCCTCCTTATATATAGCAGGAGTCCTTTTCAAAATTTAGGGGTGTCAGGTTGTTTTTGTCTTCAAAATTTATTTAGAAAATGTCAGAACTTATAGCAAACAGTGGAGGCCCTGATAAGACGCCGCAATCTGCGGCGTCTGATCTGGGCCTGCACTGTTTGCCAGGCTACCCATTTTGGGGTTTCTGGTACTAAATGGGATAGAGAAGGTTATTTTAAAGAATGGACCAGGCCATTGTTGTTTACCTGACCAACTTTCTCCAGTTTAAACCCTGGTCTTTTATCAGTAGGTGACACAGCTCTCAGGTCAGCTATAGACTCTTCTTCCTCTTTCTACAAAACAGAATTCAGAGATATATGAGACCAGGCCAGTGTTGTTTACCTGACCAACTTTCTCCAGTTTAAACCCTGGTCTTTTATCAGTAGGTGACACAGCTCTCAGGTCAGCTATAGACTCTTCTTCCTCTTTCTACAAAACAGAATTCAGAGATATATGAGACCAGGCCATTGTTGTTTACCTGACCAACTTTCTCCAGTTTAAACCCTGGTCTTTTATCAGTAGGTGACACAGCTCTCAGGTCAGCTATAGACTCTTCTTCCTCTTTCTACAAAACAGAATTCAGAGATATATGAGACCAGGCCAGTGTTGTTTACCTGACCAACTTTCTCCAGTTTAAACCCTGGTCTTTTATCAGTGGGTGACACAGCTCTCAGGTCAGCTATAGACTCTTCTTCCTCTTTCTAGAAAACAGAATTCAGAGATATATGAGACCAGGCCAGTGTTGTTTACCTGACCAACTTTCTCCAGTTTAAACCCCGGTCTTTTATCAGTAGGTGACACAGCTCTAAGGTCGGCTATAGACTCTTCTTCCTCTTTCTAGAAAACAGAATTCAGAGATATATGAGACCAGGCCAGTGTTGTTTACCTGACCAACTTTCTCCAGTTTAAACCCCGGTCTTTTATCAGTAGGTGACACAGCTCTAAGGTCGGCTATAGACTCTTCTTCCTCTTTCTAGAAAACAAAATTCAGAGATATATCAGGCTTATCTTGAGAACCCCTGTTGTCTTCGGAGTTTGTGACAAGGTCCAGTTGTTCCAAGCATTCCAAGCTTAACGAGTTAGTGGTCAAATTGTTAACTGTTCTAGCAAGTGAAGTGTCTAAAACTCTGGTATTTTTGCTGGAAAAAATGTGAGCAGCTTTTGCATGCACTTTCTGCTCTTATTTCTTCAGCAGAAAGTTTAGTATAATTATATGTCATATCAAATGATCAATGTTTTAACAATTCGTTAATTAAAGATGTCGTTAGTTTTTAACAACTGGCCCCAGGTAAGACACAAAGCAGCCTGCTCGGCTACACAGACGAAGAAGACTTTTGAAATTTTAACTCATAGAAACTAGAGGTATTGTACTATCCAAGCAATTGCCCCCTGCCCATCGGGGCTTGGAGAAATAGATTGAGCTGCATGATGCTTCCACGCAGGGCTGAATCTGACCACACACAAGTACTGATAACCGCTTAGAAGGACTAAGCCTGCCCAGGCAAAGCGGTGTGAAACAGATCGTCCAATGCATATAAGCCTTCTGGTTTCATTGGGTGCCAGGGCTTGAGATGTCATTTCACCTCGATGTCGGGTAAAAGTCCCACAAAATTGGAAGCAACATCTCCAAAATGACCTAGATTGTATTGACGGGGACGTTAAACCCCAATTCAAACAAACAAAACTATCCAAGCAGTGAACACAGACTTTGTTGTTCGTACATGGCAAAAACAGGTCTTGTCATGATGTGGCACATGTGTGTCATGAAAAAAACTGTAATCAGCAGAGTTAGATCACTGGTTTTATGCAGAACACAATTTACGAGTATTAAACTGACAGTTTATCTCCTTAATAGGTTATTTTAACCCCTATCCTGCTAAATACAAGAACCACTACCTTTGCAAACAGTGTAGATCCAGATCAGATGGCTTCTAAAGAAGCCATCTGATCACGATCTACACTGACAGCCATTTAGTTTGTGAATTCAACAAATACATTATATCAAGTAATTTGATTGGTGGATAGTGAGGAATGGGTGTGGCTAAATTGATTTATTCAGCAGGATAAGGGTTATATACAGTTTGTTTGAGTTCAACAGCACAGTAATCATTATTTAGGTCATATTGAGCAGGCCAGTTTACCTAACCACACTTTTCCTAGGCATAAATACACATTAACGGTTAACCACAGCAGTGTACATTCTTTCTCCACAAACTGCCAATTGCCTTTCTTGAATTAGTGGAAGGGAGAAAACCACTGTAGAAAAGATTTCATGATCACTCTCCATGAAAGAATGTTAATGATCAGGCAGGTACAAAACCTGTGATGTCTTGATTACCAGACAGACGCGCATCCGACTGACGTACCAACATGTCCAAGACTGGCCTTATCTACGTTCTTATGAACTTATTCAGTCACTTTATTTTACATTTTTACTGTTCACACAAGAAGATATGCACCATCAGCAGAGTTAAACCAAATGTCAGCCAATGAAAAGCAACATTAACCCATTTTGTACCGGAAAACCCTAACAAGAGGGCCATGATGGCCCTGGATCGCTCACCTGATCCATAGCGTCACAAGTGGGCCCCAGGGTGAGGTCTAAAAGGTGAAGCTTCAAACATCAACAAAGGCTATAATTTGAACAATCTTGGCAAAGGTCCACTAGATGGAGCTACACACCAAATATAAAGGACCTGGGCCTTGCGGTTTCAGAGAAGAAGATTTTTTTTAAAGATTTTCCCTATATTTTTAAAGATTTTCCCTATATAAGTCTATGTAAAACCAAAGGGCCTCTGAGTGGGGGCATTTTTGGCCCCATGCTATAATTTGAACAATCTTGGTAGAAATTCATTAGATGAAGCATCATACCAAATATCAAAGTCCTGGGCCTTGCCATTTCAGAGAAGATTTTTAAAGATCATTCCTATATAAGCCTATGTAAAACCAAAGTGCCCCGGGGCGGGGTCATTTTTGGTCCCAGCACTATAATTTTAATAATCTTGGTAGGGGTCCACTAGATGAAGCTTTATACCAAATATCAAAGTCTTGGGCTATGCGGTTTCAGGAGATGATTTTTAAAGAGTTTTCCTATATAAGTCTATGTAAAACAAAATTAAGGGCCCCAGGAGCGGGGGCATTTTTGGCCCTAGGGATATAATTTGAACAATCTTGGAAGAGGTTCATTAGATGAAGCTTCATACCAAATATCAAAGTCCTCTGCCTTGCGGTTTCAGAGAAGAAGATTTTTAAAGACTTTTCCCTATATAAGCCTATGTAAAACCAAAGGGCCCTGGGGCAGGGGCATTTTTGGCCCCAGCACTATAATTTGAACAATCTTGGTAGAGGTCCACTAGATGAAGCTTCAAACCAAATATCAAAGACCTGGGCCTTAAGCTTGTTGTTTCAGAGAAGAAGATTTTTAAAGATTTTCCCTATATAAGTCTATGTAAAACCAAAGGGTCCCAGAGCGGGGGCACTTTTGGCCCCAGGGCTATAATTTGAACAATCTTCGTAGAGGTCCATTAGATGAAGCTTCATACCAAATATCAAAGTCCTGGGCCTTGCGGTTTCAGAGAAGAAGATTTTTAAAGATTTTACTATGTAAGCCCATGTAAAACCAAAGGGCCCCGGGGCGGGGGCATTTTTGGCCCCAGCACTATAATTTGAACAATCTTGGTAGGGGTTCACTAGATGAAGTTTCATACCAAATTTCAAAGACCTGGGCCTTGCGGTTTCAGAGAAGAAGATTTTTAAAGTTTTCTGTGGAAAAAATCTATTTTTGGCTTCTGTGACCTATATGTGCAATGGACCGAAACCATTTGAACAACTTTGAAAGGGGTCCACCTAAGGATCATTCCTGTGAAGTTTGGTCAAAATCCGATCAGTGGTTTAGGAGGAGATGTCGTTTGAAGAAATTGTTTACGCACGGATGACAGACAAAAAGTGATCCTAATATAAAACACAAGAGGCCCATGATGGCCCTGGATCGCTCACCTGATCCATAGAGTAACAAGTGGGCCCCGGGGAGGGCCATTATTGACCCCAGGGTTATAATGTGCATAATGTTGAGGGAGGTCTAAAAAGGTGAAGCTTCATACCAAATATCAACAAAAGACTATAATTTGAACAATGTTGGCAAAGGTCCACTAGATGAAGCTACACAACAAATATCAAAGACCTGGGCCTTGTTGTTTCAGAGAAGAAGATTTTCAAAGATTATCTCTATTATAAGTCTATGTAAAACCAAAGGGCCCTGGGGCGGGGGCATTGTGGCCCCAGGGCTATAATTTGAACAATCTTGGTAGAGGTCCACTAGCTGAAGCTTCATACCAAATGTCAAAGACCTAGGCCTTGTGGTTTCAGAGTAGAAGATTTTTCAAGATTTTCCCTATATAAGTCTGAAAAACCAAAGGGCCCAGGAGCGGGGGCAATTTTGGCCTCAGGGCTATAATTTGAACAATCTTGATAGAGGTCCACAAGATGAAACTTCATACCAAATATCAAAGACCTGGGCCTTGCAGTTTCAGAAAAGAAGATTTTTAAAGATTTTCCCTATATAAGCCTATGTAAAACCAAAGGGCCCCGGGGCGGGGGCATTTTTGGCCCCAGCACTATAATTTGAACAGTCTTGGTAGGGGTCCACTTGATGAAGCTTCATACCAAATAGCAAAGACCTGGGCCCTGCAGTTTCAGAGAAGAAGATTTTTTAAAGATTTTCCCAAAATAAGCCCATGTAAAACCAAAGGGCCCTGGGGCGGAGGCATTTTTGGCCCCAGCACTATAATTTGAACAATCTTGGTAGGGGTCCACTAGATGAAGCTTCATACCAAATATCAAAGACCTGGGCCTTGCAGTTTCAGAGAAGAAGATTTTTAAAGTAAAACAAAGGGCCCAGGGGCGGGGGTATTTTTGGCCCCAGCACTATAATTTGAATAATCTTGGTAGGGGTCCATAAGATGAAGATTCATACCAAATATCAAAGACCTGGGCCTTGCAGTTTCAGAGAAGAAGATTTTTAAAGATTTTCCCTATATAAGCCCATGTAAAACCAAAGGGCCCCGGGGCGGGGGCATTTTTGGCCCCAGCACTATAATTTGAACAATCTTGGTAGGGGTCCACTAGATGAAGCTTCATACCAAATATCAAACACCTGGGCCTTGCGGTTTCAGAGAAGAAGATTTTTAAAGATTTTCCCTATATAAGCCTATGTAAAACCAAAGGGCCCCGGGGCGGGGGCATCTTTGGCCCCAGCACTATAATTTGAACAATCTTGGTAGGGGTCCACCAGATAAAGATTCATACCAAATATCAAAGACCTGGGCCTTGCAGTTTCAGAGAAGAAGATTTTTAAAGATTATCCCTATATAAGCCCATGTAAAACCAAAGGGCCCCGGGGCGGGGGCATTTTTGGCCCCAGCACTATAATTTGAACAATCTTGGTAGGGGTCCACTAGATGAAGCTTCATACCAAATATCAAAGACCTGGGCCTTGCAGTTTCAGAGAAGAAGATTTTTAAAGATTTTCCCTATATAAGCCCATGTAAAACCAAAGGGCCCCGGGGCGGGGGCATTTTTGGCCCCAGCACTATAATTTGAACAATCTTGGTAGGGGTCCACTAGATGAAGCTTCATACCAAATATCAAAGACCTGGGCCTTGCAGTTTCAGAGAAGAAGATTTTTCGGTGAAAAAAATCTATTTTTGGCTCCTGTGACCCATATGTGCAACGGACCGGAACCATTTGAACAACTTTGAAAGGGGACCACCTAAGGATCATTCCTGTGAAGTTTGGTCAAAATCCGCTCAGTGGTTTAGGAGGAGATGTCGTTTGAAGAAAAAGTTTACGGACGGACGCACGCACTGACGGACGACGGACGACGGACAAAAAGTGATCCCAAAAGCTCACCTCGTCACTACGTGACGGTGAGCTAAAAAGGATACTGACACATGGTGCACTGGCACATGGTGCAGATCAGATGCTGCAGAATGCAGCATATAATCAGGACCTACACTGTTTGCAAGAAGTTCAGCCATTTTCCAAACAGATTTTGAAGAAATCACAACCTAACACCCCTAAATCTTTTAAATGGAATTGTGCTCTATATATACGGAAGATTCCATTTGGTACAAAATGGGTTAAATGATGACAAGTTCCTGACAGTATATTGCTGAATATACTATCATAAACAAGAGGCCCATGGGCCACAATGCTCACCAGAACTCAGGCAGACACTGCCCACTGGCAGCCATGTATGGTTTCAGGTTTTAATTTATTGCTTATAAAGTCTCCCAAACAAACCCCCATTTCAAAATGAGCACCCATGTGGACTCTGTATCTGAAATATTAGGCCTTTTATGAGGAGGAAGGATGAGACATGGACCCAACAGAGCCCTGAATGGTATCACTGAATCCATCTTATCATAAGGTACATGAATATATATGGTTTAGGGGTTGGGATGTTTACTGTTCCTGAGATATAAGGCCTTTTAAGCTGCGAAGGGGTTGGAGCATAGCCCTGGCAGACCCCAGGAAAGCCAAGATTGTTGTCACTGAATGTGTCTTATAATAAGGACCAAGAAAATATATTGTTTAGGGGTGGGGATATGAACAGTTTCCAAGATATGAGGCCCTCTTATGATGAGGAGAGGAATGGCCCCTGTGGACCACCAAGTTTGTGTGACTGAATGTGTCTAATCATAAGAAACAAGAATATATATGATTATGAGGTGGGGATCTTAATGGTGTCTGAGATATATGGCCTTTTATGAAGTACAGGCGTGGGCCATGGCATCAGCATGTTGCCCTAGCACATAGACGCATTGATGTGAGTGAATGAGTCTTATTATAGGGAACACAAATATACATATTTTAGGGGTGGGGATCTGAACAGTTTCTGAGATATATTGCATTTTATGAAGTGGAAGGGTGGGGCATAGCCCCAGCACACCCCCAGAGACCCCTAGGTTGGTATCACTGAATGTGTCTCATCATAAGGAACAAGAATATATATGGTTTAGGGGTGGGGGTTCTGAATGGTTTCTGAGATATTGAGCCTTTTACGAAGTGGAGGGAGTTGGGCATGGCCCGGGCACATCCCAGAGGACCCCCAGGTTGGTTTCAATGAATGCGTCTTATCATATGAAACAAGAATATATATGGTTTTGGGATGGGGATCTGAATGGTTTCCGAGACGTATCACCTTTTATGAAGTGGAGTTGTGGGGCACAGCCCCCGTGCGGCCCTTAGATTGGTATCACTGAATGCGTCTTATCATAAGTAACAAGAATTTAAATGCTTTAGGGGTGGGGATCTGAACGGTTTCTGAGATATTGGGCTTTTACTAAGTGCAGGGGGTGGGGCATAGCCCTGGCACATCCTAGGGGACCCCCAGATTGGTGTCACTGAATGCGTCTTTTCATAAGAAACAAGAGTATACATGGTTTTGGGGTGGGGATCTGAAGGGTTTCCGAGATATATCACCTTTTATGAAGTGGAAGGTTGGGGCATAGCCCTGGTGCGGCCTGGGAGATCCTTAGGTTGATATCACTGAATGCATCTTAACATAAGGAACAAGAATTTATATGGTTTAGGGGTGGGGATCTGAACGGTTTCTGAGATATTGGGCCTTTTATGAAGTGGAGGGGTCGGGCATAGCCCCCGTGCTGCAAGGGAGACCCTAAGGTTGGTATCACTGAATGCATCTTATCATAAGGAACAAGAATTTAAATGGTTTAGGGTGGGGATCTGAACGGTTTCTGAGATATTCAGCCTTTTACGAAGTGGAGGGGGTGGGGCATAAGCCCCGCCACATCCTAGGGGACCCTCAGATTGGTGTCACTGAATGCGTCTTATCATAAGAAACAAGAATATATATAGTTTAGGGGTGGGGATCTGAATGGTTTCTGAGATATATGGCATTTATGAAGTGGAAGGGTGGGGCATGGCCCTAGGGCACCCCAGAGAGACCCCAATGTTGGTATCACTGAATGTGTCTTATCATAAGGAACAAGAATATATATGGTTTAGGGGTGGGGATCTCAATGGTTTCTGAGATAAATGGTATTTTATGATGTGGAGGGGGTGGGGCATGTCCCCGGCACATCCCGGGGGGACCCCAAGGTTGGTGTCACTTAATGCATCTTAGCATAAGGAACAAGAATATATATAGTTTAGGGGTAGGGATCTGAATGGTTTCCGAGATAAATGGCATTTTATGAAATAGAGGGGGCAGGGCATGTCCCCGGCACATCCCGGGGGACCCCAGGTTGGTGTCACTTAATGCATCTTATCATAAGGAAGAAGAATATATATGGTTTAGGGGTTGGGATCTGTAAGGTTTCTGAGATATAAGGCATTTTATGAAGTGGAGGGGGCGGGGCATGGCCTCGGCACAACCTAGGGGACCCCAAGGTTGACATAAAAGCATATGGCTGAGAGAAGTTTACTCAAGGAACATGTTTATGTAAGTTTTGTAAAAATATCTGCAATGACTTGGCAGTAAATGCCATTTTTCAGTTTTCCCCATTATAAGTCAATGGAAACTCTAAGTTGCCATAGCAACAAAACTAAAAGGCCAAATTTCATAAAAAACACAAAACCTGTAAAGGCAAATATGGTGAATATTTTCATAAAGTCTCAGCCTCCTAGAGCATATGGTTTCTGAGGAGATGATTTCATAAGTATTTTTTGTCTATTTTTTGCATTTTGGTTTCCATGGCAACCAATAAAAATGAGCAGAAGGCTTAAAATCATACAGCAGATAGTAGATTGCCTATGGAACATTTCTATGAAAGTTTTCTCAAAATATCTGCAGAGGCTTGGCAGTAAATGCCATTTTTCAATTTTCTCCATTATAAGTCTATGGAAACTACAAGTTGCCATAGCAACCAAACTAATGAGCCGATTTTGATAAAAAAACACAAACTTTCAATCCCCCAGCCCAAGGATGCTACAGATAAAATTTGGGCCCAATCAGCCCAGTGGCTTCAGAGATGTCGTTTAAAAGTGTTGATGCAGACGCAGACGCAGACACAGACGCAGACGCAGACGACGACGGACAACTGCCTATCCTATAAGCTCCCCCGGAGCCTTCGGCTCTGGTGAGCTAAAAATATTGTAATATCCAAAAAGACATAATATAAGAGTAACAAAGGCATTAACCCTTATCCTGCTGAATATATTAATAAAGCCACACCCATTTCCAGCTATCAGCCAATCAGATTACTTGATATATTATATTCATTCAGTTCACAAACTACATGACAAATAGTGTAGATCCTGATCAGATGGCTTCTTTAGCCATCTGATCTGGATCTACACTGTTTGCAAAGGCAGGGTTTTCGTAAACAGCAGGATAAGGGATAACATAACATGTACAGTCGAACTTCAATGGCTCGAACACCTTTGGGACCTCAAAAATCTGTTCGAGACGGGTGGTTCGAGCCACTGAGGGAGACTGCCAGGAGGTATACGGTATACTTTTGCATATCTTTTCGGTGTTTTATAATGAAAATGTATGCTGTGTGTACTCATAAGAATCGCCTCATCGAGACGATTCTAATAAGTACGCACAGCATACATTTGCAAGATAAAAGACAACACGAGGGCCCAGAGGGCCCTGGTTCGCTCACCTGTGTGTCACTGTCTCAAGTGCATTCTATTTTTAGCTCTTGTGGCCATCTTGTTCATCAGCAGAGTGATTTTAGCTTATTTGGTAGGGAGTAACCTAGGCAACATTCCTGGGTACTTTGAATCAAATTGGCCTTAGGGTCTAGGGGGAGTTTCCGTTTGAATCAAAGGGGGTCTTTCAAGGTATAGGAAATTTGCATTGGTTTCTGCCCACGCTTGGATTTTGATGAAATTATGCACAATAATTGCCTTGGGTATAACCATTATAATTATGATGCATTCACTTTGAAATTTTATTTCCATAGTAAATTTTTACATATTTTATGAAGTCTCAATCACAACAGACAGTACGCTCATATAAACTTGTCTACAGTATTCAGAGTTTCATATATCTAATGCTACTATGTTTTATGAAATAAAGCCATAATTGGTGAGTTAGTTGATACTATGAATGACCTCATATGTCTAGTAATAGTGGCTGGGCATTCAGTTTTCTTTGATGGTGTCCCCATATTTCAGCTCCTGTTTTTGTATTCATTAAATATTTATATGCATTTTTACCATGTTCCAATTTTTGTCAAGACGCCATTTTAGCATAAAAACTACCCACATATCTTAGGAACGTGTTGATGAATTTTGATGGAAATTGAGGACCGGTAACATTGTGTTTTTACAGACTGAATACTGATAGTCCTGATTCAGCAAATTATATGATTATCATGTTTTGGTCATGCTTTTTAATAATACTTTACTAGTGCTTTCAATTTGGATGGCTATAGTATAGTATGGTTTGTGTAAGTAGTTCATAGCATAATTATAAGTTTTATTTTAAAACGTCCATTTCAGTAAATTTGCCCCCTAACATCATCAAACGCACCCATGTTATCATGTGCACAGTTTTCTTTCTGTCTTTCTTGTCTAATTTGGTAATGGTGCTAAGGTGATGTTTAGATTTAACATTCAAATCAACAACATACCAGTCACTTTAGATGGTGCTTCAGATTTTGTCAGATTTGTTATCCAACTGGAGATAAATGACTCTCAAGTCAAACTGTTGTTTGTTTATTTAACCCTAACTGTCCATTTAAAAAGAAAGGTTTACTCTAGGGAAAATCAATAACACTTGAGATTACTTTTCCTGGACATTAAGTTTTCAGAATTTGTATCTGCATAGGCACTAACCAATCTATCTTTTTTGTATAGCCCTATGAACGAAATCAAACGGCTTCCTGAAGCTTTATTCCAAAGCCATTTGAATTTGCTTTTAGAATCCACATGGTCGTACATTTGTCAGTGTTCCAAAACTTATGTGATCATGATTGTGTTGTCTATATATTTGTATAGGTCTTTCACTTCATTTACCTATCTCAGCAGTTGTTGCAGTAATTACAAAGCACATTATGTAAGATATCGAGAAGCATTTAAACTGTTGATAATAATTATTCAATCTGTGAGTAGTTATCACATTACTCCTAGGATTTTAAATTATTTTCAGTAAATACATTGTGATGTTTTTTTTTCTGTCCAAACACTGCAATGCACTTTCTAAGCTCAGAGATACATTGCAAAGAAATGTACTGGTAATTATTAATGAACAAAAAGCAAGCAAGAACAGTGCTTTAAAAAATAGTGAACTTGCATTCAGCAGAAACATTCAAGAAGTGGTTGAAAGTTTTACAACCAGATACAAATACTAAAAGCTTGCTTCCGATAAATTAACCACGTATATTGACAAAGTAAATAGAAAAAATAAGACACTAAAGAAACGTCAACAATTACAATACCAATGCAGAAAAGAGATATTTATGCATGTGTACTATAAGGAAGGAAACTGTTTCTCTCCCTGTCTAATAGCAAAATTTCTCTAGGTCATGGGACAGCTTTGTTTACACCAAATATTCTGCGCCTCATCCATCAATGATATCTTTTGCAACAGAAACTCAATATCAGTGACATTTCGATTTTTGGAAATACTAACCAATAATTACTGTAACTTTTTGTTAGGTTAATAATCCAGCGTTCATAAAGACAGAGTATATCTAAGGCTTAATCTGGCCATGGATTTATCAACAGAACTATTTTTACTAGTAACAACAAACCACTGACCATTGCGTCCTTGCATACCAGCTTGGTATGGAAATGAAAATAATGGATCTCCTTGCCTTACACTTATTTGAGTAGCATGACTTATGCAAAGTCATTAAATAAAGTTGCACATGTTCACATTAATTTTGCTGCTAATAAAAAAGCAATATATGTTGTTAAGCCTAATTTGTTAATTACAATACCTTTTGATTAAGTGTTTTACTATCTACTATTTTGGATAGATCATAGTGTATAAATGAATGGAAAATATCAGAAATTCATGATATTTTAACAGTTTCTAAGCTAGATCAGCTCAATATGTATTCATTTTGATTTGTATAATCTCATTTTTATAACGTAAGTGTTACGAATTGCCTTTTTGTAAGGTTCTTGGATGATTTCAATAAAATAATAAATTTTGCAGAAACGACTTACATCTATTAAAGGTGTAAAACTACAGTGTTACCGGTTTTTGATTTTCAGGAAATTTGGCATAGCTAAAGAAGATACATATGGCAAGTTATCCTAGCAAAATGAAATCTTGACAAAGACTAGAACATATTTATCTTAGGGATTGAATTTTGATAATTTTTTAAAATTTTAATTAAAAAATGAGATTTTTGTTAATTATTTTATCAGAAAATGTAAACTTTAATTAATTCAAAAGGTTTTTTAGTATCAAAGGAATGCCTATGGAGTTCTGCATTCAATCCAGTTCACAGATCTTGAAACTAAATAAAACATAAGATTTAAGACGCACTTATTTATAGACAGATACCAGCTCATGGAGGGAGTCAGTTAGAGTGGCCTCCTGAGTCCTACTTTGATTTATATAATTTATTAAATACATTTTTATAGGTTGTATATGCTGAGTTATTAATATACAAAGTTTAAAGAAAAAACATGCATGGGCACAAATGAAAGACCCCCTTTACAATATTTTTCTATTTTTACCTTCGGTGGCCATTTTGTTCATCCGAGTGGGATTGTTTTAGCCTATTTGGTAGAGGATACTCTAAGCAACATTGTTGCAAGGAACCTAAATGCTAAATATGAAGGCTGTATCTCAAATGCTTTAAAAGTTATGACAAAGTAGGTCAAAGGTCAAGGTCATGGGTCAAAAGTTTTGAATGGCTGAGAAAACCTTGTCACAAGGAACATGCACGCCAAATATGAAGGCTCTATCTCATATGGTTCAAAAGGTATGATAAAGTAGGTCACAGGTCAAGGTCACAGGTCAAATCTTTATGAGTGGATAGCCCTTGTCAGAAGGAACCTACACGTCAAATTTGAAGGCTTTATCTCAAACGGTTCAAAAGTTATGACAAAATAACCTACTGATCTACTTTTTGATTTGACATGACCCATATTCGAACTTAACTGAGATATTGTCCAGATGATCATTCTGAGCAAGTTTTATGATGATTTGACTGAAACTGTGGCCTCTAAGAGTGTTCAAAACGTTTTTCTATTATTTGACCTGCTGACCTACTTTTTGACCCATATTCAAACTTGACACAGATATTGTCAAGATGATCATTCTCAGCAAGTTTGATGATGATCAGACCAAAACTTGGGCCTCCAGTGTGTTCACAAGGTTTTTCAACAATCTGACCTACATATTGACCAGACGTGACCCATATTCCAAATTAACCGAGATATTGTCAAATGATCATTTTGAGCAAGTTTGATGATGATCGGACCAAAACTGTAGCCGCCAGTGTGTTCAGAGGGTTTTTCTATGATTTGACCTACTGACCTACTTTTTGACCCAACATGACCCATATTTGAACTTGACTGAGATATTGTCAAGATGATCATTCTGGGCAAGTTTGATGATGATCGGACCAAAACTGTGGCCTCTAGTGTGTTCACAAGCTTTTTCTATGATTTGACCTACTGACATACTTTTGACCCGACATGACCTGTATTCAAACTTGACCCTGATATTGTCAAGACTATCATTCTGAGCAAGTTTGATGATGACCAGACCAAAACTGTGACCTCTAGTGTGTTCACAAGGTTTTTCTCTGATTTGACCTACTGGTATACTTTTTGACCCTACATGACCCATATTCGAACTTGCCCGAGAAATTGTCAAGATAATCATTTGGAGCAAGTTTCATGATGATCAGACAAAAACTGTGGCCTCTAATGTATTCACAAGGTATTTATATGATTTGACCTACTGACCTACTTTGTGACCCGACATAACCCATATTCGAACTTGACCGAGATATTGTCAAAATGATCATTCTGGGCAAGTCTGATGTTGATCGGACCAAAACTGTGGCCTCTAGTGTGTTCACAAGGTTTTTTTATGATTTGACCTACTGACCTACTTTTTGACCCGACATGACCCGTATTCAAACTTGACCAAGATATTGTCAAGATGATCATTCTGGGCAGGTTTGATAATGATTGGACCAAAACTGCGGCCTCTAGTGTATTCACAAGGTTTTTCTATGATTTGACCTACTGACCTACTTTTTGACCTGGCATGACTCATATTCCAATGAGACCAAGATATTATCAAGATGATCATTCTGAGCAAGTTTGATGATGATTGGACATAAATTGTGGCCTCTAGTGTGTTCAGAAGGTTTTTCTGAGATTTGACCTACTGACCTACTTTTTGACCCGACAACACTCATATTCGAACTTGACTGAGATATTGTCAAGATGATCATTCTGGGCAAGTTTGATGATGGTCGGACCAAAACTGTGGCCTCCCATGTCTTCACAAGGTTTTTTTTCTGATTTGACCTACTGATCTACTTTTTGACCCGACATGACCCATATTCGAACTTGACCGAGATTTTGTGGTGGTACAAATTGTGTGTAAGTTTAGTTAAAATCAAATCATAAATGAAACATCTATCATGCAGACAAGACAAAAATAGGCAATTTTTGCCCTTTCAGGGGCCGTAACTCCGTAACACATGATGGGATATGGCTGGTTCAAGAAAGGAACCCAGATCTCATGGTGGTATAAGTTGTGTGCAAGTCTGGTTAAAACCAAATCATAAATGAAGATGCGATCGTGCGGACAAGACCAAAATAGGCAATTTTTGCCCTTTCAGGGGCCGTAACTCCATAACACATGATGGGATATGGCTGGTTCAAGAAAGGAACCCAGATCTCATGGTGGTACAAGTTGTGTGCAAGTCTGGTTAAAATCAGATCATAAATGAAGATGCTATCGTGCGGACAAGACCAAAATAGGCAAATTTTGCCCTTTCAGGGGATAACTCCGTAACACATGATGGGATATGGCTGGTTCAAGAAAGGAACCTAGATCTCATGGTGGTACAAGTTGTGTGCAAGTCTGGTTAAAATCAAATCATAAATGAAGATGCTATCGTGCGGACAAGAAATTGTTTACGCACGGACGGACAGACGCACTGACGACGGACAAAATGTGATCACAAAAGCTCACCTTGTCACTACGCGACAGGTGAGCTAAAAATCTTCTAAATCATCCCACACTATTGCTTATGTCGAGGATTTCCCTTGGGTCTCAAGAACGGGTTCGACTCAGCCATGGTAAACGAGCCATCGGTGTTTGAGCCATCGAAGTTCTACTGTATATATGTATTTGTATGTTTCCTAATTTTTCTATATATAAGTATTGCAGGACTTTGCAGACTATTCTACAAACTATCCAACAATGTGAGGCAATACTTCTTTAATAACAAAACATGATCACAAAATCTGGTCAGATATGTCCAGTAAATATTCTCTGACCCAGTGAATTTTAAGTACACTGTATTCATTTACAGTATAAGCAAAATTAAGCAGTAAATATGCATACTTACGGGCGTAAACTGAGCAAAACTGTCCCGGAGAAATTCTGCCACAAAGTTGATGTCATGCTGGGTCATCTGAAATAAAATAGAGCCATATTTTCACAACTCTTTGACAAACAAACTTTATCATCGGCTTGTCTATTTCTCAATGAAATGCATAGCTAGGACCAAAAGTGACACTTTAACCCTTGTCCTGCTGAGCCCGGATATGACTTATCTTTGAAACAATGACGATCCAGATCAGATGGCTTCTGAAGAAGCCATCTGATCAGGATCTTCATTGTTTGTCATTCAGCTCATGAATTTGTTGCAATAATTTGCATCAAGTAATCTGATTGGTTGATAATCAGTAGTGGGTGTGGCATATATCAATATTCAGCAGGTCAAGGGTTAAGATAAACTGATAGATCTCAACAGAAAACAGGGCTGTCTGAGAACAATCAGCTTTCTTTTTCATTTGTTATTCTTAATACAAGAAAAAGATTTCATTACGATAACACACCCGTGTGACATAGTGCATTTTTTTCTCATCTACAAAATGGTTACTTTTCTGATGAAAATCTGTGATAATTTTCTTATTTATACTGCAAACATAGGTTGTGGGTAGCCACAACTTATGTGTTGGAGCAGAAATAAGAAAAATAATGTATACCCCTGTAAACCCCAGTTTCCTCTATATAAAGTGGGGTTTAGGGGGTTCTTCATTTCACGGACTTGTTCATGTATATTGAATCCACTTTCACAAAACAGAAACAACACGACGTTTTTGTGAAACACTGATGCCCCCGGACAGCGCATGTTAAATATGAAAGCAGTATCACTAAGCAATCAAAAGGTATGGCCAGTGTTCAAGTCTTAAAAAAGTAGGTCAAGGTCACAAGGTAAAAAATTAACGAATCATTGAAAAGGTCTTGTGACATAGAATGCACATGTGAAATATGAAAGCCTTATCACTTACCAATCTAAAGTTATGGCCAATGTTAAAGTTTTTAAAAAGTGGGTCAAACGTCAAGATCACGAGGTCAAAAATTATGGTACCACTGGAAAGGTCTTGTGACAAGGAATGCACATGTGAAATATGAAAGCCCTTTCAATTACCAATCGAAAGTTATGGACAATGTTTAAGTTTTAAATAGTAGGTCAAAGGTCAAGGTCATGAGTTCAAAAATTATGGTACCAATAGAAAGGTCTTGTGACAAGGAATGCACTATAAATATGAAAACCCTATCAGTTACCATTCAAATGTTATGTTATGCCCAATGTTAAGGTTTTTGCGGACAGACAAACAGAGAAACAGTCGGACACAGACCAAAAACTATATGCCCCCGAATCTTTGATTCCAGGGGGGGGGGGGGAGGGGGCAAAAAATGAGGTTACTACTACAAGTTCATCTTAACCCTTATCCTTCTGAATAATTATGCCACACCCATTTCTGACTATCAACCAATCAAATTACTTGATACAATTTATTCATTTAAGTTTGCAAACTGAGTGACATAGAGTGTAGATTCGGATCAGATGGCTTCTCCAGAAGCCATATGATCTGGATCTACAGTTTGTAACGGAAGGGGTTGTCGTGTTCTGCAGGATGAGGGGTTAACTTGTAGCAAAATATTTTGACAATCATTCAATACTTTTGTCAGGATAGGTTTTGTTTGTTTGTCGGTTGGGGTTTAACAGCCAGTCAACACTATTTATGTTATATCGAGCTGGTCAATTTATCTAACCACACTTTTCCTGGGCAAGCTTATGAATCAGCAGTTAACCAATAAAGTACAGTTTCCTTTGCCAGAAACTGAAAACTACCTTTCTTGAGTCAGCAGAAGGAGAGAATGACTACAGAAAATATTTCATTATCCAGCTCCATTTAGGAATGTTGCCGGCCCAGTGGGCATCAAACTCGCAACCACCTGATCACCAAAAGTGACGACAGAACAATTTATATATACAGTATTATAAATCAAGTCAATTCTATACATTGTAGAATATATTAATTGACTGCTGTAAATGGTTACACTTTGTCCAAACTTTGTGGGCAATTTGTGTTAGAATATTGGTAAACTGATACTATATACAATGTTCTTTAAGAAACAGGCTTATTTTCAGTTTATGTTTCACGGTCTCCCAAAAATATTTCACCTAAGTGAGCTGATCATTAATCAGTGGATGGCAAAAACTGTAGTGCACAGAAAAAAATAGCTATCATTACTTCTTACTCGTGAGACACAAGAACAGCTTATTCAAAACTCTGAGTCCAGGGCCTGTGGTAATAAAACTTTTTCATGCTCAAGTCACTTTTAGCATGTTTGTCCTGCTAACAAATTTTAAAATGCCAACAATTGTTGGCATTTTAAAATCTGTGAGTAGGACAAATAACATTCTCTGCTGAATTGGGGAGATAATAACCTCTCTTGTTTGTGTTTTAATTTTTATGAGCATTACAAATATAGTGCTCAACTGAGTTGAGGATGAAAAAAGTTTCATAATCTTGGAGCCAGGGCCCGTTGTCCGAAGCTAATGATAGATTGATTAAGTTGAATTAAATGAAATGTCAACTCTTCATCATCATCATCAACATATTTTTGATTAACATGCAGGTACAGGGGCAACGTCCACATAAGTGGCACCCCTTCCAGGTAGCTGGCTTGCTGCATGCATGGCAGATCTTACACCAGATCTCCAGGCTTGTCTATCATGAGGATCGATAGCAGAGAGCTTCCATTCTCTGCAATCTCTTTCTGTCAGCTGCTTCCATGTCATCTTGGGCCTTCCAGGCCCCCGCATTCCACCTACCTGTATGTCAAAGGCCGTCTTGACTGCATCATTGGCCGCCCCCGCCCCCGCCAATCGGGGCTTGAATAAATAGATGGGCTGCATGATGCTTCCACGCAGAGCTAAAACCGTCCACACACTAGTACTGGTAAACCGCTTAGAGGATCTAAGCCTGTCCTGGAATGGCAGTGCGAGTCGGACCGTCCATGCTTATAAACCGTATTGGTTTCATTGGGCGACAGGGCTTGAGATGTCATTTCATCTCAATGTCGGGTAAAAGTCCCACAAAATTGGAAGCAGCATCTCCAAAATGACCTATACTGTGTTGATGGGGACGTTAAACCTCAAATCAAACAAACAAAACAAAAGACTGCATCATTGGAGCATTCCACATGTCCATACCAACAGAGCCTTCTCTCTATCAGCATGAGGTCCAGGTCCTTAATGCCAAGACGCTCAAGTAACTCACTGGACCTGATGGTGACAGTGTCCTGTGGCTTGACATTGCAGATCTGTCTGATCAATGCCGTCATTCCGCTGAAAAAGTTGGAGGTTTGGCTTTGTCAATGGCCATGTCTCACTGGCATGGAGCATTGAGCTTCGCACACAAGAGCTGTACACATGGCCACATGTCTTGAATGAGAGGTGGCAGGAAGAGGGAACTGTTTGAAAGGTCGCAACCACCAGCTGCTGAGAGCATATTACCAAAGTAGCAAAAGGAAGCTACAACCTCCAGCTTGTCGGATCCGGCTTGGACATCCCTCTGTGGTCTGCCATCCAAGGGTCGTGCAGTTCCTTGGCACCGTGTACATCTGTAATCAGGGTCCACTATCAAGGGCTTGAGCCCAATGCATTTCTTGTGCACCCAGAACTTGCAGCCATTACAAAAGATACTGTTGCTGCCCACTCCAGTGCGACATACAGCGCATGGGAACTGGCCTGTACTCTGCAGGAGGTCCACACCTGAACCACAGATCATGATCTTTGCCTTTCCTGCTTTCACTCTCAGCCCTTTCGCCTCAATTGCGTCTTTCCAAGTTAAGATCCTCCTGATACATTCCTCAAGGGATTCAGCTATGGTGACAAGGTAATCAGTATACAGGTCCTCCCAGGGGACTCCAGAGCGGAACTCGCATGACAAGGCTTCAAGCACAATGATGAAAAGCAGTGGGCTGAGAACAGAGCCCTGATGAACACCCACCTTCACTTCGAATTCTTCACTGTAACCAACACCAACAGGGACATGGCTTCAAGCATTAGCATACATCCCTTGGACCAGTTGCATAATCCACTTGTCCACACCAAGTTTTCTTAGTGCCCACCAAATGACTTTCCGAGGCACTCGATCAAATGCCTTCTCCAGGTCTACAAAAGCCATGTAGAGTCTCCTGTTGGCCGCCAGATACTTCTCTTGCAGCTGCCGTACAACAAAAATTGCGTCTGTTGTGCCTCTCCCTGGGGCGAAGCCAAACTGGGAATCGTCGATGGACACCAACTGCCTAATGAGGCCATCCACAATCCTCTCCAGGACTTTCATGACCTGTTCTGTCAGCTTGAGACCACGGTAGTTGCCCCGTTCCAATGCATTGCCCTTGTAGAGACAGACAATAAAAGTAAAAACTCTGTTCCCTGTCAGAGGGTACCTTTCCATCACGGATGATTGCAGCTGCAAGGTCTCGGATCAACGAGGCACCTGCATCACCTGCAGCTCTTATCATCTCCACCACTATGCCAGAAGGGCCTGGTACATTGCAAGTCTTCATCTGAGAGATAGCCTTCTTAACCATATCAATAGTGATTGGGATTGGCGGCCCTTCCACTGGTGGTTCATCAGACAGGTGGTCTGGGTCCCAGTCAAACTCAACATTGAGTAGCCTTTGGTAGTGTTCTAACCAGGCCCTCTGCTTTGAGTCTTCACTCATTGACATCCCCCTGCATCGTTCTTTACTGGTTTGTCACCTACAACATTGGCATTCTCTCTTCTCATCTGGTTAGCAAGGCGGTATACTTCTGAGGACTTAGGGTCAATATTCTTGTAGATCTTCTTCTCAGCTTCTTGGCGAGCATGGTGCACCGCACGTCTGGCAATGCGTCTTGTGGGTCATATTGTGTCATCTCTCACAGAAAGGGAGAAAAGAGGTTTTGTTTGTATGAACTGCAATTTAACATTCCCGTCAACACTATTAAGGTCATTTTAGAGATGTTGCTTCCAATTTTGTGAGACTTTTACCCAACCCAGAGCAATAGATATTATACTTGCTGAAACATTTCACATCTTGACCACTAACGAGCTTGTTCAGCTAACGATGCTTTGAGCAATTGAACCAAAATATTTACCTTGCTAAGTTCTGGTGGCGGTTTGTCTGGAGATAAACGTAATATTACTGAAATACAAAACAAAGCAGAAATTTACAATACCTGAGAACCTGTGGTTTTGTTTTTGTATTATTTGTTAGTCTAAAGGGCCCTGTCAACACTACAGTATAGCTCCAATATATCGCGTTCCGATATTTCGGGATGTCCAATCTATCGCGGTCGCGCCGTGGATCCCGTTTTTTTTTTTCCCTTAAATATTCATTTAAAAAAAAAATAGAGTTTTAAGTTGTTAAAATTTATTTAAAACCAGGTTAAACCAGGCCCCAACAGCATTTGACTTTTCCCGGCCAGCGTCTGCTATTTGGCGCCAAAACATAACCATTCACGAGATCGCAGAAAAGTCCGTTTTTATGATGCAAACATCTACCGTTAGATGTAGCTAATTGTCTGAGGAGGGATTAAATCATTTTCACATTGATTGTGGATTAAATTTTATGATTGGAAGATAAACGCCAATTAGAGACATAACTTGACCATATTTTCACACCTTTTCGACACGCACCGCAGGGTGGCAATTATATGACAGGGATTAACAATAGTGTCATGACATTTGCTCACAAGACAATTGCCCACAAGACAGTTGCTCACAAGACAATTGCTCACAAGACAATTGCCCACAACCTTAATGGAAAATAGGACAATTGCTCAAAACACTATTTTTTTTCATTATTTCATTTTTATTTTGAAAGTCTTTTATTTATATTTTCTATAGTATATGGGAACCATTTCTTCCTGAAAGTATTATGTAACAGTTAATCAGCTAGATTTCAACTAATTAGTGATAACTAAAACATCAGTAGTTCATCAGTAGTTCGATGAAATGTTGGCCAACTAGTCTAATCACTTAACTACAGTCAGTGGTAGTCAGCTTAAATTATCAATATTATATACTAAGCAGCTTGCTTTTGATTGATTGATTGATTGATTTGAGGTTTAATGTCCCCCTCAGCACTATATAGGTCATTTTGGAGATGTTGCTTCCAATTTTGTGGGATTTTTACCCGACATTGAGATGAAATGACATCTCAAGCCCTGTCGCCCAATTAAACCAATAAGGTTTATAAGCATGGATGGTCCGACTCGCACTGCTTTGCCTCAGCAGGCTTTGATCATCTAAGCGGTTTACCGGTACTCTTGTGCGGTGGGTTTCAGCTCCGTGTGGAAGCATCATGCAGCCCATCTATTTATTCAAGCCCCGATGAGCGAGGGCTGTTAAGCAGCTTGATAGATTACTCATCATTGATCAAAATTAACCATTATTTATTTATTTATTAATTTTTTGTGTCCAAAGTTTTATAAAACAAAAAATCATTTGATCTCCCCTAATCAATTAAATGTGAGCTTTTTTGCATGTATCACCTAAAATTGGTGACATCATTCAACTTAATTACTTAATGGTATGGATAAACTGTTAATGTTTCAATTATTACTAACTAGTTTAAATCCAATTATCACTAATTAGTTGAAATCCAACGGAAAAAATAGTTCCCATAACTATAGACATATATAAAAATTAAATCATGAAAAAAATAGTGTTGTGAGCAATTGTCCTATTTTCCATTAAGGTTGTGGGCAATTGTCTTGTGAGCAATTGTCTTGTGAGCAACTGTCTTGTGGGCAATTGTCTTGTGAGCAAATGTCCGCACACCTAGTGTCATACCTGAACCGTAATAAATACACAGATGGTTTGTCTCTCAATTGACAGTGCAGCAATTATTGCGATTTACTTACTGGTCTAGTTTTACCTTATTTAAGGACTCAAAAAGACTGACAGTTGTAGACAATTTTTTTTACACTTGCCCGCAATCAAAACACAATAAAATGATAGTTTTGTTGTATAGTTTTTTGGCCCGTGGTAGACGTTAAATAATTTTTTTCCAACCGCTACTTTTAATGATTCTGAGATCTGGCAAGCCAAGGGAAACAACTAGAATTGCTTTAGCGCTTAGCGCTTATGGTAGTTGCGCCCCTTGGCCGTCACCCATTAGAGACAAACAGGGGAACCCGCAAATCCAAAATGGCATCCTGTTTTGACATTTTAGCAATCACATGTTTTCAGACGCAGATTTTCAGCTGTTCTCGAATGTAAGTTAATTGGTAGACAAAGTCCCCTTTGTTTGTTCTGTCACTGAGTATTTCTGAACCTACTTTATAGGTGAAATACGGCCGATAGCATTACTGACAGCCATTAGTGTGGATTGATAAATGGTTCTCACCAAACTATCACCGCGACTTGTAGTGGCATCTCGGCAAACTACCGCGACTTATATCGCGCTCCGACCACATCGCGGTTTTGGGCTATGGCCCCCGACTACCGCGATATATTGGAGCTATACTGTATTAACGTCATGTTGAACCAGGCAACATCATGCACGGCGAAATGAGTTTGCCCAAGAACATCAGAACTGGAGATTGCAAGACTGGCATACACTTCTGTTCAAGGATGAAAGCAGATTTCATCTGAGTGCATGTGATCGACGTGTTCATGTCTTGAGACAACCAGGAGAATGATACAAGGACTGCAACATTGTGGAAAGATAGATATGGAGGGGGGTCAGTGATGGTATGGGGTGGAATTTCTTATGAAGGCCGAACGGACTTGTACGTGATAAATGGACGTATATTGACTGCATTTCGATATCAAGATGAAATTCTAGATCCTATTGTGAGGCCTTTCGCTGGGGCAATCAGGGACAATTTCATTCTGATGCAGGATAATGCGCACCCCCATACTGCTAGAGTGTGCATGGATTACCTTAATCTTGAGACTATTGAAGCAATGGACTGGCCGGCATGTTCTCCTGACTTAAACATAATAAAACATGTGTGGGACATTCTTTACAGATGTATCTCACAGGGGGATCATCCACCAATGCCTATTCAAGAACTCACAAACATCTTTAGACATGAGTGGGAAACACTAGCTTTACAAACTGTTCAAAATTTGGTTCCTAGCATGCCTCGGCGATGCCAGGAGTGTTGTGCTGCTCGCGGTGGTCATTAACATTGCTGACAGGAAAAAAAGAATGCTTTGTGCATGTCTATGACATTTGAAATAATCTGACGTAAAGATGGCGATTTCTCATACATTTATGCAAATTCTTCCTTAACAGGTTAAAGGCTGTGATTTGTGGAAATACGTGTTTGCAACTTTAACTGTTTTGAGCGGTGTATATAAAGCATGAACTTTCCCTTGTTCAACGATTTTAATATTCGTGAGAATGAAAAATATGTTCTTCACTGATTTAAGTAGGAAAACTTTTTTGTAGAATGATGCTGGTATCAATTAGAGATAAACAATTTCAGCAGCTGGCATTTGCAGAACCAATGTCCCTCAAATCTGGAGGCTATTTTTTAAAGAAAAGAGTTTGCTCCCAGATAGTACAACAAGTGGGCCATGATGGCCCTGGATCGCTCACCTGATCCATAGGGTAACAAGTGGGCCCCTTGTGGTCCCCGTGGGGTGGACCATTTTTGGCCCCAGGGCTATAAGTTAGCAATCTTGGTAGAAATCCACAAGACGAAGCTTCATACCAAATATCAAAGGCCTTGGCCTTCTGCTTTCAGACAAGAAGATTTTCAAAGGTTTTCATTGTCTTGACTTCTATTTCTTATGGCTATAATTTGAACAATTTTGATAGAAGTCCACCAGATGAAGGTTCACACCAAATATCAAAGACCTGTGCCTTGCAGTTTCAGAGAAGACGATTTTTAAAGATTTTCCTTATATAACTCTATGTAAAACCAAAGGGCCCCGGGGCAGAGCCATTTTTGGCCCCAGGGCTATAATTTGAACAACTTTGATAGAGGTCCACTAGATGAAGCTTCACACCAAATACCAAAGACCTGGGCCTTGCAGTTTCAGAGAAGAAGATTTTTAAAGATTTTCCCTATATAAGTCTATGTAAAACCAAAGGGCCCCGGGGCGGGGGCCATTTTTGGCCCAAGGGCTATAATTTGAACAATCTTGGTAGAGGTCCACTAGATGAAGCTTCATACCAAATATCAAAGCCCTGGGCCTTGCGGTTTCAGAAAAGAAGATTTTTAAAGATTTTCCCTATATAAGCCTATGTGAAACCAAAGGGCCCCGGGGCAGGGACATTTTTGTCCCCAGGGCTATAATTTGAACAGTTTTGGTAGATTCCACTAGATGAAGCTTCATACCAAATATCAAAGACCTGGGCCATGCGGTTTCAGAGAAGAATATTTTTTTAAAATTTTCAGTAAAAAATCTATTTTTAGCTCCTGTGACCTAGATGTGCAACAAACCAGAACCATTTGAACAACTTTGAAAGGGGACCACCTAAGCATCATTCCTGTGAAGTTTGGTCAAAATCTGATCAGTGGTTAGGAGGAGATGTCATTTGAAGAAAATGTTTACGCACAGATGCATGCACACATGCACAGACGCACGCATGAAGGACAACGGATAAAAAAGTGATCCCAAAAGCTCACCTCGTCACTACGTGACAGGTGAGCTAAAAAAAGGATAAGGATGGAAAAAAGTAATCTCCCTTTAGTGAATCCATTATCCTTTTGTTTACTTACCAACATAGAGCCATCTGAAAAATGCTTTGAAATTCTTTATACTGCCATCTATTACTCTGGAAAACAAGAAGAAAAGTTATAGTGACTAATGTTTAATGTAAGTATCAAGAAGCAATAGACCAGGCTACACCCCACAAAACCAACACAGCAGTCTCACCAATGTCAGCACTGTCTGTAGTCCTACCAGTTTTTTTTTTTGGCAATCATTCCTAAAGCAAAATCAATTTCTTGAATTTGGCTAGAAGGTAGAATTTTTTGTAGCAATTACAGTTTATCAAAGATACATGAGCCTGGGCATGTTTAAACTTACACTAGAGCTGTCAGTGAAACTGACTAGGGCCCCGGCAGCGCTATCAGAAATTTGTGGACGGACAGATGGACGGACAGACAGACGGACGGACAGAGTGATTACTATAGGGCACCCACACTTTCAGTGCGGGGCCCTAATTAAGACCTGTATGAGTAGTAAAGACTCAGATCAGCCTGTGCATCTGCACAGTCTGATCAGTCTTCACTGATTGCATGAAGCTTGTATAGGCTCCGGGCTATCCAAAGAGAGATAACTTTACTTACAACCCTTGCAATAACAGGTGGATGTGTGGCTGTTCTGAGCACGCATGTCTAACTGCTTTGTAGTGCCACCTCATATCATTAGCAGTGATTTCAAAGTCTCAAATATGTTCTATGAAACGGTTATCCATGGAACAGAGCTGCTAAGTATGGACTGTGCACATTTTTTATGGACCAGACTAGCTGGTTTTGGCCAATTAGGCCTCATCAGTTGCCATCAGGTATTTTCAAAATTTCATAATGGAATCAATGATCCCAAAGGACAAGAGAACATAAACTACACTATGATGAACGACAGGGTGGCTTTTCACAGCTGCCCCACATTCCCTTAACACCAGCTGCAGTGATGTTTATTATGTTCTATGAAAGGGTTATCCTTTGGAAGCGAGGAATACATACAGAACTGAAAAGTATACAGTGAACAAGTCTTTCTGGGCCAGACTAGCTAGTTTTGGATAGTTACCATCAGATATTTTCAAACTTCAAAGGACAAGAAAATATAAACTACACCATGATGATATCCATGCAATCTTGCTGTTGAGATAGATTTGTAGCTTGATATAACGTAAGCCTCTTATATGACTATGTGGGAATGATGCCCAATCATTGGTACACCACAACCTCAATATAACAGTATGTGGTACACCACAACCTCAATATAACATTATGTGGTACACCACAACCTCAATATAACATTATGTGGTACACCACAACCTCAATATAACATTATGTGGTACACCACAACCTCAATATAACATTATGTGTTACACCACAACCTCAATATAACATTATGTGGTACACCACAACCTCAATATAACATGGTTGGTTATAACACAGTTTTGGAAATAATACGATTTCAATATGGATTCCAAAAATGTATAGATTAAATAGAAAAATGACCATAAATGGTCATTTTTCTATATAATCTAAACATTTTTGTTTGGATATAAAACGTTATTTAACTAACAGAGTTTCTGCTTTGGACTCCATTAATAGTGTTATAAAGAGATTGTGGTGTAGTATACTGTATTTACCATATGAGCCCCTTCCTGAGAAAACATGTCTTCAGGGTTTACAACCAGGTAAGACTGAACTGTCCTGCTCAGCTACACAGACCCGGCCCTGAGGTTATAAAACTTTTTTTCATGCTCAACTCAGCTGAGCATGGAATCTGTAATGCTTATAACTATTAGAATACAAACAAATCAGGCAATATTCTTGCTCAGATCAGCATAGATTGTCATTTATCAAGCTCATAAATTTTAAAATGCCAACAACTGTTGGCATTTTAAAATTAAAGAGCAGGATAAATTTCATGCTCAGCTGAGTTGAGCATGAAAAACGTTTTATAACCTCGGGCCCAGCAAGCATCTTGAAATTGTAGATATAGAAACTTGAGATATTATACTATCTATGCAGCAACACTCAACTGCAAAATCAGGATCTACACTGTTTGCCAATCATCCAGCTATTTCTAGACGCAACATTTGGCAGTAGAGTGTACGTGTTACAATTTTAGAACAAGTACGGTAAAGAGATGAGGTGTCTGAATATTTAGGATAAATACGGTATCAAAACAAAGGTAAGTTCAAACTCTTGTCATAGTGTGTGTATATCTGATCTGAGGCTCTGCTTATCATATTTTCAGATGATATCTACTACTGTAACAAGAGGACCAAGCTAGCTTGGTCCTGTATCGCTCACCTGAGCTAACAAATTCAAAGTTTAAGGAAGTGCCAACCTTTACTGAAGGCTTTATGGGAGGACATGGTGATGACAGGGTAAGCATTTTCTGCAAATCAAGTAGAATGTAACTCTATGATAAACAGGCTGACCTCACGGTTTTCAAACTCATTCAAGCTTTTATTCCTGACATGCTAAAAAGATCCGATCTAAACTGAAGTGGCTATGGTGATGACAAGTTCAAAAATAAGCAATTAACTGCTGATATCAAAGGGATGTTACTCTGTGATAAATAGGCAAACCTCACGAGTTTTCAAACTCCTCCGAGCTTTTTCAGCCTGACTTACTTGTTTGTAAGTTTCATGATTTTGTTTGTTTGATTTGAAGTTTAACGTCCCCATCAACACTGTAAAGGTCAATGGAAGCGTTTTTGGGAAAACTAAGGAGGGGAAGCGGTATAAATTTGACATTTGCTCTGACATAGCTGAGGTGGTCAAAAAGACATAACTAGAAAACAAAGACCCTAAATAATGATGCTTTGTAACACATACTATAGTTAGACTGCAGCAAAGACACTGGTGACCCCAAATTTTCGGGTACGAAATCTGAGCTCGCAGTGAGGCCCCAGATCAGACTGTTCCTTGACTGAAGGGAGCGGTCTGATCAGGGTCTGCACTTTGTGCCATCTATTCAAAATTTACTTTCTTGTTTTGCAACTGTGTTTCTGGTTTTGGTGGCATTGGCCCTTGTCCTACTGAATATTCCATTTAGCCACACTCATTCTTCAAATTTTGAATTAATTAGATTACTTGATATAATTTATTTCAACAAATCCAAAAACTGAATGTCAAACAGTGTGGATCTCGACCATATGGCTTCTGAAGCCACCTGACCAGGATCTACACTGTTTGCAAAGACAGCGGTTGGCGTTTCTGGCTTTGAACTAGCCAGAACAATTACTTGATATAATTCAATCTAACAAGGTCATAACGCCTCTGGGATGACTATACAGTGTTCACAGGGATGTTAAATCTCATTTCAGGCGAGGGGGCTTGAGATGTCATTTCATCTCAATGTCGGGTAAGAGTCCCACAAAATTGGAACCAGCATCACCGAAATGACCTACAGTGTTGACGGGGACGTTAAACATCAAATCAAACAAACAAATAAATCTCATTTCAAACAAAGTCATAAACTGAATGTCAAATATTGTAAATCTTGATGAGAAGCCATCTGAGCTGGATCTGCACTGTTGGCAAAGATGGGGGTTGTTGTGGATGGCGGTTGGAGCTCTATTTTCAGGTGCCCGAATTCTTGGGATCTTTGTGGCAACTGTCATTTAGGTAACTTCTAGTGCAATTTAATAAGGTATGAGTGCTGAAGTGTGTGAGCCAACTTATTTTTATGCAAATCAGGCACATATCTTTGGATTCTTGTTATATCACAGCCATAACGAAGCAGATAACTTGGAAGGAGGTAAGATCTCTACATTTTGTCTACAGCCTAAAAAAATGTCTTGAGGCTGACCTGTAGCAGCTGGCTGATTCTTTACTGATTAGTGGCCATTCTTTTGATTGCTAATCCTATTATATGCCGGAGGCCCCTAAAGGGACACCTTGGCAAACGGAGCAAGCCCAGATTGGATGCCGCAGAATGTGGCATCTGATCAGGGCCTGCACTGTTTGTTAACAGTCTTCCATCAAAAATAGTGTAAAAACAAAAAAATGGGTCTGACACCCCTTTATGACAAATGGACTTGTCCAACATATAGCTATGGAAGAGTCCACTGGTGTACGATGGGTTATGGGACACAAGTGTTATATGGTTATTGTCATGGTAATGGACAACATAGAGCTGGGAAACAGACAGTGGAGAATGGGCCACATTGTGGGGTCTGATCTTGGTCTGAACTGATCTGCCACATTTAATTCAGAAGATGCCATTATCTCTGGGAATCATTCTCAATGATAGTGACCCATAGCTATATATTTTTTTTTTTTTTTTGCTGATATGAGCCCATTCCTACTTCCTTGCAGGTGTAAGGTAGAGGAAGATGGGCATAGCACTATGATCATACAAAACTCCTTGGAACAGTCTCATATTTCGTTTCGATGAGGCTGGAACAAATGGAGTGTAGTACAAAGACAGTAATTGCATATATATAATTATTGGAAAAAAGCTGGTAAAATAACACTTTCCGTAGGGATCCCAAGAATTGAGACACCTTGAGGCCTTGCTGTAATGCTCCAAAAATTTCAACAAATTTATTACATGATCTAGCAGGGGGTATAAAAGATGCAGACAGAATGGCAAACAGTGTAGTTCAGGAGCAGTCTGATCTGGGTCTGCACTGTTTGCTTAGGCCTGTCTGTCCCAATGCTTGGGGTCATTGCGGTAACTGAGTTATCTCGTTTGATCATTTATGATCATTTTTGTATACAACTTATACACTTTCTGTTGGTATAGATGTATTGACCCTTATCCCGCTGAACATGTCAGTCAACTGTCAGCTAATCACATTTCATAACATATACTTCACAGATGTATAATGAACAGTGTGGATCCCGATCGGATGGCCACTTCAGAAGCCATTTGACCTAGACCCACAATGCAAAGACTGGAGTAGTGGTGAATAGCGGGATAAGAGTTAACCAGGTTGCAACCAGACAACGTTATAGCATAGCGTGTTTTGAAGGGTTACTAAAAAAATTTCTAAGATGGCGACTTGTGGGGTCTTAGAGGAGCCAATTAGAATTGCTTATTGTCTTGAAATAGCCTACTGTCTTCTCATTATAATTGTTTCCTGTGATAAAGATTACTTATTTTAATCATAACTTTGCCACACTCAGAAACATATATACAGCGGATCTTGCATGAGTGCTCATGTATTGTTGAAGTTACTGAGCGAGTTGAGGAAAAGGGATAAAATGTGAGGCTTTGTCGAGCATTTTGTCCCTTTTCTTCAATGAGTTTTAATAATGCATGGGCGTGAATGCAAGATTCTATTTATCAAATGATATTTAAAACGCATTTTATTCACGACTCTTTAACAAAAATGGAAATATTGCGCCCTTAGTAAATGCAGCATTGTTAAGGCCGTTGTATATGTAACGTTACGGGGCGTATCTAGCTAATTTGCATATTTAATCCAGTAGTGGATTATCAAATTTTTTACATGGCATTATTACATTCTCAGACGCGGCGTCATATGATAAACATTCATATATTGCTGAAGTCACTCTTTTGGCTAGAATGGCTTCATGACATTGACCCTTACCCTGCTGCATAATACTGTTGGACACACCCATTTCTGACTTTGAACGTGTCAGATTGTTGATGTTCTTTATTGCTGCAAATTCACAAACTGAATGTTAAACAGTGTAGATCCTGAAGCTATCTGATCTGGATCTGCACTGTTTGCAAAAGTAGGGGTTGCCATGAACAGCTGGATAGGGGTTAGTTTCTCTCTTAAGTAGTCCATCTAAACAAAATATCACGTCATAATAGGGTGTTGATTTATAATAGGACTGTGCTTTGGCCCTTGGGTGCCAATCACAAAGATTGTCATCTGCTTGGTTGTGTTCTGGTTACTTTTATTCATTGTTGCAAGCAATGTGGGCTCGGGCCGGCTTCTGTGTGTGGAGCAGTCTGATCAGGGTCCACACTGTTTGCTGGTATACAAAAATTATTTTCTTTAAAAAAAATGTTTGCAAGAAGATGCAGCAGACAGCATAGGCGGACGTTACATTCTCTGAATCAGTCTTTTTGGCATCTTAGGGTTTAGTGGTACTTGAAAAATAGTTACTAGCAGCTACTTATTGAAATTACTCCATCAAGACCATTTAGATTTCAGACAACTATGCTTTTAATAGTATTTTTAAATGGTCTAGACCTTTCACTCTTTACATTTTCTACCCAAGAGTCCTTTAAACTGAGACCACCATTGGGACTGTTCAAAAGAGCCTGACCTTTTCATATAGATATTCTGCTGTATTTTGTCTCAATATAATAAAAGATAAACACTTCTAAAACTCTGTTAAACTAATTTGACATAGTAGAACATAGATTCAGGCATTACATGTCTTTTGCTTTTCTGTTCTTTATGTATGTATTGCTTATGTTTTGTGTTACATTAAAAGGCTCGGCAGCCATTCCCACTGTATCCCATCTTGCACAGTACAATATGACATTGTTCGACTTAAAAGACAAAAATGACTAATTTACATATTCTATCCTGTAATGTACAAGGCCTGCAAGGTTCCGAAAAGAGGTCTGATGTCTTTGAATACATACAAAATAAGAATTTTGACATTTACTGCCTCCAAGATACTCATTTTTTGAATGAAAACGAAGCTGCTATTATAGATCAATGGGGCAATAGTAAGAGTATTTTCAGCCATTTTAAGTCCAACTCACGAGGTGTTGCAATACTTTTTAATAAAAACACAGACCTTAGAATTCATAAAACAAGAGGGCCATGATGGCCCTGGATCGCTCACCTGATCAATAGCGTAACAAGTGGGCCCCGGCGAGGGCCATTATTGACCCCAAGGTTATAATGTGCATAATGTTGAGGGAGGTCTAAAAAGGTGAAGCTTCATACCAAATATCAACAAAGGCTATAATTGTCCTCTAGATGAAGCTCCATACCAAATATTAAAGACATGGGCCTTGCAGTTTCAGAGAACTAGATTTTTAAAGATTTCCCTAAATAAGTCTATGTAAAACCAAAGGGTCTTGGTGCGGGGGCATTTTTGGCCCCAGGGCTATAATTTGAACAATCTTGATAGAGGTCCACTAGATGAAATTTCACACCAAATATCAAAGACCTAGGCCCTGTGGTTTCATAGAAGAAGATTTTTAAAGATTTCCCCTATATAAGTCTATGTTAAACCAAAGGGCCCCGAGGCGGGGGCATTTGTGGCCTCAGGGCTATAATTTGATTTTTCAAGATTTTCCCTATATAAGTCTATGAAAAACCAAAGGGCCCAGGAGCGGGGGCAATTTTGGCCTCAACGCTATAATTTGAACAATCTTCATAGAGGTCCATAAGATGAAACTTCATACCAAATATCAAAGACCTGGGCCTTGCAGTTTCAGAAAAGAAGATTTTTAAAGATTTTCCCTATATAAGCCCATGTAAAACCAAAGGGCCCCGGGGTGGGGGCATTTTTGGCCCAAGCCTTATAATTTGAACAATCTTGGTAGGATTCCACTAGATGAAGTTTCATACCAAATATCAAAGTCCTGGGCCTTGCAGTTTCAGAGAAGAAGATTTTTAAAGATTTTCCCTATATAAGCCCATGTAAAACCAAAGGGCCCCGGGGCGGGGGCATTTTTGGCCCCAGCACTATAATTTGAACAATCTTGGTAGGGGTTCACTAGATGAAGCTTCATACCAAATATCAAAGACCTGGGTCTTGCAGTTTCAGAGAAGAAGATTTTTAAAGTTTTCGGTGAAAAAAATCTATTTTTGGCTTCTGTGACCTATATGTGCAACGGACCGGAACCATTTGAACAACTTTGAAAGGGGCCCACCTAAGGATCATTCCTGTGAAGTTTGGTCAAAATCCGATCAGTGGTTTAGGAGGAGATGTTGTTTCAAGAAATTGTTTACGCACGGATGACAGACAAAAAGTGATCCTAATATAAAACACAAGAGGGCCATGATGGCCCTGGATCGCTCACCTGATCAATAGAGTAACAAGTGGGCCCCGGGGAGGGCCACTATTGACCCCAGGGCTATAATGTGCATAATGTTGGGGGAGGTCTAAAAAGGTGAAGCTTCATACCAAATATCAACAAAGGCAATAATTTGAACAATCTTGGCAAAGGTCCACTAGATGAAGCTTTACACCAAATATCAAAGACCTGGGCCTTGCGGTTTCATAGAAGAAGATTTTTTTAAAGATATTCCCTACATAAGCCTATGTAAAACCAAATTGCCCCGGGGCGGGGGCATTTTTGGCCTCAGGGCTATAATTTAAACAATCTTGATAAAGGTCCACTAGATAAAGCTCAACACCAAATATCAAAGACCTGGGCCTTGCTGTTTCAGAGAGAAGATTTTCAAAGATTATCTCTATATAAAACCAAAGGGCCCCGGGCGGGGGCATTTGTGGCCCGAGGGCTTTAATTTGTTCAATCTTGGTAGAGGTCCACTAGATGAAGCTCCATACCAAATATCAAAGACATGGCCTTGCAGTTTCAGAGAAGATTTTTTAAAGATTTCCCTATGTAAAACCAGAGGGTCTCGGGGCGGGAGCATTTTTGGCCCAAGGGCTATAATTTGAACAATCCTGATAGAGGTCCACTAGATGTCACACCAAATATCAAAGACCTAGGCCTTGTGGTTTCATAGAAGAAGATTTTAAAAGATTTTCCCTATATAAGTCTATTTAAAACAAAAGGGCCCCGCAGAGGGGGAATTTTTGGCCACAGCACTATAATTTGAACATTCTTGGTAGGGGTCCACTAGATGAAGCTTCATACCAAATAGCAAAGACCTGGGCCTTGCCGTTTCAGAGAAGAACATTTTTAAAGATTTTCCCTATATAAGCCCATGTAAAACCAAAGGGCCCTGGGGCAGGGGCATTTGTTGCCCAAGCACTGTAATTTGAACAATCTTGGTAGGGGTCCACTAGATGAAGCTTCATACCAAGTATCAAAGACCTGGGCCTTGCGGTTTCAGAGAAGAAGATTTTTAAAGATTTTCCATATATAAGCCCATGTAAAACCAAAGGGCCCCGCAGAGGGGAAATTTTTGGCCCCATCACTATAATTTGAACAATCTTGGTAGGGGTCTACTAGATGAAGCTTCATACCAAATATCAAAGACCTGGGCCTTGCGGTTTCAGAGAAGAAGATTTTTAAAGATTTTCCCTATATAAGCCCATGTAAAACCAAAGGGCCCCGGGGCGGGGGCATTTTTGGCCCCAGCACTATAATTTGAACAATGTTGGTAGCGGTCCACTAGATGAAGCTTCATACCAAATATCAAAGACCTGGGCCTTGCGGTTTCAGAGAAGAAGATTTTTAAAGATTTTCCATATATAAGCCAATGTAAAACCAAAGGGCCCCGGGGCGGAGGCATTTTTGGCCCCAGGGCTATAGTTTGAACAATCTTGGTAGGGGTCCACTAGATGAAGCTTCATACCAAATATCAAAGACCTGGGCCTTGCAGTGTCAGAGAAGATGATTTTTAAAGATTTTCCCTATATAAGCCCATGTAAAACCAAAGGGCCCAGGGGCGGGGGCATTTTTGGCCCCAGCACTATAATTTGAATAATCTTGGTAGGAGTTCACTAGATGAAGCTACACACCAAATATCAAAGACCTAGGCCTTGCGGTTTCAGAGAAGAAGATTTTTAAAGATTTTCCGTATATAAGCCCATGTAAAACCAAAGGGCCCAGGGGCGGGGGCATTTTTGGCCCCAGCACTATAATTTGAATAATCTTGGTAGGAGTTCACTAGATGAAGCTACACACCAAATATCAAAGACCTAGGCCTTGCGGTTTCAGAGAAGAAGATTTTTAAAGATTTTCCGTATATAAGCCCATGTAAAACCAAAGAGCCCCGGGGCGGGGGCATTTTTGGCCCCAGCACTATAATTTGAACAATCTTGGTAGGGGTCCACTAGATGAAGCTTCATACCAAATATCAAAGACCTGGGCCTTGTGGTTTCAGAGAAGAAGATTTTTTAAGTTTTCGGTGAAAAAAATCTATTTTTGGCTCCTGTGACCTAGATGTGCAATGGACCGGAACCATTTGAACAACTTTCAAAGGGGACCACCTAAGGATCATTCCTGTGAAGTTTGGTCGAAATCCGATCAGTAGTTTAGGAGGAGATGTCATTTGAAGAAATTGTTTACGCACGGATGACAGACAAAAAGTGATCCTAATATAAAACACAAGAGGGCCATGATGGCCCTGGATCGCTCACCTGATCCATAGTGTAACAAGTGGGCCCCAGAGAGGGCCATTATTCGCACAAGGGCTTTAATGTGCATAATGTTGAGGGAGGTCTTAAAGGTGAAGCTTCATACCAAACATCAACAAACGCTATAATTTGAACAATCTTGGCAAAGGTCCACTAGATGAAGCTACACATCAAATATCAAAGACCTGGGCCTTGTGGTTTCAGAGAAGAAGATTTTTTTTAAAGATATTCCCTACATAAGCCTATGCAAAACCAAATGGCCCTGGGGCTATATAAATCTATGTAAAACCAAAAGGGCCCCGGGGTGGGGGGCATTTGTGGCCCCAAGGCTATAATTTGAACAATCTTGGTAGAGGTCCATTAGATGAAGCTTCATACCAAATTTCAAAGTCCTGGGCCTTGTGGTTTCAGAGAAGAAGATTTTTAAAGATTATCCCTATATAAGCCTATGTGAAACCAAAGGGCCCCGGGGCGGGGCCACTTCTGGCCCAAGCACTATAATTTGAATCATCTTGGTAGGGGTCCTTTAGAAGAAGCTTCATACCAAATATAAAAGACCTAGGACTTGTGGTTTCGGAGAAGAAGATTTTTAAAGATTTTCCCTATACAAGTCTATGTAAAACCAAAAGGCCCCGGAGCAGGGGCATTTTTGGCCCAAGGGCTATAATTTGATAATTTGAACAATCTTGGTAGGGGTCCACTAGATGAAGCTTCATACCAAATATCAAAGTCCTGGGCCTTGCGGTTTCAGAGAAGAAGATTTTTAAAGATTTTCCCTATTTGCCCTAGCACTATAATTTGAACAATCTTGGTAGGGGTGAACTAGATGAAGCTTCATACCAAATATCAAAGTCCTGGGCCTTGCGGTTTCAGAGAAGAAGATTTTTAAAGATTTTCCCTATATAAGCCTGTGTAAAACCAAAGGGCCCCGGGGCGGGGACATTTTTGGCCTCAGCACTATAATTTGAATAATCTTGTTAGGGGTCCTTAAGATGAAGCTTCATACCAAATATAAAAGACCTAGGCCTTGTGGTTTCAGAGAAGAAGATTTTTAAAGATTTTCCCTATATAACTCTATGAAAAACCAAAGGGCCCTGGGGCGGGGGCATTTTTGGCTCAAGGGCTATAATTTGAACAATCTTGGTAGAGGTCCATTTAATGAAGCTTCATACCAAATATCAAAGTCCTGGGCCTTGTCGTTTCAGAGAAGAAGATTTTTAAAGATTTTCCCTATATAAGCCTATGTAAAACCAAAGGGCCCCGGGGCGGGGGCATTTTTGGCCCCAGCACTATAATTTGAACAATCTTGGTAGGGGTCCACTAGATGAAGCTTCATACCAAATATCAAAGACCTGGGCCTTGTGGTTTCAGAGAAGAAGATTTTTAAAGATTTTCCCTATATAAGCCCATGTAAAACCAAAGGGCCCCGGGGCGGGGGCATTTTTTGTCCCAGCACTATAATTTGAAACATCTTGGTAGGGGTCCACTAGATGAAGCTTCATACCAAATATCAAAGTCCTGGGCCTTGTGGTTTCAGAGAAGATGAGTTTTAAAGATTTTCCCTATATAAGCCAATGTAAAACCAAAGGGCCCCGCGACGGGGCCATTTTTGGCCCCAGCCCTATTATTTGAACAATCTTGGTAGGGGTCCACTAGATGAAGCTTCATACCAAATATCAAAGACCTGGGCCTTGTCGTTTCAGAGAAGAAGATTTTTAAAGATTTTCCCTATATAAGCCAATGTAAAACCAAAGGGCCCCGTGGCGGGGGCATTTTTTGTCCCAGCACTATAATTTGAACAATCTTGGTAGGGGTCCACTAAATGAAGCTTCATACCAAATATCAAAGTCCTGGGCCTTGTGGTTTCAGAGAAGAAGATTTTTAAAGATTTTCCCTATATAAGCCAATGTAAAACCAAAGGGCCCGGGGGCGTGGGCATTTTTAGCCCCAGCACTATAATTTGAACAATCTTGGTAGGGGTCCACTAGATGAAGCTTCATCCCAAATATCAAAGTCCTGGGCCTTGTGGTTTCAGAGAAGAAGATTTTTAAAGATTTTCCCTATATAAGCCTATGTAAAACCAAAGGGCCCCGGGGCGGGGGCATTTTTGGCCCCAGCACTATAATTTGAACAATCTTGGTAGGGGTCCACTAGATGAAGCTTCATACCAAATATCAAAGACCTGGGCCTTGTCGTTTCAGAGAAGAAGATTTTTAAAGATTTTCCCTATATAAGCCAATGTAAAACCAAAGGGCCCCGTGGCGGGGGCATTTTTTGTCCCAGCACAATAATTTGAACAATCTTGGTAGGGGTCCACTAGATGAAGCTTCATACCAAATATCAAAGTCCTGGGCCTTGTGGTTTCAGAGAAGAAGATTTTTAAAGATTTTCCCTATATAAGCCAATGTAAAACCAAAGGGCCCCGTGGCGGGGGCATTTTTTGTCCCAGCACTATAATTTGAACAATCTTGGTAGGGGTCCACTAGATGAAGCTTCATACCAAATATCAAAGTCCTGGGCCTTGTGGTTTCAAAGAAGAAGATTTTTAAAGATTTTCCCTATATAAGCCAATGTAAAACCAAAGGGCCTCGGGGCGGGGGCATTTTTTGCCCCAGCACTATAATTTGAACAATCTTGGTAGGAGTCCACTAGATGAAGCTCCATACCAAATATCAAAGTCCTGGGCCTTGTGGTTTCAGAGAAGAAGATTTTTAAAGATTTTCCCTATATAAGCCTATGTAAAACCAAAGGGCCCCGGGGCGGGGGCATTTTTGGCCCAAGCACTATAATTTGAACAATCTTGGTAGGGGTCCACTAGATGAAGCTTCATACCAAATATCAAAGACCTGGGCCTTGTGGTTTCAGAGAAGAAGATTTTTAAAGATTTTCCCTATATAAGCCAATGTAAAATTTGTTTGTTTGTTTGTTTGATTTGAGGTTTAACGTCCCCGTCAACACTGTAAAGGTCATTTTGGAGACGTTGCTTCCAGTAGCGGGGGCATTTTTTGTCCCAGCACTATAATTTGAACAATCTTGGTAGGGGTCCACTAGATGAAGCTTCATACCAAATATCAAAGTCCTGGGCCTTGTGGTTTCAGAGAAGAAGAGTTTTAAAGATTTTCCCTATATAAGCCTATGTAAAACCAAAGGGCCCCGTGGCGGGGGCATTTTTTGTCCCAGCACTATAATTTGAACAATCTTGGTAGGGGTCCACTAGATGAAGCTTCATACCAAATATCAAAGTCCTGGGCCTTGTCGTTTCAGAGAAGAAGATTTTTAAAGATTTTCCCTATATAAGCCTATGTAAAACCAAAGGGCCCCGGGGCGGGGGCATTTTTGGCTCCAGCACTATAATTTGAACAATCTTGGTAGGGGTCCACTAGATGAAGCTTCATACCAAATATCAAAGACCTGGGCCTTGTGGTTTCAGAGAAGAAGATTTTTAAAGATTTTCCCTATATAAGCCAATGTAAAACCAAAGGGCCCCGTGGCGGGGGCATTTTTTGTCCCAGCACTATAATTTGAACAATCTTGGTAGGGGTCCACTAGATGAAGCTTCATACCAAATATCAAAGTCCTGGGCCTTGTGGTTTCAGAGAAGAAGATTTTTTAAGTTTTTGGTGAAAAAAATCTATTTTTGGCTCCTGTGACCTAGATGTGCAACGGACCGGAACCATTTGAACAACTTTGAAAGGGGACCATCTAAGGATCATTCCTGTGAAGTTTGGTCAAAATCCGATCAGTGGTTTAGGAGGAGATGTCGTTTAAAGAAATTGTTTACGCACGGACGCACGGACGCACGCACGGACGCACGCACGACGGACGACGGACAAAAAGTGATCCCAAAAGCTCACCTTGTCACTACGTGACGGTGAGCTAAAAATAGTAGATGACAATGGAAACTTTATAATTGTTGATATAAGTATATTCAGCCAAAGACTCACCTTAGTTAACCTGTATGGGCCTAATTCTGATAGTCCGAACTTTTTCAAACAAATTTCAGCACATATTGATGATATTGATAATACAGATATAATTATATGTGGTGATTATAATTGTGTTTTAAATCCAGACTTAGATTATTACAACTATAAAGGTATAAACAATGCAAAGGCTAGAGAAACAGTTTTAGAAATAATAAATGAAAAGTACTTGACTGACCCTTTCAGAGAAAATCATCCAACAAAAAAGAAATTTACTTGGCGGAAAAAAAATCCTTGTAAGCAAGCTAGATTAGATTATTTTCTCATTTCTGAATGTCTGAGACAGTTCGTTAAGAAAGCCGATATTGAATCAGGATACAGATCAGATCACTCGATGGTAACATTAGAATTGAATTTCACAAATTTTAAACATGGAAGATCTTACTGGAAACACAATAACTCGTTACTCAGTGATATAGATTATATCAATCAAATCAATGAAAAAATTTCAGAAGTTAAACAACAATATGCACTACCAGTGTACAATTTAGATGATCTAGATAATATACCTAATGAGGAAATTCAATTCACAATAAGCGACCAGTTATTTTTAGATGTCCTTTTGATGGAAATCCGTGGGAAATCAATTTCATTTGCAAGTTTCAAAAACAAAGAAAGAGAATTCAGAGAAAAAGAAATAATAAAAAATATAGCAAATCTGGAAAATAATGAAACTGAAGAAAAGCTAGAACAAATAGAAAATCTAAAAAATGAATTAATCAACATTCGACATGAGAAACTTAAAGGACATATGATAAGATCAAGAGCACAATACATAGATCAAGGTGAGAAACCAACAAAATATTTTTGTGCATTAGAAAAGCATAATTACGTATCTAAAATCATATGTAGTCTGGAACAAGAAGATGGAAACAAGATAACTGCCCGGGATGAAATTTTGAAAGAAACAAAACAGTTCTATGAAAATCTGTAAAAATCAAGGGATGATACCTTAGATGACATTGATTTAGAAGAATACATGAAAGAAGAAGAAGTACCTAAATTAAACAATGACCAAGCGAGTAAAATTGAAGGCATACTGACGTATGAAGAAATAAGTGATACATTATATAAAATGAAATCAGATAAAAGTCCAGGTATTAGCGGCTTAACAGCAGAATTTTTCAAAGTCTTCTGGAAAAAACTAGGTCATTTTCTTCTTAGATCAATAAATGCAGGATTTAATAATAAGGAACTCTCAATAACTCAACGGCAAGGTGTTATTACCTGCATTCCTAAAGACGGTAAGCCAAAGAATTTTCTTAAGAATTGGAGACCATTAACTTTACTAGATGTAGTGTATAAGATAGCATCAGGGGCAATAGCTAACAGGTTGAAACAAATTCTTGATATTATAATCAGTAAAGATCAAACAGGATTTTTAAAAGGAAGATACATAGGAGAAAACACACGTTTACTATATGACCTTATGAATTACACAGAGCAAAATAATATACCTGGTCTTTTATTACTAATTGATTTTGAAAAAGCATTTGATTCCTTATCTTGGTCCTTCATCCAAAAAGTATTGAAATTCTTAAATTTTGGCCCATCAATTTGTAGATGGATAGAAATATTTTATAATAACATTACTTCTTCAGTTATTCAGTGTGGATATATCTCGGAATCTTTCAATATAGGACGTGGCTGTCGTCAAGGCGATCCACTCTCCCCTTACATTTTCATAATATGTGCTGAATTTCTGGCTATCAAAATCAGACACAATAGTAAGATAAAAGGCATTAAGATAAATAACACAGAGTTCAAAATTTCACAATACGCAGATGATACTTCCATATTTTTAGATGGATCTTCGGATGCTCTAAACACAACATTATTAGAACTGGACAATTTTGCGAACATATCAGGTCTTAAAATTAACTTTGATAAGACTCAAGTTGTATGGATTGGCTCAAAGAAACATAGCACAAGTGCAATTAAAACTAAATGGAAACTTTCTTGGGGAAGCAAAAAATTTAAAATTTTGGGAATAATATTTAATGTTAACCTAAATCAGATGATAAACGAAAATTACACTACAAAAATACAACAGTTAGAAAACTTAGCTAACATATGGAGTAAGCGGGCAATGTCACCCTTGGGAAAAATCACAGTGATTAAAACACTCATGATATCAATATTTAACCATTTATTTATAGCTCTCCCAAACCCAAATCAGACAGTCATAAACTACATTAATAATATCTTATACAATTTTTTATGGAATAAAAAACCAAACAAAATCAAAACTAATGTGATAACAAAACAGTATTGTGAAGGAGGGTTAAAAATGATTAATGTAAATGCATTTATAGAAGCCTTAAAATTAACCTGGATAAGAAGACTTCTAGTAAGTGACTGTAAATGTGACTGTAAATGGCAATATTTTATCAAATCTGAAATAGATATCGAAAAACTAGTTACATTTAATACTAAATATATCGAAAGGACTATAAGCAATGTGCAAAGCATATTTTGGAAAGATGTGCTGCAGTCTTTTATAAATATGAATAAATTAACATGTACTAATGAGGAGCAGGTTTTAAAAAGTCCATTATTTTATAATGACAGTATAAAAATAGGGGGATCATATATTTACTACAGTGCATGGTTTCAAAAAGGAATAAGGTTTATAATAGGGATTATCAACTAAATGATAATCCCATTTATTTGGTGCGAACAAATTGAATGGACTGTCATTAATGTGTCATGATTGCAGCTTCAGGGTGGCTTGACCTCTCATTATTTAGGTTTAAACAATGTCTGATCGCAATTTCGATCTCGTCATCCACCATGACAGTTGGTCCAGGTTACTGGACGCTTGCACCGTGTTTGTTATTCAGCAGTCAAGCGTCTTAAGGGCCAAACTATGGTTTGGCGTCTTGCGCATGCTCAGGGAAACCTTCCTTTTCCGTTTTCAAATCCAGCAAAAGAAAGTTGTATTTTTTAAGAAGAATCTAAAACTAAAAATCCAGCAAGAGAAAGTTGTCGGGACTCGGTTGAGATAGTATGCTGCGAAGAAATTAAAGGGCTAAATATGATTTCTGATATAAGGACGGTCGGCCGGGAACTCTTCAGTAAAAAGAAACAAAGAACGGATATCTTTCCCGCCAGTTTCTCATTTGGTGGAGGTGAAAGCTTCGGTTTTTATTGCTAAAATTTGATCATTTTTGAACAGTTAAAAGCAAAATCTTTGCCAGAGGTGTGGGACTGATTGAAAATATTTCTTGTGTACATTTGGTAAGGGGAATTTCCACAGGGGTCATGACCTTTGGCACTCATTGTGTAACGTTAAATTAACTTACAGTACCATATTTTAAGTAAATACGCTTTTAGAATTTTCTTTATATTTTTGAAGGGATTATGCCTCGACTTTCGGATATAATAGCGTTAGTTTGGGTTGTCAGAGTTAAACAGCGCAGGCATTGTGGGATAGCTTGACGGCTCGGCTGACCAGCTATGTTATTTTTAAATATGCAAATGACCATGTGTTTGTCGAATGTTAGTTTATTTATAAACACCCGACCTACTTTTGAGCCGGACATAGCCGCTTGAATCACAGGTGTGATATACCGGTATTATCGATAGTAACCTGTCAATTAAACATATATTGGGAATTCAATGACCACAAACAATATATTTTCTAAAGGTAATTTTATTGACTTTCAAAACACATTTGAAGCCACAAACCTCATCTGATTCGATATGACAGAGTGGCTGGACCTTTTGACTCTTGTCCGCTATGAACTCTGCACATATCACCATTAGGTCTTGTATATTATATTGTGCAAATTGTACAAGCTTAAGGCTGTGGTTGCCTTTTGGTAAATTCCGATATAAAAGGAAAATTTGGGCTATTACTCGTCTCTCCTTTAGACTCTGATCAGCTCAGCTTCAAGCTTGACGGGAAGTTTTATTTTGTTTAAGCAATGCCATTTGGTCGCAGCATAGCATGCCAGACTTTCGAGACTGTTGCTACTTTTTTGGAATTCTGGGTAGCTAGACATGTTTCTGAGGGACGATTCATATGTTATCTTGACAGTTTCCTGCTTGGTACTAGGGAGTCCATTTTGTGGGCAATTTATAAATGTTACATGTGGTTTATCAAAGATACACTGTCACCTTCGCATCACAGCAGATATGAAGGAATTTGAACTTTGGGTACAATTTTTCAAAAAAAAAAACAAAAAAAACTATGGTATTTCCGTTTCTCATGACCGGTTCTGGATGTCAAATGAGGACTTACAGCACTGCACCATTCGTGCAAGGGGTTTGAACTCGGTTTTGGTGCCTACTTTGTAGGTAATGAGATAAGACCAGTGGTCCAGTGGATAATTTTTCCATCTTTGGAGCATCTTCTGTTATTTATTTTTGATTTATAAAAAAAAAAAAAAAAAAACAGTAGTGTATTGGGAACTGCACCCTGCAGTACACCACATTCTATTCAAAATTACAGACCAGCCTTACCAAGTCACGGAAGGCAATGTTAATCGAGATATTTCCATGACATATTAAAAATGTAGAGTGCCGAGCACTGAACTTTGCAGTACACAACATTCTTTTCAAATCTACGGATCAACCTTACCACTCACGGAGGGTAATGTTTAATGAGATATTTCCATTTATGTATTTATTTATTTTAATTTATGCATTTATTAAAATGTAGAGTACTGAGCACTGCACCTTGCAGTACACCACATTCTAATCACACATACCCACTCACGCAGGGTAATGTTGGATGAGATAGTTCTAATCAGATAAATAAACTAGATAAATATTTAATTCATCTTTAGAATTAGTTGAGACATAACTGCCCTCCAACAATATCGTGCATCCCACTTGCAATCAATGCATCTATATGTTGCCTTGGTTGTCAAACAATATATGATGTGGAAGCCTGAGGGTAGTCTAGACTTCTTTTGCCTCCGGAATGGCCATTCATTAAAGCACTGTCAGCTCAGTGGCATTCTTGTGACAGCTGTAGAAAATAAATTAGGACTTCCAAAGCAACTTTATGCTGCACATTCCTTTAGAATTGGAAGGGCTATTAATTTGGCAGCTCAGGGTATTCTAGTTTAGCCATCAACTTGGTTGATGGAAAACTGGGTCGGTAACATAGTACATACTTTTTTAAATTGTCTGTTACAGATATATTGATTATCGGTGATTCCCTGGTTTCACACCTTGCTGACAGTGTATCAGCTCTCAGACCTCCAGCTAATGCAGTGATTGTTAGCTAAAATTTTTATTAGGGTTCAGCGGTGCACTGGGATCACTACGACACCGAGCTCCAATGGTTGCTGCAGTTTCATTCAACCCTTGTGATGATAATTATTCACCTCGGGGGCAACAACCTTGTTGAGTGGTCCCAAAGCAAACTTCTTAAAGACTTTTAAAAGCTAATTTGCATACATGGCTTCTATCTATCCCGAAGCCCAAACGGTATGATCAGACATCCTCCCTAATTGTCAGTCGTGGCTGTGGGCGGACAACACTCATGAAGGGCTTAAAAAGCTGGATCAAAGGAGGCGTATAAACCAATCGGGTAGACAGCCTGCTTTAATTGTAGTGACCGAACAATCAAGCATGTGCTCGATTTCAATACAACAGGGCTATTTAAGACGAATAGGGTTCATCTCACTGCTGTGGGCAATATCATATTTTTAAATACATTTGAGGAAGTAGTCAATCAATTTGTTACAGACCCTTCTTCCCAAATGTAAAATCCTAATATGTAGTTAGAATAACAGGACAAGGATAAAAAGGCTATATTCATAAAAATGTTGACTTGCTGAATTGGGGGACAAATTTATGTGGGGCATCATAAATTTGCTGTGGCGGAATTCAGCATTCGATAGGGGGGACGCTTTGCTTAGACAGCTGTTTGGTTGTAATGAAACTTTACGCCTTGAGCCTAGATTCCAAATACTGGTTGCTGGGAGCAAGGCTGAAGTTTGTTTCTTTCAGGACTTCTACTTGGACTGGGTGGCATCTCCTTCATGGAAGTGGTCCGCCATAACCTGAAGATTTGTTCTTGAGCCTAGATTCCGGGTACTGGTTGCTGGGAGCAGAGCTGAGGCTTGTTTCTTTCAGAACTTCTTGAACTGGGTGGCGTCTCCTTCAGGGAAGTGGTTCGCCATAGCCTGAGGATGTGTTCCCCCCAGGGTCATACTAAAACTTTCTAAATTGCAAGTCATAAGTAAGGTTCGCACGTGCAGCCGGGGCTATTTGAATATATGTAATATGGGATGGATTTCATGGTATGCATTGCATAATGCAGAAGATGGTATGGAATGCGTGTCATGGAATGCATTTTGGAGTGCACATTACGGAGTGCTCACTGTCAAGATTAGTTGGAGTGCATAAATTGGAGTGCACAAGAGTTGGGATAGAATGGAGCGTACAAATAGGATGTGCGCAATATCTGGATTTTTACATAATTTGGAGCGTACAGTCAGGATGTGCGCAATATTTAGAATGCTAAAAAATTGTAAAGTATACAAACAAGATGTATGCAATATTTGGAATACTTGGAGCGTACAAATAGGATGTGCGCAATATTTGGATTGTTACAAAATTTGGAGCGTACAAACAGGATGTGCGCAATATTTGGAATGTTAAAAAATTGTGGAGCGTACAAACAGGATGTACGCAATATTTGGAATACTCTGTTACAAAATTTGGAGCGTACTATAGGAAGTGCGCAATTTTTGGAATGTTACAAAATCTTGGAGCACACATTAGAATGCTAAAAAATGGTAAAGCATACAAACAAGATGTATGCAATATTTGGAATACTTGGAGCGTACAAATAGGATGTGCGCAATATTTGGATTGTTACAAAATTTGGAGCGTACAAACAGGATGTGCGCAATATTTGGAATGTTTAAAAATTGTGGAGCGTACAAACAGGATGTACGCAATATTTGGAATACTCTGTTACAAAATTTGGAGCGTACTATAGGAAGTGCGCAATTTTTGGAATGTTACAAAATCTTGGAGCACACATTTGGAGTGTGCGCATATTTTGGAATACTCAAAATTCAAAATTGGACTGCACAATATTTTGAGTGCAAACAAATTAATAATTTGGTGCCCGTTTTCGTGCGAGCAAGGTTATATGCTGTCACTGCGTCCCCCCTTCGACCTGAATCTACTCGGTGTCCATATACTGCCAATAATGTTTTATGTGAAAAAGGAGATAAATAAAAGTAGTTGTATCTATATATATTTTGTTGTATGAGTGAGCATCCTTAATAATAGGGATTATCAACTAAATGATAATCCCATTTATTTGGTGCGAACAAATTGAATGGACTGTCATTAATGTGTCATGATTGCAGCTTCAGGGTGGCTTGACCTCTCATTATTTAGGTTTAAACAATGTCTGATCGCAATTTCGATCTCGTCATCCACCATGCATCTACTATGGCAATGTGATTGCACCAAACAGTTTATAAAAGAGTTACTTGAATGGCTGAAGTCTTATGATATAAACTGCATCATTACAGAACAATTTTTCTTATTTGGTAAGCAAGAGGAACATTCTTATCCCAAGGCTGTAAAGTTTATTATATTCTATGCTAAATATTACATATATATATCACGCTGCAAACAACGATATCTGTTTCTCTTTTCTTTTAAAAAGAAACTGAAATTCATGCACAAAGTGCACCAACATATTGCATTAAAAAACAATATGTTTGATACATTCCAGAAAGAATGGAGTCATTGTCAGTTATTAATGAATGATATTATATAAAATAAAATGATAAAAGAATTCAGCCATTAGTGGTTAGAATACTAATACAAAATAATAATCATAGCTAAAAATGGCACTGTGCAAAACCTTCCCTGCCCTACCCTACCCTACCCCAACCACCACCACATCCCTGAGTTGGCCATGGCTGCCGGGCCTGAAAATGAAAAAAAAACAAACTATGGAATCTAAATATTAAAACATACCAGCCCTGTATCTGCACTGGACTCTCTCGATACTGTATGATATAGCATCAGAGCTTATTTAAACAATGACAAAGTCACATAGATTGCGAGGGCACACCTATAAAGTTTTCATCCCCTTGAATTTGACTTTTATGTAGTGAAATTGGGGGTTACATGGGTATACAATATTTTACTTGTTTCTGCTTGTGACCATGGAATGTGGGTGCTCATTGGAGCCGCCTCGCTGAGGCAGTTTTAACGACCTCCCACGGTCTGTGTTTTGGGCGGGGATTTGAGGAATATCAGAATTTTTATCAGAAAAAGAATCTTTTTTGCAGATAAAGTTTCCCAATATACTTCAATGGGGCTGTTTTTTTTTTTTTTTTTTTTTTTCTCGTAATGACAAAATATACATTTTATCCCACAGATTTATATTTACTTTAAAAAGACCAAACTTTATTCATGTAATGCTGACATACATGTCGAGTCCAGGTGTAGATACAATGTTTGAAAATTACATATTCTCCACCAGAACTAGATTCAAATCCCATATTGTATGATTAAAAGTGAGAAAGGTGCACCACAAATAATAGAAATATTATTCCAAAATATTTTTTACTTTTCTGTAAGACAGGCTCCAGACTGTCAATGAGTGGAACTGAACAAGAGTGTGGTGCACATTATGTATAAGTATATGAAAGAGTGACGATCGATGCAAGAGAGGACTGGAGAACCTTTTGGGATTACCCGGATCCTAAGAGGTTTTATGTAACGGGTAATAGAAAAATTAAACAGATTCCTTAAAAAAAACAAAAAACAAAAACAAAAAAAAACACTGTAAAGGTCATTTTGGAGACGTTGCTTCCAATTTTGTTGGACTTTTACCCGACATTGAGATGGAATGACTTCTCAAGCCCTGTCGCCCAATGAAACCAATAGGGTTTATTAGCATGGACGGTTCGCCTCGCACCGCGGTTCCTGTACAGGCTTAGATCCTCTAAGCGGTTTACCAGTACCAATGTGCGGGCCGGATTCAGCTCTGCGTGGAAGCATCAAGTTTCATGAAGATACGATCAAAACTGAAGGGGCAGCAATGATGACAAGGTCGAAAATAGGCATTTTCAGCAATCACAGGCACGCAGCTCTATGATGAATGTGCAGACTTGGCCGGTATTCCACCTCATCCGAGGTTTTATTCCCAGCCACCTTACATTTAAGTTTCAGAAAGATCTGATCAAAACTGAAGGGGCTACGGTGATGACAAGGTCAAAATTTGGCATTTTCAGCAATCAAAGGGATGTTGCTCTAAGACAAATAGGCCCACTTGGCCAGTTTTCGAACTCATCCAAGGTTTTATCCCTAGCCACCTTACATATAAGTTTCAGAAAAATCAGATCAAAACTGAAAGGGCTACGGTGATGACAAGGTCAAAAATCGGCATTTTCAGCCATCAAAGGGGCTGTACTCTATGATAAATGGGCTGACTTGGCCGGTTTTGGAACTTATCCGAGATTTTATCCCCAGCCACCTTACATATAAGTTTCAGAAAGATCCGATTAAAACTGAAGGGGCCATGGTGATGACTAGATCAAAAATAGACTTTTTCAGCAATTAAAGGGACATAAATCTATGATAAATGGGCCAACTTGGTCAGTTTTCGAACTCGTCTGAGATTTTATCCCGAGCCAACTTACATATAAGTTTCAGAAAGATCCCATCAAAACTGAAGGGACTACAGTGATGACAATGTCAAAAAATCAGAATTTTCATCCATCAAAGGGACATAACTCTACGATAAATGGGGCGACTTGGCAGATTTTCAAACTTATCCGAGGTTTTATCCCCAGCCACCTAACGTATAAGTTTCAGAAAGATCCGATCAAAACTGAAGGAGTTATGGTGATGACAAGGTCAAAAATCGACATTTTCAGCAATCAAAGGGATTTTACATTAAAATAAATGGGCTGAATTTGCCGGCATTCGAACTCATCCGAGGATTTATCCCCAGCCACCTTACATATAAGTTTCAGAAAGATCCGATCAAAACTAAAAGGGCTACGGTGATGACGTGTGAAAAATTGGCATATTTAGCAAGCAAAAGGGACGTTACTCTATGATAAATGGGCCGACTTGGCTGGTTTTCGAACTCATCCGAGATTTTATCCCCAGCCACCTTACGTATAAGTTTCAGTAAAATCTGATCAAAACTGAAAGGGCTTGACCTTGAAAGTTGAACTCCCTAGAGATATTGTCATAAGGAACATTGTGTGAAGTATTATTGAAAATGGTGAAAAAATGTAAGCGCTAGAGCAATGACAAAGTTTTTCTAAAAATAGCCACAGTGACCTTGACCTTGAAAGTCGAACTCGTTTGAGGTATTGTCATAAGGAACATTTGTGTAGATATATTGAAAATAGTGAAGAAATGTGGGGGCTAGAGCTATGACAAAGTTTTTCAAAAAATAGCCATAGTGACCTTGACCTTGAAAGTCGAAATGGCTCGAGATATTGTCATAAGGAACATTTGTGTGAAGTTATATTGAAAATCGGTGAGGAAATGTAAGCGCTAGAGCGATGACAAAGTTTTTCTAAAAATAGCCGCATTGACCTTGACCTTGAAAGTGGAACACCCTCGAGATATTTTTATAAGGAACATTTGTGTGAAGTTCTATTGAAATTTGTGAAGAAATGTAGGCGCTAGAGCGATGACAAAGTTTTTCTAAAAATAGCCACAGTGACCTTGACCTTGAGGTCATGACCTTGAAAGTTGAACTCGTTCGAGATATTGTCATAAGAAACATTTGTGTGAAGTTATATTGAAATCAGTGAAATGTAGACGCTAGAGCGATTAAAAAGTTTTTCTAATAATGAAAAACTTGACCTCAGTGACCTTGACCTTGAGGTCATGACCTTGAAAGTGGAACTGTCTCGAGATATATTTATAAGGAACATTTGTGAGAAGTTATAATGAAATTGGTGAAGAAATGTAGGCGCTAGAGCGATGACAAAGTTTTTCTAAAAATAGCAACAGTGACCTTGCCCTTGAGGTCATGACCTTGAAAGTCGAACAGGCTCGAGATTTTGTCATAAGGAACATTTGTGTGAAGTTATATTGAAACTAGAAATGGTGTTTGTAAAACACAATGCCCCCAACCATTGCTTGACCTTAGCTGGCAAAATATTCAACAAATATTGTTAAAGACTCAAAAACATACAACAAGAATTCCCCCGAAGGCTATGTCGCGCCTGTGGGGGCGCAAAGTCACCAAACCATGAAATCTAGGTCAAGGTCAAACATGGATGCCTGCATAAAAATTTCACTCCTAGTTGCAAGCATCTTAAAAACAGACTCTTACATCAGGGCCAAAGTTAGGGTTGTCACACTATTTTACAAAGTCAGTGAACCATAAAATGTAGGTCAAGGTCAGAAATGGATACTTGCATTGAAGTTTCAATTCCTAAATGCAAGCTTGTACCAAATACAATTAATGAAGCTCTAATACTTGAGAAATGGACTCTTACATTAGATAGAAAGTCAGGGTGGTCGCAATAATTCACAAAGTCAGTGAACCATGAAATATGGGTAAAAGTCAAATATGGATGCTTACATTGCAGTTGGAATTCCTAAATGCAAGTTTGTACCAATTATAATTTAAAAAGCTTTAATAGTTTTCGAGAAATGGTGAAAGTCAGGGTGGTCGCAATAATTCACGAAGTCAGTGAACCATGAAATATAGGTCAATGTCAGATATGGATGCTTGCGTTGAAGTTGCAATGCCTGGATGCAAGTTTGTACCAAGAATGATTAATGAAGCTCTAATAGTTCTCAAGATATGGACTTGCTGACAAGATTTTATTAAAAAAAACAAGGCATCGCATGCGATACAAATCCCCTCGCACAAGACAACTTCGTGTGTGGAAAACACTGAAATGGCCAACTTGCTTGAAATATTATCATATGCAACATTTTTGTAAAGTTTGTTTAAAAATCCATCCATAAATGTAGGTTCTAGAGTGATGACAATATTTCTCTAAAAATAGTCATAGGGACCTTGACTTGAGGCCATGGCCGCGAAGTAGATCTTGCTCAAGATATTATCATAAGCATCTTTTGTGTGAAGTTAGATTAAAATCATAAATGTAGGCGGTAGAGCAATGACAAAGTTTTTCTAAAAATAGCCATAGTGACCTTGACCTTGAGGTCATGACCAAGCAACTCGAGATAATCTATAAGAAACATTTGTGTGAAGTTCTATTAACATCAATCAATAAATGTAGGCACTAGAGCGATGACAAAGATTTTCTAAAAATAGCCCCAGTGACCTTGACCTTGAAAGTCGAAATAGTTCGAGATATTGTCATAAGGAACATTTGTGTGAAGTTATACTGAAATCCGTGAAGAAATGTAAGCGCTAGAGCCATGTCAAAGTTTTTCTAAAAATAGCCACAGTGACCTTGACCTTGAAAGTCAAACTCACTCGAGGTATTATCATAAGGAACATTTGTGTGAAGTTATATTGAAATCAGTGAAGAAATGTAGTCGCTAGGGCGATGACAGTTTTTTTTCAAAAAATAGGCACAGTGACCTTGACCTTGAAAGTCGAAATCGCTCGAGATATTGTCTTAAGGAACATTTGTGTGAAATGATATTGAAATTGGTGAAGAAATGTAAGCGCTAGAGTATTGACAAAGTTTTTCTAAAAATAGTCACAGTGACCTTGACCTTGAAAATGGAACTCGCTACAGATATTGTCATAAGGAACATTTGTGTGAATCGATTTTGAAATTGGTGAAAAAATGTAAGCGCTAGAGCAATGAAAAAGGTTTTCTAAAAATAGCCACAGTGACCTTGACCTTGAAAGTCGAACTCTTTCGAGGTATTGTCATCAGGATCATTTGTGTGAAGTTATATTAAAATCGGTGAAGAAATGTAGGCGCTGGAGCGATAGCAAAGTTTTTCTAAAAATAGCCATTGTGACCTTGACCTTGAAAGTTGAAATTGCTTGAGATATTGTCATAAGGAACATTTGTGTGAAGTTATATTGAAATCGGTGAAGAAATGTAAGCGCTAGAGCATTGACAAAGTTTTTCTAAAAATAGCCACAGTGACCTTGACCTTGAAAGTGGAACTCGCTAGAGATATTGTCATAAGGAACATTTGTGTGAAGTTATATTGAAATCGGTGAAGAAAAGTAGGCGCACGAGCGATGACAATTTTTTTCTAAAAATAGCTACAGTGACCTTGACCTTGAGGTCATGACCCTGAAAGTCGAACACACTTGAGATATTGTCATAAGGAACATTTGTGTGAAGTTATATTGAAATCAGTGAAGAAATGTAGGCGCTAGAGCAATGACAAAGTTTTTCTAAAAATAGCCACAGTGTCCTTGACCTTGAGGTCATGACCTTGAAAGTCGACCTCGCTCAAGATATTGTCATAAGGCACATTTGTTTGAAGTTATATTGAAATCAGTGAAGAAATGTAGGCGCTAGAGTGATGACAAAGTTTTTCTTAAAATAGCCACAGTAACCTTGACCTTGAGGTCATGACCTTGAAAGTCGAACTCACTGAGATATTGTCATAAGAAACATTTGTGTGAAGTTATATTGAAATTGGTGAAGAAATGTAGGCCCTAGAGCGATGACAAAGTTTTTCTAAAAAAATACCACAGTGACCTTGACCTTGAGGTCATGACTTTGAGGTCGAACTCGCTCGAGATTTTTTTATAAGGAACATTTGTGTGAAGTTATATTGAAATTGGTGAAGAAATGTAGGCACTAGAGCGATGACAAAGTTTTTCTAAAAATAGCCAAAGTGACCTTGACCTTGAGGTCATGACCTTGAAAGTCGAACTCCCTGAGATATTGTCAAAAGAAACATTTGTGTGAAGTTACATTGAAATTGGTGAAGAAATGAAGGCGCTAGAGCGATGACAAAGTTTTTCTAAAAATAGCCACAGTGACCTTGACCTTGAGGTCATGACTTTGAATTCGAACTTGCTCGAGATTTTTTTATAAGGAACATTTGTGTGAAGTTATATTGAAATTTGTGAAGAAATGTAGGCGCAAGAGCGATGACAAAGTTTTTCTAAAAATAGCCACAGTGACCTTGACCTTGAGGTCACGACCTTGAAAGTCAAACTCGCTCGAGTTTTTTTTATAAGGAACATTTGTGTGAAGTAATATTGAAATTGGTGAAGAAATGTAGGCGCTAGAACGATGACAAAGTTTTTCACAAATTACCAAAATGACAAAGGGCCATAACTCACAAAGTATTTTTCGGAAGTTTGTCATAAAAATAGCCACAGTGACCTTGACCTTGAGGTCATGACCTTGAAAGTCGAACTCGCTCGAGATTTTTTTATAAGGAACATTTGTGTGAAGTTATATTGAAATTGGTGAAGAAATGTAGGCACTAGAGCGATGACAAAGTTTTTCTAAAAATAGCAACAGTGACCTTGACCTTGAGGTCATGACCTTGAAAGTCGAACTCCCTGAGATATTGTCAAAAGAAACATTTGTGTGAAGTTACATTGAAATTGGTGAAGAAATGAAGGCGCTAGAGCGATGACAAAGTTTTTCTAAAAATAGCCACAGTGACCTTGAGGTCATGACTTTGAAGTCGAACTCGCTCGAGATTTTTTTATAAGGAACATTTGTGTGAAGTTATATTGAAATTTGTGAAATGTAGGCGCAAGAGCGATGACAAAGTTTTTCTAAAAAAAAGCCACAGTGACCTTGACCTTGAGGTCATGACCTTGAAAGTCGAACTCGCTCGAGTTTTTTTTATAAGGAACATTTGTGTGAAGTTATAATGAAATTGGTGAAGAAATGTAGGCGCTAGAACGATTGCAAAGTTTTTCACAAATTACCAAAATGACAAAGGGCCATAACTCACAAAGTATTTTTCGGAAGTTTGTCATAAGTTAATCAGTTCATCTACTCATCACCACCAAACTATTCACCAACTTTCAAGGCTCTAGCTCCAATAGTTTTTGAGATATCGTGCTGACAAGATTTTATTAAAAAAATTTCAAAGGGCAATAACTCTTAAAAGGGGCATAATCCGGACAAGAAAAAAAATACGCGTCAACTAATTTTCCTTAGGAATCCATATATGAAATTTCAAAACTCTAGCATACACGGTTCTAAAGATATGCTATGCATCACTTTTAGCATACATTACAATGGGCACAAATTACCAAAATGACAAAGGGCCATAACTCACAAAGTATTTTTCGGAATTTCGTCAAAAGTTAATCAGTTCATCTACTCATCACCACCAATATATATTCACCAACTTTCAAGGCTCTAGCTCCAATAGTTTTTGAGAAATCTTGCTGACAAAATTTTATTAAAAACATTTCAAAGGGCAATAACTCTTAAAAGGGGCATAATCCGGACAAGAAAAAAAATACATGTCAGCTAATTTTCCATGAGGAATCCATATATGAAATTTCAAAACCCTAGAATACACGGTTCTAAAGTTATGCTATGCATCACTTTTAGCATACATTACAATGGGCACAAATTACCAAAATGACAAAGGGCCATAACTCACAAAGTATTTTTCAGAATTTTGTCAAAAGTTAATCAGTTCATCTACTCATCACCACCAATCTATTCACCAACTTTCAAGGCTCTAGCTCCAATAGTTTTTGAGATATCTTGCTGACAAGATTTTATTAAAAAAATTTCAAAGGGCAATAACTCTTAAAAGGGGCATAATCCGGACAAGAAAAAAAATACACATCAGCTAATTTTCCATCAGGAATCCATATATGAAATTTCAAAACCCTAGCATACACGGTTCTAAAGATATGCTTTGCATCACTTTTAGCATACGTTACAATGGGCACAAATTACCAAAATGACAAAGGGCCATAACTCACACAGTATTTTTCGGAATTTCGTCAAAAGTTAATCAGTTCATCTACTCATCACCACCAATATATTCACCATTTTTCAAGGCTCTAGCTCCAACAATTTTTTAGATATCTTGCTGACAAAATTTTATTAAAAAAATTTCAAAGGGCAATAACTCTTAAAAGGGGCTTAATCCGGACAAGAAAAAAAATACGCGTCAGCTAATTTTCCATGAGGAATCCATATATGAAATTTCAAAACCCCAGCATACACGGTTCTAAAGTTATGCTATGCATCACTTTTAGCATACATTACAATGGGCACAAATTACCAAAATGACAAAGGGCCATAACTCACAAAGAATTTTTCAGAATTTTGTCAAAAGTTAATCAGTTCATCTACTCATCACCACCAATATAATCACCAACTTTCAAGGCTCTAGCTCCAATAATTTTTGAGATATCTTGCTGACAAGATTTTATCAAAAAAATTTCAAAGGGCAATAACTCTTGAAGGGGGCATAATCCGGACTAGAAAAAAAATACGCGTCAGCTAATTTTCCATGAGGAATCCATATATGAAATTTCAAAACCCTAGCATACACGGTTCTTTAGTTATGCTATGCATCAAAAGCGTAACGGACGGACGAAAGGACGAACGGACGAACAGACGAACGGACGAACGAGGCAGAAGCAATATGCCCCTCCAACTTTTTCAAAGTTGGGGGCATAATGAGTGAAGAAATATAGGCGCGAGAGCGATGACAAAGTTTTTCTAAAAATAGCCACAGTGACCTTGACCTTGAGGCCATGACCTAGAAAGTCGAACTTGCTCAAGATATTTTTATAAGGAACATTTGTGAGAAGTTATATTAAAATTGGTGAAGAAATGTAGGCGCTAGAGCGATGACAAAGTTTTTCTAAAAATAGCCACAGTGACCTTGACCTTGAGGTCATGACCCTAAAAGTCGAACTCGCTCAAGATATTGTCATAAGGAACATTTGTGTGAAGTTATATTACAATCGGTCAAGAAATGTAGGCGCAAGAGCGATGACAAAAGTATGTGTACGTACGGGACAAATGCTATATCCCCCCTCACAGTACGGGACAAATAGGTAAGTAACTCTATGATAAATGGGCCGACTTGGCCGGTTTTCAAACTCATCTGAGGTTTTATCCCCAGCCACCTTACATATAAGTTTCAGAAAGATTCGATCAAACCTGAAGGGGCTACAGTGATGACAAGGTCAAAAATTGACATTTTCAGCAATCAAAGGGACGTAACTCTATGATAAATGGGCCGACTTGGCCGGTTTTCAAACTCATACGATATTTTATCCCCAGCAACCTTACATATAAGTTTCAGAAAGATTCGATCAAAACTGAAGGGACTACGGTGATGACAAGGTCAAAAATTGGCATTTTCAGCAATCAAAGGGACGTAACTCTACTTTAAATGGGCCCACTTGGTCGGTTTTCGAACTCATCCGAGTTTTTATCCCCAGCCACCTTACATATAAGTTTTAGAAAGATCAGATCAAAACTGAAGGCGCTACGGTGATGACAAGCATTTTCCCATAGTAAGTCTATGGGACCTTGTGGTTGCCATAACAACCAAAGTTTTAGAATGATTTCGAAAAAAAGTTTATGTCATCAATGCCCCACCAGAGGCATGCTACAGATGAGAAATGATTGAGATCAGCCTGCAGGCTGCAGAGATATAGCTGCTCAAAAGTGTGGACGGACGACGGACGGACGGACGAAGGAGGACCCACTATACTATAAGCTTCCCTTGAGCCTTCGGCCCAGGTGAGCTAAAAATCCTAAAAAATTGGACATCTTGAGAACTTATTCTAATTCTCCTAAAATTTTAACAAATTTGTTTCACGATCCAGCTAGGAGTCCAAAAATTGCAAACAGAATGACAAACAGTGTAGACCCTGATCAGACTGCTCCTTCAGGAACAGTCTTATCTGGGTCTGCACTGTTTAATTAGGCATGTCTGACCCGATACTTAGGATCAATACGGTAATCTTACTGCTGTAGTTCACTGGTTTTTAACACAAAGGATCCCGCCATCATAACCGCCTCGTGTAGACTCTTCTGGTCAAGGCCGAGTACACCAAACTTCTCATAATTTTTTGACATCCCCTTCATCTCACTGATATGATACAGAATAGCCTGACTTACTCTGAAATATACATAAATAACTTGCACAATTAAAATACCCAAACACCGTGCATATTTCATACATCCTAAAGCACCTTTAGAATAGCTCCACTCCATGACAACTGACACACACTTAACCCATAAAATGCCAATCACGACTATTGTTGTCTGCTTTGCTGTCTGCCTGCTACTTTAAAAGTAATGTTTTGCAAACAGTGTGGACCCAGATCAGACTGCTCCTGTAGGAGCAGTCTGATCTGGGTTCACACTGTTTGCCTGTATGCAAAAATATTTTTTTAAAGTTTGCAAAAACATTTCAGCAGATGACATAAGCAGACGACATTTTCAGATTTAGCTTTTCTCGGCGTCTTAAGGGTTCAACAGGGCCCTACTGACCTTAACATCTTTAGGTTAACAAACTTTTTAGTGGTCAAAATGTTAACCCATAAAATGCAAATCACAACAATTGTCGTCTGCTTTGCCGTCTGCCGGTTACCTTAAAAGTAATTTTTTGCAAACAGTGTGGACCCAGATCAGACTGTCTGATCTGGGCCAACACTATTTGCCTGTGTGGAAAAATATTTCTAAAAAGTTTGCCAAAAAAAATCAGCAGATGACATTTTCAGATTTAGTTTTTCTCGGCATCTTAAGGGTTCAACAGGGCCCTGTTGACCTTTGCATCATTAGGTTAACAAGCTTGTTAGTGGTCAAAATGTTAACCCATAAAATGTGGACAATTGTCGTCTGCTTTGCCGTCTGCCGGTTACCTCAAAAGTAATTTCTTGCAAATAATGTGGACCCAGATCAGGAGCAGTCTCATCTGGGCCCATACTGTTTGCCTGCATGCAAAAATATTTCTAAAAAGTTTGAAAAAAAAATTCAGCAGACGACATAAGCAGAAAATCAGATTAGTTTTTCTCGGCGTCTTATGGGTTAAACAGGGCCCTGCTGACCTTAGCATCATTAGTTAAACAAGCTTATTAGTGGTCGAAATGTTAACCCATAAAATGCAAATCATGACAATTGTCGTCTGCTTTTCCGTCTGCTGGTTACCTTAAAAAGTAAGTTTTTGCAGTGTGGACCCAGATCAGACTGCTCCTGTTGGCATCTCACATGTGACCTGAGCCAGGCTCAAACCCACAGTGGTGAGAGACCTAATGAGTCAGCGCTCTTATCCACTAGGCCACTGAGGCCCGTAAAATCAGTAGTTTACTTACTGTTGACTAAAGTGTACATTAATGATTTTCCCATTAAGTGCCTCAGTCAGGGAATTCAACAAGAGCTACTAATTACCTATTAAGGGAGGCTTTGATCTGCTATAGACCGTATATCACTAGAGACAATAAAACAATTATGAACACACGATGTGTGCTACTGTTACAAGAATAAATGCCTTTAAGTTTCGGACGAACCGACTGACAAACAAATTAAGATAAATGGACAGGGGCAACACTATTTTGCCTTTCCACCATTCTTCGAATAGCGGGAGCATAAAAACACATACACTGCATTGTTGTAATATTCCTCAAATACAAACTGCCTTGAATTAGGATATACTGTAGTTACCCTAAATATTTAGGCATAAAAAGTCATAAACAAAAGCCTTAGGAAACAGCATAAATCTAGATCATATAAGCAATCAGATCAGGGTCTACACTATTTGCCACTAAACAAATTCTTTCTGGTCAAGATATACAACAAGAATTCCGCCGAAGGCTATGTCGCGCCTGTGGGGGCGCAAAGCTACCGAACCATGACATCTAGGCCAAGGTCGAATATAGATGCTTGCATAAAAAATGCCATTCTTAAATGCAAGCTTGTACTAAGTATCATTAAATAAGCTGTAATAATTCTTGAGAAATGAACTTAACCATTAGGGTGAATGCTAGGGTAGTTGCAATATTTTACAAAGTCAGTGAACCATAAAATGTAGGTCAAGTCAAATATGGATGCATGCATTTAACTTGCAACCCCCAGATATAAGTTTGTACCAGGTATTATTAATGAAGCTCTTTTAGTTCTTGAGAAATTAACTTGACCATTTGGGTGAACGCTAGGGTGGTCGCAATATTTTACAAAGTCGGTGAACCATGAAATGTAGGGCAAGGTCAAATATGGATGCTTGCATTTAAGTTGCCATCCCCAGATTCAAGTTTGTACCAAATATCATTAATGAAGCTCTTATAGTTCTTGAGAAATTAACTTGATCATTTGGGTGAACGCTAGGGTGGTCGCAATATTTTACAAAGTCAGTGAACCATAAAATGTATGTCAAGGTCAAATAGGGATGCTTGCATTTAAGTTTCCATCTCCAGATTCAAGCTTGTACCAAGTATCGTTAATGGAGCTCTTATAGTTCTTGAGAAATAAACTTGAACATTAGGGTGAACGCTAGGGTGGTCGATAATCTTGAAGCCTTGGCAAACGGACGGAAAACTGGGCGCCTATATGCTAGTAGCAGGCGCGACAATAAATCATTTCTTATACTACAAAGATCATTAACAACAAAATTGCCTAACGGCATTATGGTTGTGTTTTTTTAAAAAGGCTAACCCATCACGTGAACAAGTCTGTGAAATGAACACCCCACTAAACCCCACTTAATCTAGAGAAAAATGGGGTTTACTGGGGTATACATTATTTTTCTTAATTTTTTTCCAAAACATAGGCTGTGGGTACTCGTTAGAACCGCCTCAATGAGGTGGTTTTAACGAGCACCCACAACCTATTTTTATTTTTGCAGTAGAAGTAAGAAAAATAACACTGATTTTCATCAGAAAAGTAGCCATTTTGGAGATGTGAAATAATGCACTATGTCGCATGGGTGTTATCTTAATGCAAATGGTCAACCTGTCTGACAACACCTGATGCCTGCCCTGAACATCGCTATTTTTGAAAAAAAAAAAAATCCAAAAATTCCAAACGCTTCAGGTAAATATAAATGCTAAAATTAACATCATGGCTACAGTTTGAGATACTTACGTCTGAAGATGTTTGACAACCAGTTGTTGTATGTTGGAATATGAAGTTTCTATAGAGTGACCTAGCTTCTTCAGCCCCTGTAGTAAATATAGAAAGAACTTCAGCTTGTGTAACTGTGAAGGATTAAAAAAATGTTGCACTTGTGCACAATGAGCCATCCTATTAGGCATTTGTTTTTCATGATTTTTGATTTTTTGACTACATTTTGTATATTTGACCAGTTTCTAAGGACAAATTAAAAGTATTCTGTGCAGAAGACTTGGCAATTTTATTCTACACTAGAACTGACTCAGGGCTATTCCAGTATAATCTATTAGGGTGGGGCGGACGGCAACTTTTTTATTTAGTGGCCGTAGGCTATGGTTTTAGAAAAACAAAATAGGCCGTAGGCTGTACAACAGAATTTTTAAAATTTACGGTAGGTTGTACTACCGATTTTTTAAAAAATCCCGTAGGCTATGTTGAAAGAAAATAAATAATTGTTGTAGGTTGTCAAATAACAACAGGGCCCAGACATCTGAATCGTTCAGTTTGAAGTTCCGCAGAGATTTTAAACAAAAAGCAACGCTGAAATTGTGAAAAAAAGAAAGGCTCGGCAATTTTACTGCTGTTTACAGGTCAAAGGTCGTTTGAGTAGGACACAAATCAATATCCGGTAACGGGACGCTTCGCCCCCGGTCGATGACCTTGCCTGACATAATGGAAAATTACTGGGCTTAGTTACTGAATGACGCAATAATGCCCGTTCCAAAAAAAAAAAATACTTGTGTTGGTAGCGCATGATTTGCATGATTTATGTAAACACAATATTAGCACGCTGTTTAATCAGTAAGCTTCAAGGGATTTATGGCCCGAGATAATTAGTTAATTGGGGATTATGATACCCAAGGAATGTTTATACAGCGGATGCCACCCAGGTGCCGAGCTTTGAGCTGTAATAAATTACGTAACAGTACCCAAAAGTGTACCCAGGTGGTCATCGGACGGGCAATAAAACCCACAGATGGGTAGACAGCCTTTCATTGGTCAATTGTTTCAGTCCCTTTAATAAATATTAATTTCTTAAAAAAAATATGCAACGTCTGATCAGGGCCTCAACGCTGACACTTGAACAGACAGACAGACGCAATTATTTAGCGGCACCTTATCAGGGTCTACAGGTTTTAGGACCTTATAATGCTACGACACCCGGATCAGACACTCCACAATCACTGTGCGACGTCTGATCCAGCTCCAACCGCCGACGGTTCATTTTATTTTATTTTCCGCGACCGAATAGGTTTGAAGGATATAGCAATGAGTCTTGCGCCCGTCCAAATGTCCGTCCGTCCGTAGACACAACAGACAGATGCAAACAATGCGGATCCAGATCAGACGCCATACTATTATTAAACTGCTTCTGTTGAGGGTCTGCAGGTTTGCAGATGGCATCTGAGATGGCAGAGACCCGGACAACACGCTGCGCAAGGATAATGCGGCGTCTGATCAGGGTCTTATAGCCCACGGTGGTGTTTTTTATCCCTAGTCTGAACAGGTTTGGAGCCTGGCGTCGGTACATCCGCCCATCCATAGACACAACATTATGAGTGGCGTCCGTTCAAATATCCGTCCGTAGACGCAACAGACAGATGCAAACAATGCAGATCCGGATCAGACGTCGTACAATTATTAAACGGCGTCTGATGAGGGTCTACAGGTTTGAAACGACATCTGAGATGGCGCAGACCCAGACAAGATGCTGCGCAACGACAATGCGGCGTCTGATCAGGGTCTTATCGCCGACGGTGGTGTTTTTTATCCCTAGTCTGAACAGGCTCGGAAGATATAGCGATCAGCGTGGCGTCATCTACCCGTCCGTCTGTATGACAATAGACAGAACACAAAGGTGCAAACAGTGAATCAGACGTCATACAATTATTATACGGCGTCTGAATAGGGTCTACAGGTTTGTAGACGGCATATGCGACGGCACGGACCCAGACCAGATGCTGTACAATGATCATGTGACGTCTGATTAGGGTCTGACCGCTGACGGTGCGTTTTATTTTTTATCCCCCTGACCAAATAGGTTTGGGGTTATAGCGATCAGCCTGACGTCCATCCGTCCGTCCGCAGACACCAAATTGTGATAGCCAAAACTACAATACCCTATGAGATAGATTGTCGGTACTTGTTACAATAGAACATGAGGTTCAAAAAGCATGCCGTGAGCAAGAACCAAAACTCTGAGTGTCCTGGTATTTTAGTTATTTCCCCTGACAATATAAACTTGTGATCACAATATCTCCTATATATTTGAAGATATATTGATTGACTTGATACCGTTGTACATAAGGTCAAGAAGGGTTGTCATGAGCAATAACCATAACTCTGGATGTCATGGTATTATAGTTATCTCCCCTTACAAAATAACATTGCGATCAATAACTCCTATACCCTTTGACATATTTTGATGGTAGTTGGTACAAGTGTACTTGGGGTCAAGAAAGAGTGTCGTGAGCAAGAAACAAAACGCTGGGTGCCATGGTATTTTAGCTATCTCCCCTGGCAATGTGTTATCTACCCTGACAATGTAACCTTGTGGTTGCCATAACTCCATTACCCTTTGAGATATATTGATGGGACTTGGTACAGAAATACAAGAGGTTAAGACGATGTGTCTTGGACAAGAATCACAACTCTGGGTGCCAAGATATTTTAGATATCTCCCCTGACAAATGAACCTTGCGATCGCAAGAACTCAAACACATTTTGAGTATCAACCACCCCATAGCCAGCTCTTTGGGGTGAGCTGGCTATGGGGTGGTTGATACACTGATTTGAAAAAAAAGTAAAGTTGGGGAAGGGGGTGCAAAAATGATAGATAGACGATAAAAGTTATTTTATTTTATTATATTATTTTATAAAAAAAATCACACCCCGTGTGTCATAGTGCATTCTTTGATTTCTCCAAAATGGCTACTTTTCCATTGAAAACTTTGATATTTGTCTTATTTATACTCGGAACATAGGTTGTGGGTATAGATTGAGGCAGTTCTAACGAGTACCCACAACTTAAGTCAGGTACTCTGGAATACCGTCGGAAGGTAAGATATTTTTTTTTGGCTTTTCCTGAAATTTATCCAATGGGGAGGATAAGAAAACAATATTTTTAATGGAAAAGTCCAAAAGAATCATCGTCAACCATTTAAAATAGGATTGAGGGCAAAAAATTAGGAATAGTCAGGTTACCTGAAACACATTTTTTTTAGCCTTGTCTGAATTTTTAATCCCCCGCCGCGAAGCGGAGCAGAGCTGGGATTATAGGAATGGCCTTCGTCTGTCCGTCAGTCCGTCTGTCTGTCCGTAACACTTTCTTGTCCGCTCCATATCTCCTGAACCCTTTGATAGATTTTCATTAAACGTTGGTCAATTATTCGTCTCAATTAGCTGGTGTGCAGAACCCATAAATGAACCATGTCCACTCAAGGTCAAGGTCATGGTTGAAGGTCACGAGTTTGAAACTTGGAATTTTTTGTCCGTTCCATATCTCCTTTACCCTTGGAAGGATTTTCATTAAACTTTGGTCAAATATTCTTCACAGTGAGCTGATGTGCAGAACCCATGTCCGTTTGTCCATCTGTCAGTTTGTCTGTCCGTCCGTCTGTCCGTAACTTTTTCTTGTCCGCTCAGTATCCCTGAACCCTTTAATAGATTTTCATTAAACTTTGGTAAATTATACCTCTCAGTGAGCTGGTGTGCAGAACCTATAAATGAAGCATGCCAACTCAAGGTCAAGGGTCATGGTTGAAGGTCACGAGTTTGAAACTTGGAATTTTTTGTCTCTTCCATGTCTCCTTTACCCTTGGAAGGATTTTCATTAAACTTTGGTCAAATAGTCTTCACAGTGAGCTGATGTGCAGAACCCATGTCCTTCCATCCATCTGTCTGTCAGTCTGTCCGTAACTTTTTCTTGTCCGTTCCATATCTCCTGAACCCTTTAATAGATTTTCATTAAACTTTGGTCAATTATCCCCCTCAGTGAGCTGATATGCAGAACCTATAAATGAACCATGCCGACTCTAGGTCAAGGTCACATTTGAAGGTCACGAGTTTAAAACTTTGATTTTTTTGTCCCTTCCATATCTCCTTTACCCCTAAAAGGATTTTCAAATAACTTTTGGGTCAATTATCCCCCTCAGTGAGCTAACTATGCCAACTCAAGTTCAAGGTCACAGGCGAAGGTCACAAGGTTGAGCCTTGATACTAAATGCGGCGGGGGATTTGGCTGTCCTCCAGACTGCTTTCTTGTCTTTTCTCTTTTTTTTAAGTAAACAAAAAACAACTTTCATGATAAAATTTATTCGTTTTTGGGGCATTCAATAATCAATATAAAGACACCAACTGTGACAATGGTTTTTACACATGATCCAGGATTTCAGTTTATAAAGAGGGAAAGATTTTTAGTCGCAAGATCTTTTCTGATGAATATATCTAAATATATATTTAATTACCTGTGGGTTGTCTCTACCTGAAATAGTTTTACCCCGTTGGTTATATCTAGAAAAAAATACAAATGTCCGTTGGTTATATCTAGAAAAAAATACAAATATCCGTAGGCTGTATTGAAAAAAAATTGTTTTAAAGCGTAGGCTATGTGAAAATCTAAGTGCCTTCCTCCCCCACCATATAGATTTTACTGGAACAGCCCTCAATGAGGTGGTTCTTACCAGCATTCATCATCTATTTTGAAACTCTTATATAAATAGAATTAGGGAAAATACCACAGATTTTCATCTGAAAAATGTCACTTTAGACCTATTAAAGAAACTTCATGGAATCCTGACAGATTGATTGTTTTGTGGTTTGGTGACACATCAATCCTTTTGAGTCATGTTGTGTTGTATCCAAGAGAAAAGGAGAAAAGATAAGAGATAGTAATGAAGATGAAAACAAGGGACAGGGAAAAAAATGAATGAAAGTTTAGAAACAGAAAAAATAATCAAAGCACTGAGAATACTGGTGGATTGACCGTCTCTGAGTGTAGGCTAAGAAAATAGTCCTGGAATGACACTTATAGACTGTTTCATTTAACCCTTAACCCTTATCTTGCTGAATATTCATTTAAGCCACACCCATTTCTGTCTATCAACCAATCAAATTACTTGATGTAATTTATTCCTACAAATTCATAAACCGCATGCCAAACAGTGTAGATCCTGATCAGATGGCTTCTTAAGAAGCCATCTGATCTGGATCTACACTGTTTGCAAAGATAGGGGTTGTCGTGAACAGCAAGATAAGGGTTAAAATCTGTATCTTTTTTTTTTTTTTAAGCAAAAAAAAAGTGCAGACCCTGATCAGACACCGCATTCTGCAGCATCTGATCTGGGTTTTCACTGTTTGCCAAGCCCAACCCATGATTCCAGTCCAAATTCTATAGATAAGAATTGCATGGCTATTTTCTATAAACAACCTTTACCTGGGCCTGAATGGGGACTCTGACTGTTTCGCTTGACCCTTATGTACTGTAAGCTAACTATGTAGACCTTGATCAGACACTGCATTCTGCAGCATCTGATGTGGGTCTACACTGTTTGCCAAGCCCAACACATGATTCCAGCCCAGATTCTACAGACAACCCTTTTACACAAACACACTGACCTCAATGCAATAAAATTCTGCAAATAAGTTGCATGGATTTCCCACAAATGAGTGATAGTCATGTGAACTCCAGCATTAATAGAGGTTTTGTCCTTATAACTTTGGGTTGATTGATAAACAATCAACCCCAAAACATTTCCCTTTACCCTTACCTGCTGCACGGCCTTGCCCAGATGCCAATATCAGATGGATGCCCCAGTGATATAAGATACACACTACCTTTGCCTCACACTGTTTGTTATCCTAAAGACTGGGGACCAAATCACTTACTTTGTCTGTGAGATCATGCTGTAAAAATGTCTGTAGTTCTGGGCTGAAATGTAAATCATGAAGGCAAATTGAACAGATAGTGGTCATGTGTTATATAAAGGATCATACACAAGTGGTCATTTCATGTGAAAATTGATTAAATGAACCTTTGGTGAATTTCATAAATTTCACATGAAATGACCATAAGTGTTAGATTCTGATTATCAGCATGAAAGAAAGTCCATGAAATGAAAACCCCTCTAAACCAATGGGGGATACATTATTTTGAGGCGGTTCTAAGGATGACCCAAAATCTATGTTAAAAGTATAAATAAGAAAAAATATCAGAAATTTTCATGAAAAAGTAGCCATTTTGGAGATAAGAAAGAATGCAATATGTCACAAGGATGTGTTATCATAATGCATATAACAATTTTAAACAAGATTTTATTGCCACAGAATTTCAAAAGCAAACAGCGTCTTTACGTTGGACTTAAATCTCTTCTGCAACAAGGTCTATCGGAACCCGAATTTTATGGTGACTTAGTATATAAATTAAAAATATATACAAATGCAATGACTTTAGCACCCAATTTCGTAAAATCATTCCTCGATATAAAAAGAAAGGGTACAACATAAATGTTATACGACAGACTGCCATGCATGGTAGTTAACCCAATCATGGTTGACAAGTTTGCTTTCCTCTTTAATTGCACGCCAGTGGGTCAGGCCTCAGATTCTATGGCGGTTCCAGCGTAAAGACTGACTGAGAATTAGAGTTTCTAATTTTATGTAATGTTGGTTGGTGCCTGATGCTCTGTCTCTGGTCGGGACCATCGGAGTCTAACTGTTGGTCTTCTTTTGCTCCAGCATTTCTGTGGTTTCTTGCTGTCGAGTCCTCACCGTTGTTTCATCTCTGTAGTTGTTTGATTTTTGTGTTCACTGAGATATTGCACTTTCATGTGGACTGAACAAATTATTTGTCTAAATTGCAACGGAAGAAAGGGCGAGGATTGTGGCCACATAAATCGATTTAAGCCCCCCAGTGGAATTCGTTTCCCTTACTGTTCCAAGGCGGTCCTTCTGTCGCGGTTCATTTTTGTTATGGTTTGTCTAGTGTGTGTATCGCTTATATTGTTGTGTTTTGGAGAGACAATTGACCATTTTGTGAGAAAATAACTGTCCTTTTGGCTTTTCGCTATTGAGGTTTCCATTAGGGTCTAGTTAGTTCATGTCCGTGCTTCTTTCCCTTTGGTGTCTCTGATGGGAGCTGTGGGTTAATTGTATTGATTCCTGATCATTGCCTTCATTTCTATTTTTTAATGGAGCAATAAGAAAAATTACCCTCAAGTTATCCTCAGTTTTGTTTGTGTGGAGGTTTAACATCCCAATCAACACTATTTAGGTCATTTTGGGGACACTGCTTACAATTTTGTGGGACTATTACCTGATATTGAAATGAAATGTCATCTCAAGTCTGACCGCTAGTGTACAAGGAGCAGTCTGACTTGCACCACTTTTCCTGAGCAGGCTTATACATTCAAAGCGGTTTACCATTACTCAAGTTCGGTTGGTTTCAGCTCTGTGTGCAGCCCAATCTGTTTCTCCAAGCCCCGATGGGGGGTGGGTGGGAGGGCGTCTTCACCACTCCTCCTTATCTGGAGTTATGAGCGACATATTTTCCACTTAAGATTCCTGCAAACTAAGCCTTCACAAAAAATGGTCTACTTTTTTTGTTTTAAGGGAAAAGGGAACACCTGGCAGAATTTTTCTGCCATTTTTCAAAGGGAGACAACTTTTGTGATTTCCTGTTTGCATTTCTATAAGTCTTGTCCCACTGAAAAAGGGGTCTACTCTTAAAGGAAAGAATTTGCGCCTCAGGAGCAAATTCTTTCCTTTAAGTGTTGACCCCTATTGACATGGGAGACAAAAGTACTTTTGCAGGAGTTGCCTCCGCTGAAGGTGTACCCATTCCCCTTAAAACTGAAGAGAAAATTCTCCCCCATACTATAGGTAGACGATGACATAATACCTTGGAGTTCCAAAGAGAAGCAGTTCCAGAAAATCATTGCTCACTGTTCCTGAACCTGTTTGCTGAAAAAATACAATAACTATAATTGATAGTGTTGTATCTAGTTTGCAATACAGATTAATCATAACACAGTTTGTTGTAACACGATTTTATAAAACACAGCTGGAAGATGGATCAGATAGTGTATAAATTAGTTTGGAAAACGACCATAAATCTATAAAAAAAAATACATATATCCTATTGTTAACTATTCTAATAATAATAGTTTGTCTGTCATTATTGACAATGACTGATCTTAATCACATTTGAGAAATGTTACTGTTTTGTCTTACTATTCTAGCAAGTACAATATTGAATATTCTGTAATTTTTGCTGGAAAAATGTGAGTAGCTTTTGCACTTGCAAAAGCTATTCACATTTTTTCAGCAAAAATATTGGCATATTTGCCATAATAAATGATCAAAGTTTTAACAATGTCTTAACTAATATCATTGTAAGTTTTTAACTAATGACATTGTTTGTTTTGAACAACTGGCCTCTCAGGGATCAGTTGTCAGATAATAACGATGAAGTTAGTTATCAAATTATTGAAACTTTGATCATTAAATATGGCATATGCACTAATATTTTTGCTGAAAAATTGGAGTGTTTTTTGTGTGTTTTTTTTCATTTGGAAAAGCTACTCATATTTTTTCAGCAAAAATACAATTGTAGTAGATATTGTACTTGGAACAACAGTTAACAATTTGATCATTAACAAGCCAACAAGACTTTGAACAACTGGCCCCTGGCTGGTGGCACCATGTCTGTGGACTTTCCAAATTCCAAAGAAGACTGTCTGCTGGGGTATTTCATTTTTACAGCAACAAAACTACCAATTTTACAAAGGTAGTAATTTGAGTTTCTCTGTTTCTCTGAATCAGTTTTGTTTGTTTGTTTGATTTGAGGTTTAACATCACCATCAACACTGTATAGGTCATTTTGGAGATGTTGCTTCCAACTTCGTGGGATTTTTACCTGACAATGAGATGAAATGACATCGTCACCAAATCAGGGGTGTAAAATTCCACTCGCCCGCTCGCATTTGCGAGTAAGTTTTAAGGCAGGGCGAGTAAGCTTTTCAAAACTGACCTTACCTTTTCTTCATTTTCAGCACCTAAATGGAAAGTTTAGATGATAAGGGCGAGTAAGTTTGAGGGAAATTTTACACCTCTGCAAATGAAACCAATAGGGTTTACGAGCATAGAAATTCCGACTTATACCGCTTTGCCTGGGCAGGCTTAGCTCCTCAAGCGGTTTACAAGTACATGTACTCGTTTCAGCTCTGCATGGAAGCATCATGCAGCCCATCTATTTCTTCAAGCCCCGATGGGCAGGGGCTGCCTCTGAATTTAGTAGCATTATTCAACCATAGTGAAAGTACAATGGTATCATAAACACACATTTACATGCTCTTTCAAATTTCAAATAATTTTGTATGTTAATAATTTAAACGGGCCTCCGTGGCCTAGTGAATAAGAACGCTGACTTAATCATTAAGGTCTTTCATCGCTGTGGGTTCGAGCCTCGCTCGGGTTCCATGTGAGACGCCAAGTTCTGCAACGGAAGGTCAGGTGGTTTTTCTCGGGGTTCTCTGGTTTTCGCCCACCTCTTATTAACGATCGGCTCAATATGAGTGAAATAATCTTGAAAGGGCCGTAAAAACGAAAAAAAAAAAAAAAAAATTTAATAATTCAAAATTTCAGTCATGGGAGAGAGTAGAAATGAGATCACTACCGAGTAACGATACTCGGTAGTGAGACACTAAAGTCTCTACAATACTGCAAAGGAAACGTGATTCACGTTGACATCAATTTCAAGACTTCGATGTGTTTCCTTAGACAATAATACTGATACAAAATTAGTTTGATGTTTTCTCTTTCCACCGCAATCGTTTCTTTGACAAGAACTGACCTCTGAAAGGTTGTGTACATTCTTTTTCAAAAGTGCTACCTTCCCCGCTTCGGTATGTCAGCCATCTTTGTTGATTTTTCACTGGTTCCCGTTCGTCATACTAATGTATGACACGAATAAATAGTCAGTCAAATGGTTGTCAAGTAAACCGCCATGTAAAGTTAATTTGCAATAAATAGATTTTTAATGATATGAAATAGTATTTTGGCATTAAAATGAAATCAAATACTACTGACACACTCAAAACAAACACAAATTATATAGTATCACACTTCAGGTCAGCCAGACACGAACCATCATGGAACTTGAAAATGACACCGAATCGGTCTGGGTTAAGGTTTTTGCAAATAAAACTTCCCACTTCGTAGCAAGTTGGGATTTATGGACATCTCGGCCCCTAACAAACTCGGCCCCTGACAAACCCGGCCCCTGACAAACTCGGCCCCTAGCAAACTCGGCCCCCATTCAAGTCCGTCCCTAAAATCTCAGTCCCTAGCAGCATTTAAATCCTAAAATACAATGTTTTTGTTTCCGAGTATCAATTTGGAAGGTGGATAGGTAGTTTCACGGAAAGTTTGAGCATATTTATCGTTTTTCATACGAAACTTTATCCACGATAAAAAATCGCGGAAACCCGTGCTGTAATTGGGACGGTGTTGGAATTGAGAGTGGCATCACGAAAACATGCCTATATAATTTTGACCACCTGCAACCACACTTTATACAGTAAAACTGGGGTTAACAAGGGTTTATATCAATTTACTTTTTTTTCTTCAGAAAAAGTTCTTGTAAGAACCGCCTTTTACAAGTACTCAAATCCTTTGCTCAAAAACATAGATTGTTGATACTTGTTAGAATCGCCCTGTCAATGTGGGTCTAACAAAGAACCTAAAATCTATGTTTAAAACAGAAATAAGAAAAAATATGTTCATGTTTAATCTGTAAATTTTCATATTTGGCCGGTGAAAAATTCAATATTTTAGAATAGGCGTGTTTTTTGTGATATTAACATTTCCAGTGTAAAACCAAATATAAAACTATAGAAAACAATATTCGCCCTCGCCCATCGGGGCTTGGAGAAATAGTTTGGGATTCATGATGCGTCCACGCAGAGCTGAATCTGACCACACACGAGTACTGGTAAACTGCTTAGAAGGACTAAGCCTGTCCAGGCAAAGCGGTGTGAGTCAGATCGTCCAATGCATATAGGCCCTCTGGTTTCATCGGGCAGCAGGGTTTGAGATGTCATTTCATCTCAGTGTCGGGTAAAAGTCCCAAAATATTGGAAGCAACGTCTGCAAAATGACCTAAATAGTGTTTAAGGTATCGTTAAACCCCAATTCAAACAAACAAAAAGAAAAAGAAAACAATATAGTTCATTATATACATGGATCTCCACGATCTGATTGCGCGTTGGCGACGTTCATTACGAAACCACTCCTACACAAATACATTGTCAATTTTTTTTGGCCAAAAATGGAAATTTTCAGATGAAAAAGTGTGATATTTTTCTTATTTTTGCTCGAAACATAGATTACGGGGGCTCCATAGAACCGTCACAATCTTTTTTTTTTTTTGAGCAGATATAAGAAAAATACATTAATTTTTCTGCCGTTCATGGAAGTATGAATGACAGCGTAGCGCTAGCAAATTTTATATGAGCCCCTTCTGCGTTAAGTTACCTTTGCAGGCGATCCGCTGCTTTCATACTTTCATGATTTGTTTTGTTTGATTTGAGGTTTAACGTCCCCGTCAACACTGAAAAGGTCCTTTTGGAGACGTTGTTTCCAATTTTGTGGGACTTTTATCCGACATTGAGATGAAATGATATCTCTAGCCCTGCCACCCAATGAAACCAGTAGAGTTTATAAGCATGGACGGGCCGACTCGCACCGCTTTGCCTGTGCAGGCTTAGATCCTCTAAGCGGTTTACCAGTACTCGTGTGCGGGTCGGGTTCAGCTCTGCGTGGAATAAAAATCAAAAATGAGTTCCTTTAAGAGCAACGAAAACATTCATAAGAAAGAAGATGGGTCATACTACGTAGTTTCGGCTAATAAAGCCTCATCAGTGACCTTGTAATGATCCGGCAAAGAAAGCCAGAGGAAATATACTGCAATTTGGCGAATTTCGAATAGGCAGTCGATTCAAAGACTGATATAAATCAAAATGGGGTCCAAATAATTAAAAACCTGTCTAGAATATGAGTCTAAACCAATAATATATTTCTGATTTCTCAGAATATTCACGCTGATCTCAAAGGACCAAAAGTAAAATATAAACTGCACTATGGTTGATGTACGGGGAGACTTTTTACGGCCGCCACACGGCACAACACCAGCTGCAGTGAAGGCAAATAAAAATAAAAAATGAGTTCCTTTAAGAGCAATGAAAACATCATATATTTCTTCAAGCCCCGACGGTCGGGGGCCGTCATACTTTCATGAACAGCAGAAAATAAAATTCATTCTTAAATGAACACACCAGTACCTCATTGGCATTAATAGAAAGAAAAGGCTAATGGCTGTTGAATGGTCAAACCCTGCAAATGATAATAAAAACAAAATGGTTCAATTTTTGTAAGTACGCAACAGAACATACTACTAGTCTCTTTTAGTGGCAGAGATGTAATTACACGCCAATCAATCGATTTGTTCATTAATTACATCGGAAGGTGAGTAACAGTGGACCCACTGCAGCGTGTCATACACTTGTTCAATCAACGGCATTAGATTCATTTAACTCATGTGAGATGGGTTACTCATAATTTCATCAAAATGAGTTCAAAAGGGAATTAGGCATATGTACATTAAAATTACGTGTAAGGGTTTGATAATAAGTCAATTCCAACATTAATCTATACATATTTTAATTTTAGGGGCCGAATTTGTCAGGGGCCGAGTTTGTAGGGGCCGAATTTGCTAGGGGCCGAGTTTGTCAGGTGCCGAGTTTGTTAGGGGCCGAGATGTCCTGTCACCCAAGTTGGTATCGACCACCAAATGGTACAATCGAAAACTTCCAGTTGTTTAAAGACCAACTGGATTGCATTAAATTGCAGCATAAGGGTAAAAAACTCCCGGCTGTACATGGTGACCTCAACTTCAGAGACATTGCTTGGCCCGACAGGCTCAGCAAACAAGGCACAATGCTGAGTCAGTCGGAAGGACAAATACTTATTGACATTATGAACGATCATGGTCTCGAACAAATTGTTAACTTCCCAACTCGTGATAAGAACACATTGGATCTGATCCTTACGACTTTGCCAGGACAATTCGAAGACATTCATTCCCCAGATAAACTAAGTGACCAGGAGAACTTTGATTTGATAAAGTCTTTCATTCAAGCTTCGTCCGAAAAACATATCCCCTCCAAAACTAGTAGGTCTGTATCTTCAATTCCTTGGATCACACCAGAAATAAGAAGAAAAATTCGGAGGAGAAATAAGATTCATGCTAAGGCAAAAAAGTCGGGAAGTGGTAAACTCAGAGCAAAATTTGAAAACTTGAGACGAGAAATTAAAAATGACATCAAACATCAGCATGATCAGTATGTAAATAACTTGGTAGGTGATGTAAAGGCGAATCCCAGAGACTTCTACAGATATATCAATAGCCAGAAGAAAGATAGGCAAGGTATCCCACCCCTTAATAAAAGAGGAGGGAACGGGTCGCTGAATCGGACTCTGAAAGGGCAGAGGAATTGGTTGGTCAATTCAATGATGCATTTAATAAAACTGAGTTCAACGAGGTTCCATTAACTGGAAGATCGGCCCCTTTCATGGAAAATATTGTTGTATCCTCTGCGGGAGTGATCAAGTTACTTAAAGGCTTAAACCCTTCTAAAGCTTTAGGGCCTGATGAGCTTCATCCTAGAGTCCTGAAGGAACTAGCAAACGAGTTAGGTCCAGTTTTTGCTCATCTTTTCCAACAATCTCTCGATACGGGTGAAATTCCCAAAGAATGGCTCCTAGCGAACATCTGTCCACTTTTCAAAAAAGGGGACAGGGCTCTTGCTCGTAATTATCGCCCGGTGTCACTGACCTGTGTTCTATGTAAATTGCTTGAACACATAGACTGCTCAAACATCATGGCCCACTTGGATGAACATAAACTTTTGTCAGACAGACAACATGCATTTAGGAAAAGGCATAGTTGCGAAACTCAGTTGAGCACGGTTATTAATGATTGGGCAAAAATCCTGGACAAAGGGGGGCAGGTGGACACATTTATTCTGGACTTTGAGAAGGCTTTTGACACCCCTCCTCATGAACTACTTAAATCCAAATAATTTGGTTATGGAAACGGTGGGAAGACTCTTAAATGGATAGATTCCTTCCTTTGCTACAGAAAACAGCGTGTTGTTGTTAATGGTGAATCTTCAGTATGGGCGCCAGTTTTGTCTGGAGTCCCACAAGGGACTGTTCTTGGTCCTCTATTGTTCTCCCTGTACATCAATGATATTTCCACTGACATTGACTCAGAAATAAGACTGTTCGCAGATGACTGTGTTTGTTACCTGGAAATTAGAGATACAGATGACTCACTGAAACTTCAGGCTGACATAGATAGATTAGGATGTTGGGCCAGAAAATGGGGCATGAGATTTCAACCAGTTAAATGCAATATTATGCAGATAACAAGGAAGAGATCTAATAAAGTTGAGGCTTCTTACACCTTAGAGGGAACGGTCATCGAAAATGTGAATTCCATTAAATACCTTGGTGTGACAATCACTCACGATTTGAGATGGAATACACACATTAGCAATATGTGTACAAAGGCGAATAGAACACTTGGTTTCCTGAGGCGTAATCTTCATCAGTGTCCTCAGGATGTGAAAGAGACAGCATACAGGGGACTTGTTCGCCCAATCTTGGAATATGGTAGTTGCATCTGGGACCCAAGCGGAATGGTCCTTAATGAAGTAATTGAAAAAGTTCAGAATAGAGCTGCTAGATTTGTAACTTGGAAATTATTGCTTTGAAACTGGGAGCATGACTGAAATTCTAGGAAAATTAAGATGGGAGTCTCTCAAGAAAAGGAGAAGAGACAGTAGGCTCATACTCTTATACAAAGGTCTAAAGGGTGCTGCCAGCATTCTAACAGATGACCTTGTTCCCCCGGCTAGGCACTGTAGAAAACACCATTCAATGACGTTTCAGACCCTTACTGCAAGAACGGATATTTATAAAAAATCGTTTTTCCCCCGAACCATTAGAGATTGGAATGCCCTTCCCGATTCTATTATTTTGACGGCTGAAGGTGCTGAGGATTGTGTAGCTAAGTTTACATCTTTGGTTAGAGCTAGGGACTAACTTCCCATATCACAGGTCCTTGTGTATGAATGTCATTTGACGTGTCACCAGTAACAATTCTGATTCTGATTCTGATTCTGATGTTGTCTCCGGATATTTAAAAATTCACATCCCACCAATAAAGAAACCTCGGAGGAAGGTGTACTCATATCAGAAAGGTGACTATGAAACTATGAGGAAGGATGCACTCAGATTTGCAGAGGAGAATTACTTTAATGGTCATTCAGATGCTCGGTCTGTACAGGAGAATTTTGATTTGATAACTTCTTTCATTCATACTTCGGCCGAAAATCTTTTTCCCCACAAAAACTAGTAGGACTGTATCTTCTATTCCCTGGATCACTCCAGAGATAAGAAGGAAAATTCGCAGGAGGAATAAGTTCATGCAAAGGCAAAAAAGACGGGAAGTGGTAAACTCCGGACAAAATTTGAAAACTTGAGACGTGAAATCAAGTTTGATATAAAAAAATCAGCATGATTTGTATGTGAATAACTTGGTAGGTGATGTAAAGGCAAATCCCAGAGACTTCTACAGATATATTAATAGCCAGAAGAAAGACAGGCAAGGTATCCCGCCCCTTAATAAAAGGGGAGGGGACGGGGTTGCTGAATCAGACTCTGAAAGGGCAGAGGAACTAGTTGGTCAATTCAATGATGCGTTTAATAAAACTGAGTTCACGGAGGTTCCATTGACGGGAAGATCGGCCCCATTCATGAATAATATTGTTGTGACAGCTGCAGGAGTGATCAAATTACTTCAAGGCTTAAACCCCAGTAAGGCCTTAGGACCTGATGAGCTTCATCCTAGAGTCCTGAAGGAACTAGCAAATGAGTTGGGTCCAGTTTTTGCACACTTGTTTCAACAGTCTCTTGATACGGGTGAGATCCCCAAAGAATGGCTCTTAGCAAACATCTGTCCACTCTTTAAAAAAGGAGATAGGGCTCTTGCCCGTAATTATCGCCCTGTGTTCTGTGTAAATTACTGGAACATATAGTCTGCTCGAACATCATGGCCCACTTGGACGAACATAAACTGTTGTCAGACAGACAACATGCATTTAGGAAAAGGCACAGTTGTGAAACTCAGCTAAGCACAGTTATTAATGACTGGGCAAAAATCTTGGACAAAGGGGGGCAGGTGGACACATTTATTCTGGGCTTCGAGAAGGCTTTTGACACCCCTCCTCATGAACTACTTAAATCTAAGTTATTTGGTTATGGAATTGGGGGAAAGACCCTCAAATGGATAGATTCCTTTCTTTGCTACAGAAAACAGCGGGTTGTTGTTAATGGTGAATCTTCGGAGTGGGCTCCATTTTGGTCGGGAGTCCCGCAAGGGACCGTTCTTGGTCCACTTTTGTTCTCCCTGTACATCAATGATATTTCCACTGACATTGACTCAGAAATAAGACTGTTCGCAGATGACTGTGTTTGTTACCGGGAAATTAGAGATTCAGATGACTCATTGAAACTTCAGGCTGACATAGATAGATTAGGATGTTGGGCACGTAAATGGGGCATGAGATTTCAGCCAGTTAAATGCAATATTATGCAGATAACTAGGAAGAGATCTAATAAAGTTGAGGCTTCTTACACCTTAGAGGGAACGGTCCTCGAGAATGTGGACTCCATTAAATACCTTGGAGTGACAATCTCACACAACTTGAGATGGACTACTCATATTAGCAACATGTGTACTAAGGCAAATAGAACGCTAGGTTTCCTGAGGCGAAATCTTCATCAGTGCCCTCAGGATGTAAAAGAGGCAGCATATAGAGGTCTTGTTCGCCCAATCTTGGAATATGGTAGTTGTATCTGGGACCCCAGTGGAGTGGTCCTTAACGATGAAATTGAGAAAGTTCAGAATAGAGCTGCTAGATTTATAACAGGCAATTACTGCTTTGAAACTGGAAGCATGACTGGAATACTTGGAAAATTAAAATGGGAGTCTCTCAAGAAAAGGAGAAAAGACAGTAGGCTAATCCTTTTATACAAAGGTCTAAAGGGTGCTGTCAGCATTCCAACAGATGACCTTGTTCCCCCAGCTAGACACTGTAGAAATCACCATTCGTTGGCGTTTCAGACCTGTAGCGCAAGAACTGACATTTATAAAGAGTCGTTCTTCCCCAGAACCATTAGAGATTGGAATGCCCTTCCCGATTCGATTATTTCGACAGCTGAAGGTGCTGATGATTGTGTAGCTAAATTTACCTCTTTGGTTAGAGCCAGGGACTAACTTCCCACATCACAGGTCCTGGTGTATGAATGTCATTTGACGTGTCACCAGTAACAATTCTGATTCTGATTCTGATTCTGAACCATTATACCTTACATGATGCAAGGCCGAAATGGTTCAGTTGCGAAACATGCGGAGGACGAATCTAGGATGCTGTTTATTTTGACGTTTCGTACATTCATAAAGTGTTATGGAGGACAAATAAATGTGTTTACTTAAGCAACAAAATTGTCTAAATTAAAAGAGTATCTGAAGAAGCATGTATCAATCATATGGATAAAAAAGTAGCCGCAAAGATATATGCAAAAAAAAAAAAAAAATCGAGTTAAGCCTTTGGAAGGAAAGAATATTTTTTTGTTGTTTGATTTGAGGTTTAAAACGTAAAATCGTGTTAGCCTTTAGAAGCAAAGAATACTTTTTTGTTTGATTTGAGGTTTAAAACGTCCGTCAACACTATTTAGGTCATTTTGGAGACGTTGCTTATTTTAAGCGGGTTATCTAATTTATTTCAACTCTGCGTGGCAGCAAATATGCAGCCCAATTTATTTCTCCAACCCCCGATGGGCGGGGCGGTAAGCAAAGAATACACCACAAAGTAAAAAGTATGGGCTCTTCATGATTTCAGGGCCAGATTTTTATTTTTTTCGAAATTGTAAAGTATAAATAGAACTTCGCTATTTTCTTCAGTACAAAATCTTTTGGCAAAGTTTAATTGCAAACATAAACATGCTTTCTAAGGTTCTCTTCAAAAGCAGAGGGTTTTTATTATGCATCTATCAATGTTTCTCTTAGGCCTGTGGACGATGGACATAAACTGACAGTTACATATAATCACTGGGACAACATTTGAAGCAAATATATTAGTTAAAACTTTAGTCTCATTATTCGGAACCTGCCATACTTTACTAGTTACAAATGTACATTTTGTTAAGACTGGGAGTCTCGACTAAACGATCTCCACCCAACTCCACCAGGCCTATACCCTCCTGGCCCAACACTTACCTAAAGCCTCCCCACCCCCACCTCTACCCACTCCGCCTCAACACGTACAACATCCGACACTACCCTACCTCAACCCGACCTACCTTAACCAACAACTAACCTATCCTATCCAAACTGACGCCATTCGACTCCGCCCTCCCCTACGCCTCACCGCCTCTACCCTACCCTGTCACACCCACCATCCATACCCTACACAATTCTACCACACCCAACCTACCCCCTACCCACCCTTACCCTTATCTACCCTACTCGCCCTACCTTACCCTACCCAACCCTACTCCTACCCACTCCGCCCTACCCTGTCTCACCCACCGCATCCCCACCACGGACGATCTTTATTTGGGTGTCTATCTTTTTTTTTTTCTTTTTTTTTGTGGGGGGGGGGGGGGGTCAATCTCGCCTTAACCCCAATAGGTACTGTTACTAGGACTTCAGTACTTCTTGGACATGGTTGGTTTAGTTTTGTACCTGGGCGGACAGAGGAAGATGCTGCTTTAAAAAAAGGGTTCGTCCTCCACTTCAGTTGGCATCACCGATTTGTATATATTTGTTAAAAACTCAGGTTCAGGTTACGAAGGTCTAGAGAACAGCAGCTCGACGGACCTGTCACCGACGGCAAAAAAAAAAAGTAATGTCGTGAGTCGTGGTAGCTCGGCAAGTGCACTTGCCTCTGGGCCCCGGTTCAATTCCGAGTAGCGGTGGAAATTACATGACGTGTATTGATTGGTACCGGAAAGTACATCCACCGATACCGGATTTTCTGATTAACGCATTATTGTATTCGTGTCGCGAATTAAGAGGAAGTTTGTTTATTTATCAAAATGGCTGAAGTCGATCTGGAAATTTTATAGAAAAGTATTTAGTCGGCGTATTATGACTACAGGGAATAAACATTGTACATAAGGTAATAATGTGAAAGAGGACAACATAAGGTTACTGTGTAAGCTACAGACATTTATGAATTTACGAATTAGTATTTGCAGCGTTACCTTGAATGCAGCGCATCGTTTCGTCAATATGGGCAAATCTAACAAAAATAAAAAAAAAGCCCATTTGTCGAAACGACATCGTTTCTAGGGAGAGAGTAGAATGCTTGACTTCTTCCAGCCCCATATAAGTAAGGCTATCCGCATATTATTTTTCTTATTTCTGCACAAAAATATACGTTGTGGGTACTCATTAGAAGCGCCTGATCAAGGCACTTCTAATGAGTACCCACAACATATTTTTTCATGCGGAAATAAGAAAAATATCAGTACTTTTTGGACGAAAAAAGCACCTTATCTGGGGCTATGTTCTGAGGTAGTCAGAACTGATGGACAATCCCTTCAACTTGCTGACTAGTACCTATGCAAATATTGTAGAGCCAGATCAGATGGCCATCTCATCAAGATCTACACTGCTTATCATCCTGTAAATACTTATCCTGCTGCTCACAACAACCCCTACCATTGCAAATTGTACAGATCATGATCAGATGCCTTCTGAAGGAAGCTATCTGATCAGGATCTACACTGTTTGACATTCAGTTTGTGAATTTGCAGGAATAAATTACCGTCAACCCTCCTTATACTGACATTGACATTCGTTACAACAGCAAAACTCGTTGTAACAATAATTTCAATGGAATGAATTCTTAACTGAACGCTTAGCCTCGAATACGAGCGATGAGGGATTCCCTCGGGTTGGAAATGCCCAAATCGAATCCATAGTCATGAAAGACTTTAATAATTTAATACTCCAAGAAACAAATGTAAAGATATTTGTCAGAAATGCCTCACCGAGGTGATTCTAACAAATGTTTATAACATTTGTTTCTTGGGGTAATGATGTGGAAAAGACCTTTTATAACCTATCATACTCCTAACTGGGATTCTTTATAACGACAAATCAGGGATGTAAAATTCCACTCGCCCGCTCGCATTTGCGAGTAAGTTTTAAGGCAGGGCGAGTAAGGTTTTCAAAACTGACCTTACTTTTTCTTCATTTTATGCACCTAAATGAAAAGTTTAGACGATAAGGGCGAGTAAGTTTGAGGGAAATTTTACACCACTGCAAATTCATTGCAACGGCACAATAATAGGGAACAAATACTGTCGTTATAATGTGGGTCCTCTGTACATCAAGTAATCTGATTGGTTCAAAGTCATAAATGGGAGTGGCTAAATCAATTACTCAGCAGGATAAGGGTTAATTAATATTGACTAAACCCCCTATTTGCAAGAATGGAACTGTCCAAATTAAACCTGGAAGAGCCCACTTCAGTTACTCAGGGCTGAAATGATTAAGGAAACCTGTAAGGGCAACTTTGACTGACAGGAAACTGTGTCAATATACTTACCTGTTTTTGTTCAGCGAAGTTATACAACTTGGAGTCCATCTCTAACAAAATATCTTCCCAGGCCTCTGTCATCTGTTGTATTGTATTCTGTAGGTACTGGTGTAATAAAATGACTAAGTTAGCAATATAAGTATGATCTTAAAATGCCATGAAAATCTGCATCTGAAAATATCATCTGTTAATGTTGTCTGCTGCATGGTCTTGCAAACTTATCAAACATATTTTTGCACACAAGCAAACACTATGGACCCCGTTCAGACTGCTCCTAGATTTGGGTCAACACTGCAAAAGTGACTGTCAGGTTTAACTGTAAGTTGCAGGGGTCCATTTCGAAATTAAGGGCAGGTTGCTTGCTTAACAGAGGTGGCCACTGTCAGGTTTTACTGTAAGAAGCAGGAGTCCATTTTGAGATAAATGACTGTCAGGTTGAGTTAGTTTTAGAAATTTTTCAGACTTTTTGCAAACAGTGACGGCCATGATCAGATGCCGCACTCTGTGGCGTCTAACCTGGGCCTGCACTATTTGCCCGTGTCTCATTTTGGGGTTTTCTGTATAAATGTTATAAACAAAGACAAATAACAAACAAAATATCTGTCATAGACATTAAGCCCACAGTGAGGTGACATTAAGCCCACAATGAGGTGAATGACATTAAGCCCACAATGAGGTGAACATTTACTAGAAATTATTGATATGGACGAGAAGTGGAACATATATCAAGTTTGTATGTATGTCATGTGCACACAAATTAATCCTTGGCATTACCATAACATACCCATGTGCTATAACAGCATCTTCTTGCACACCAGACAAGGAAATCCGTGATTTGACCCTGGGATAGAAATTTATGTTCTGACCCTGTTGTTCCGACCCCAGATCGAATATAATCGCATGTTTGATAAATGCACTAGTTGATTACAACCTCATGCGCGGCGTCGTCATGCGTGACGTCACTAAACATTTCTGTTGTGTCATCACAAAATGGCGGACGTCGGTAACCGAAGTGACAGCAGCATTAAAAATTTGCAATAGAAATGGAAGGTATGCAAGAAAAAGAATCCAATATGGGTGTGAGGGGTGGATAGAAAAATCCGTCCCTCGGGATCACTGTCCGGCATCACTCGGCAAGCCTCGTTATGCCGGACAGTGTCCCTCGGGACGGATTTTTCAATCCACCCCTCACACCCATATAAGATTCTTATATTACATATCTCTAGAACTAGGCTTTTTCCTCCTGAAAGTGTTCCATATTTTTCTTATTTCTATTGGGGGGGGGGGGGAGGTTTTACGGCCCTTTCAAGATTATTTCACTCATATCGAGCCAATCTTTAATCAGAGGTGGGCGAAAACCGGAGCGCCCAGAGAAAAACCACCTGAACTTCCTTTGCAGAACTTGGCGCCTAACATGTGACCCGAGCAAGGCTCGAACCCACAGCAGTGAAAGACCTAATGATTAAGCGCTCTCATCCACTAGGCCACGGAGGACCGTTATTTCTAGTCCCAATATAAATTGCTGGTGCTTCTTAGAACTACCTCAATGAGGCTGTTTTTGAACTGCCCCAATGAGGCTGTTTTTAAACTGCCTCAATGAGGCAGTTCTAACGAGTACCCACAATCTAAGTTTCTGAGCAAAAAATAAGGCAAATAATGAACACCCCCATAAACCCTACTTTTCTCTGTATAATGTGGGGTTTAGACCGGCATTCATTGCATGGACTTGTTAACCAAATGGGCAAAAAAGTCACATGACCCATATCACAACCTCAGCCCCAATCACACCACTAATAACTAGCACAATCACAGTGTTACTGACATTACTACATTGCAACAGATAAGGTTAAGTATTTTGTGATAACTAAAGGATAGTTTTCATTATTTCTCCTTATAAACCTATGTTGTAGGTACTCATTAGAACCACCTTGGTGAGGTGATTCTAATGAATACCCACAATAATATAGGTATTCATGGTGATGGAGAATTGACAAAAACTATCCTTCAGTTATCACAAAATACTTACCTTATCTGTTGTTATCATTACTAGCAGTCACTTGGTCATAGCATACTCCGTAATACATCTGGCACATATCGCCTCACCCTCCACCCCATATACCTCTTTGGACAAACTGAGACTACGTGATCAATGAAGACTCCCTGATTAAACTGTGTTGATGTGCCTGTTGATCCGTGTCTTCACTGCACGTGCAAGGATTATTGAAGGTTTCTCTCTCTGGATAGTCCAGAGGTTATAGAAGTCTCATGCAATCAGCAAAGACTCTGATCAGACTGCGCAGATGCGCAGTCTGATCAGAGTCTTTGCTGATTCCACAAGTCTTATTTCAGGGGTGAGAACAGTCCAAAAATCTCAATCCTGAAAATCTGCTATTTGAATCCTGAAGTGACCCTTCTCTTATCTTGATGGGTTTACCCTTCCAATATCAATGGAGGCTAGTTGCTTTATGCTTGGTTCTAGCTAACCATTTAATTAAGAAATGTTAAAACTTAAATGGACAATAATAAATGACAATTTATATGCATCATGCCAAAGCTCTCAATCCTGAAATCAGGATTAATCCTGAACTTTCTCACCCCTGACTGGTTTTGGTCAGGCACTGGCTCTACTGCTTTTCAAACAATGCCAGACATGCATAACTAAGCAAAAATTAGTAATCCTGAAGTCAATTACAGAAACTTACATCAACTAAAGTAGCCACCTGACCATACTTCAATGCCAACATATGCAGCTCTTTGTCTCTAGATGACAAAAGTTTAGTGTCGAACTGAAAAAAAAACAAATTCAGCACAACCTCTTTATAAAACTATTGTCAGGGTCCAAAGCACAAACTGTGTTAAGCTGAACAACTACACGTGTATGTGAGTCTGTCTGTGTGCGTGCAGGCATGAGTACATGTGTGCACGTGTGTTTGAGTTTTACGTCCCACCAACAACTAAGGTCATATGGAGATGCGGCTCTGTTAAAAGACTCATCCAAAAGTCTAGAGAAGCCCGGATTCAAACACAGCACCCCTGGTTTATGAGGGGATTGGCATGTACAGTAGAACTTCGATGGCTCGAACACCGATGGCTCGTTTACCATCGATGTGTCGAATCCATTCTTGAGCCCCAAGCGAAACCCTCTACATAAGAAATAGTGGGGGATTATTAAGGAGATTTTAGTCTTTTATCTTGCAAATGTATGCTGTGTGTACTCATTAGAATCGCCTCAATGAGGCGATTCTAATGAGTACACACAGCATACATTTTTATTTACATACATTTTTATTCAAGAACACCGAAAAGATGTCCCAAAGTATATCGTTATGCTCCTAACAGTGACCCTCAGTGCCTCGAACCACCCCTGTCTCGAGCAGATTTTTGTGGTCCCTAAGGTGTTCAAGCCATTGAAGTTCGACTGTACACTATACTATGGAGGTTTCTGCACAACCATGTTTTATCTTAACAAAAATCTATTGAATAGACAGAAAAATGACCATTTATTGTCATTTTTCAATAAAAAAAATAAAAAATTTTAAATTTTTGAGATCCTCTGTTAACTGTGTTTTAAACGGCCTCTGTGGCCTAATGGTTCAGAGTGCTGACTCTCAATCATTAGGTCTCTCACCGCTGAGGTTCACACCAGGCTTGGGCCACATGTGCGATGCCAAGTTCTGCAATGGAAGGTCAGGTTTTTTTTTCTCCAGGTACACTGGTTTTCGCCCTCCTCTGATTAACAATCGGCTCAAAATAAGTAAATTAATCTCGAAAGGGCCGTATAACCCCCCACCCCCCACCACACAGCCCCCAAAATACGTGTTATATCCAAACACCATGTTTAATACCGCAATCAGGCATTCCAGTAACCTAATAAAGGGGGTTGAATAACAACACGTTATAATTGGTAGTTACCTATAATACCTTCTACTGACCTATAATACGTCTAGTGACTGTTTATAGACCAGACCTTCTTCACAGGTCCCTAATTTGCAAGTGTAAACAATAAAATACAACCTTTTACACAAGGAAAAACAATGAAACTGAAAGCTAAAATCTTTGAAATATTTTTTTAAACAGGTTTTCAGAAATTTCAGCTACATTCTTACCTTCTCAGCCTTTCCTGGTTTGAATGGCCCATTGGAATAATTGCATGTTGCTGCTGCGGTTGCATCTCAACATTGAAAATAATTTCTAAAGCTAAAATAAACTATTTATTTGCATATTTTCATACAGAATGTAAAGCGCTGAGAAACTTTTATTTGAGGGTCCAAGTTGTTTCTTACGTCTCTGTGGCGCGGTGATGTCAGAAACTTTGCACTCGTTGAGGTTACGTTATTCGTGTGCGCGCCATGGCACAGAATGTCGTTTAACATGCCATACTGTCTGCTGTCTTTTATAGCTAAAATGTTCTAAAGTATTGCAAAACCCCTTGATTGTTTTGAAATGCGGTATAAACTAAATATAAGATTAGTTTCTTTAATAATAAAATAAAATCGGTTTCCCAAGACAACTTTATAGGGGCCCGCTGAAGCTCGCCCCTATAAAACTGTTTCAGGCTCACGGATTATATTTTATTATTAATTGACTATCCTGTACAGTGTTCAATCTAGGCTGCGCCATTGCGCCCTGGGCCCGCTTTTTACATGAGGGGCGCACTGGAGATCATTCAATGGGCCCCTTGGGCGCAACTGTAGAATTTAGTGACTGTTTCTTCTAGAGTTCATTTTTGTGATTTTTTCGCGATTTTTCGGCTGCCTGTTGCGTATTGTTGAGTTGATCAAAAACCGCATGTTGCCCGATCAAAATAACTTAGAAAAACATTTTGTCTTATCTGTTTAACTAGTAACAATTCTTATTTTAGTAAACCCAAATCGACATTTTGTTTACCGGGGATGGGGCCATGTTCGGTATACTTGTGTGCGCCGTGCGGCTTACGCCAAATTCGTGTGCGCCGTGCGGCTTACGCTAAATACCGGACGGAAATACCGCAATATACCGAGGCGGGCGCTACTTATTATAGAGTTCTTCTCCTCCAGAAATGTTTCTAATGGCATTCATTCTAGATAAAACATGCATTTAGCACTTGAGCAAGACACTTTATCCAAATTGTTTTGTACTGGTTAAATGAGGTAATGAGCAAATGTGACCAACTCAGTATTAGAAGATAGATAGATAAACTAACTAAATAGATTTTGTCTGTGCTGTTAAACTTGTTTTGTGTCCATTTTTATCATGCAGCTAAAACCTTAAGATAAATCTGGCAACTTTATATAGTATAATTTAAGGGCCCCCTAAATTTCCAAATGGCCCCCTTTTCCAAGGCCTGTGGGCCCAAAGGGCCCCCAAACCCCAAATCCTGGATTGAACACTGCCTGTACACGCCTACGGAACGATAGAATGCGTAACCATTGGTTAAGAACGTGAAGCAATTAGAGCGACATCCGGTTAGGAATAAGATCGCTAAAAAAGGTAAAGAAACTGTGCAGTTTCTGTGTTTCATAAGTTATATAATTTTTACCAGGAAGTTATTTAAAAAACGGGGAATTACATTCAGGAGCCCATTAATATCGGCATCTTTGGAGTAAATACCAAATCCCGTACTTCACACATTTTGGCTAAATTTAGTTTCTCCTGCTGAAGGTGAACTCAAGCCTTAGAAAACGAGTGGTTTTTCGAGGTGTTTGTTGCCTTTTATTTATTACTGCGCTTTGCTACAAGTTCAGCCTATTAACATGCACACACAATAAACATATATGGTTATATATGTTGTGGATATTTTGCTTGTCAATGCAGGACTAGCGAGAAATCACCACGGAAAAGGTCGAAAATGGTTGGTTACGCATTAGATCTATAGAAATGATAACAAAACTTGCAACTATAAAGCGGATCTGTTTTCATCTCCACGGCCCCAGAATCACCCGCACCTTGTTCTACGGAACCATTTTTAGCCAACCTGATAAGCAGTGCGCTATTGATTCGATAATGACATAGTATTTTATGGAAACATTTTCAGTCTCCAGAATCATAGTACCGAATGATTTTCACTGACTTTTACGCTGTGTTTGTTTTATCAATGGTCCGGTAATTGCCTGAAATGAAATTAAACAGGTTCTGGAGTTTTAATTTCTGCGAAGAACTCCTCATATGCCAAAATTTGCTGGTTAAGCATTAGATCGTCTGGTTAAGCATTCGATAGCCAGAGAGGAGAAAATCTCACCAGTTGCTGCCTAAGTAAATGCCAGCAGCTTACTACAATAAAAGGTGGTCTACATATGATTTCTAAATTATGTTAAAATCACCAGAGAAAGAAAGCCGTGATGAAAAATACTTTTCTGGACAAGACCATTGAATGTCTGGGTATCATGCTTATCTGACCGAATGACGCACAGATTCATAAATAAGAGGTCATTACTTGCTTTTGTAGAAAACAAAATGGCCAGCTTACGCTTTGTAATGGCGATTAAATCTATATCGTGTTTCTATGATCAAGCATTAGAGAGCCAGGTTGAGCATAAGACACTCATGATTATAAACTTGGTGCTTATAAAAAATAGAAGTTAAGCAATGAATCAATACCAGCTGGCTATGCAAAATGCGATACATACAATCAGTGACAAACAATAACATAAATAAACCGCCAAAAAAGTACCGCCTTGTAACAGTCAGTGAAAAGAATTCCACTGGGAACTGTTTGTCAATCGACCCAAAGGTGCTCAGAAGAAAATCTGTTCTATGCTTAAGTGCACGTGAATATCACTGACTTGTCGGGAAAACTATTAGTATGAAATTAGTCGCAGTGAGGTCAGAGTGTTGTGAAAAACTAAAGAGGGTTATCTTGGAAACATAGGATGGGCTTGGCAAAGAGTGTAGACCCTGATCAGACGCTGCAGAATCCGGCGTCTGGTGAAGATCTGCACTATTTGATTGGACCCTGGAATTTAAGAGATTAATGAAACAGTTTAAGACTATTTCTCCTACCTACACTCGGAGGCAATAGACCCACCAGTCCTTTGTTGTTGTTTTTTAAATCACATTATATTTTGTGCAGAAATGAGAAAAAATATCACAATTTTTCATCTTAAAATTTTCGTTTTTTTTTGGCGATAAAGGTTACATTGTATTTGTATAGGCGTGTTTTCGTAATGATTATTCAAAGAAACAAAATGATGTGGAGAAAACAAATGTCTACAACCTTTTTAGTACTAAATACAATATTATCAACAGTCGGTCGATAGTGAACAAAAAACTGGACTTTTGGCTTAATGTAAACTGCCTAATCACTGCCTAGATACATCCGTGAGAAAATATTGCTCCATATTCAAAACGGTTTCAAAAGTTCCTCATATCTAAACATGATACTGCAGATGGAAGAAAATATTATAACTTGTATGTTCTATCAATTTATTATATCTATATTTTTTCCTCATATCTAAAAATGACACTGCCGATGAAACAAAATATTATAGCGTGTATGTTTTATTAAGAAGGAAGATTAGATCATGGAAGATTAGCTGAGGGCCTCGTGGAAGATTAGCTATTACATGTATTTTTGTATGTGCCAAATGTTGCTACCCTCACTAAATAAAGTCCTTACTTACTTACTGACTGACTGACTGACTGACTTACTTACTTCTCTCAATTTATTTAATGAACGCACCTGTCCTCCTGTTTACTTAAATTTTATAAATTTTACAAATGGATTCTAGTTCGTCTTGATTAACATGATTAAGAATACATGATGTGTCCTTCTTGCGCTGTTTGTATTAATAAGAAGTTGGTTTTAGACAATATCTTTATCTTATCGTTTTGACAGTTTGCATAGAACTCACGGGATCTCCGATCTGGGTTATCGATCATGATACAGACATATATTTTGGGGGCATGCGCAGTCCCAGGAGTTGGATATTCCGGCTACCTATTTGTTTTGCAGAGGCGAGCTAAAACAAATACGCCTTTCTTTTGCGTTACTATGCCTTTGTTCGCATTACTGCGCCTTTTGATTCGCGTAAAAACGCCTTTATTTCGCATCACTGCGCCTTTCTTTTGCGTTACTACGTCTTTCTTTTGCATTAGTATGCACTTTTTCGCGTTACTACGCCTTGTTTTTGCGTTACTACACTTTTTTTTTGCGTAGCTTTGCCTTCTGATTGGCGTTACTGCGTCTTTTGTTTTGCGTTTCTACGCCTTTTTTTGCGTTATTACGTCTTTTGTGTCGCGTTACTACGCCTTTACGGTATTTTATTTTCTCCTACATAAGCCAAATAGACTTTCGTATCTGCAGTGTTAACGATCTTACCCTTAGCCTTTCACGCCTGAGTTTCTTAAACGGGTTCTCTCCATTTTTTTTTATTTTGGGCAATTCTTGTTAATAGGGGATTTAGTCAAATTCATTTACAGGATGGCGAACAGCTTTGATTCTCGGATGAGACGGTTCATTAATGGCCGTCCCATCCGGATATAGATTTAATCGCCATTACAAAGGGTAGCTGGCCACTTGGTTTTTTACAAAAGCAAGTAATGACCTCTTATTTATGAATCGGCGCGTCATTCGGTCAGATAAGCATGATACCCAGACATTCAATGGTCTTGTCCAGAAAAGTATTTTTCATCACGGCTTTCTTTCTCTGGTGATTTTAACATAATTTAGAAATCATATGTAGACCACCTTTTATTGTAGTAAGCTGCTGGCATTTACTTAGGCAGCAACTGGTGAGATTTTCTCCTCTCTGGCTATCGAATGCTTAACCAGACGATCTAATGCTTAACCAGCAAATTTTGGCATATGAGGAGTTCTTCGCAGAAATTAAAACTCCAGAACCTGTTTAATTTCATTTCAGGCAATTACCGGACCATTGATAAAACAAACACAGCGTAAAAGTCAGTGAAAATCATTCGGTACTATGATTCTGGAGACTGAAAATGTTTCCATAAAATACTATGTCATTATCGAACCAATAGCGCACTGCTTATCAGGTTGGCTAAAAATGGTTCCGTAGAACAAGGTGCGGGTGATTCTGGGGCCGTGGAGATGAAAACAGATCCGCTTTATAGTTGCAAGTTCTGTTATCATTTCTATAGATCTAATGCATAACCAACCATTTTCGACCTTTTCCGTAGTGATTTCTCGCTAGTGCTGCAATGACAAGCAAAATATCCACAACATATATAACCATATATGTTTATTGTGTGTGTGCATGTTAATACGCTACTTGTAGCAAAGCGCAGTAATAAATAAAAGGCAACAAACACCTCGAAAAACCACTCGTTTTCTAAGGCTTGTGTTCACCTTCAGCAGGAGAAACTAAATTTAGCCAAAATGTGTGAAGTACGGGATTTGGTATTTACTCCAAAGATGCCGATATTAATGGGCTCCTGAATGTAATTCCCCGTTTTTTAAATAACTTCCTCGTAAAAATTATATAACTTATGAAACACAGAAACTGCACAGTTTCTTTACCTTTTTTAGCGATCTAATTCCTAACCGGATGCCGCTCTAATTGCTTCACGTTCTTAACCAATGGTTACGCATTCTATCGTTCCGTAGGCGTGCTGTATTGACCCGAGGTCATCCGTATTAACAGCAGGTCAACAATATTAACCGGAGGTCAAAAATCAATAATCATGTTTTTTTAATTGTGTCAATTAATAAAATTGTCATTAATCAAGTAGTTTCTTATTGGCGAAGTTACAGGTCCTCGGTCTGCTGTATTGGCCTCTTGCCTTTGGCTTCGGGCCAATACAGCAGACCTTGGACTCAGCCAATATGAAATTACTTGATTAATAACATCATATTATTAAAGATACTAACCATGTATTTACAAAATAAAGAACAGTGCTATGAAGATCTGTTTATTTGGAGTTTAATAGTCCAATCAGTTTCCTTATCCGCACTTCATGGGTATGCCAACACATAAGCTAATACAGTAGAACTTCAATGGCTCGAACACCGATGGCTCGTTTACCACGGCTGGGTCGAACCCATTCTTGAGCCCCTAGCGAAATCCTCTACATAAGAAATAGTGGGGGATAATTAAGGAGATTTTAGTCTTTTTTCTTGCAAATGTATGCTGTGTGTACTCATTAAAATCGCCTCGATGAGGCGATTCTAATGAGTACACACAGCATACATTTTCATTATAGAACACCGAAAAGATGTCTAAAAGTATCTCGTTATGCTTCCTGACAGTAACCTCAGTGGCTCGAACTACCCCTGTCTCGAACATATTTTCGAGGTCCCAAAGGTGTTCGAGCCATTGAAGTTCGACTGTACAAAAAAACACAAGCTATTTTCAGAGGACTTACCGTTACAATAGAGTATTCAAGATCTGAACAGCCATCTTTGCCAAGTTCTAGAAACACGATTAAACTGTTGAGATCTGATGATAAAATGGCTGAATGAATCTTCTGTGGCTGTAATGAAAAAAGTAGAGTCCAGGGCCCAGTTGTTCAAAGAGTAGTTACCTTAACGAGCTCGTTAGTGGTGAACTTGTTGACTATTCTAGCAAGTTCAATACCTAAAATTTTGTAATTTTTGCTGAAAAAATGTGAGCAGCTTTTGCATTTGCAAAAGCTGCTCACATTTTTTCAGCAAATATACTAGTATATTTGTCATATTAAATGATCAAATGTTTAACAGTTTGTTAACTAATGACATTGTTAGTTTTGAACAACTGGCCCCTGTTGTTCAAAACTAACGGTATTGTCAGTGTTAACATATTGTTAAAACTTCTATCACTTTTGTAAGCTAATATTTTTGATGAAAAAAATGTGAACAGCTTTTGCAGGTGCAAAAGCTACTCACATTTTTACATTAAAAAAGTATGTATCAGATATTGTACTTGCTAGAACAGACAACCCTTAAGATGCCGAGAAAAACTCCATCTGAAAATGTTGTCTGCTTATGTCGTCTGCTGAATTTTTTTGCAAACTTTTTAAAAATATCTTTACACACAGGCAAACAGTGTGGGCCCAGATCAGACTGCTCCTACAGGAGCAGTCTGGTCTGGGTCCACTCTGTTTGCAAAAATTAATTCTGAGGTACTCACATTTTTACATCAAAACATATGTATCCGATATTGTACTTGCTAGTACATGTACAATTAACCCTTAAGACGTTGAGAAAAACAACATCTGAAAATGTCATTTGCTTATGTTGTCTGCATTTTTTTTTTTCAAACTTTTTAAAAATATCTTAAAACACAGGCAAACAGTGTGGGCCCAGATCAGACTGCTCCTACAGAAGCAGTCTGATCTGGGCCCACACTGTTTGCAAAACTTACTTTTAAGATAACCGGCAGACGGCAAAGCAGATGACAATTGTCGTGATTGGCATTCTATGGGTTAACATTTTGACCACTAACAGAACTTTGAACAATGGGCCCCAGAATGATAAATTAATGTGTGAAAACATATATCACAGGGGCCCCAGGAGCACAAAATAATGTGTAAAAACTAGGACATATATCACAGGAACCCCAGGACCATAAAATAATGTGTGAAAACTAAGACATCTATCACAGGGGCCCCAGGAGCATAAAATAATGTGTGAAAACTAGGTAATATATCAGAGGGACCCCAGGACCATAAAATAATGTGTGAAAACTAAGACATCTATCACAGCTCCTTAAAGAGGTAAATCCTTGATAATCACCAGATACATGGGGTGAAATAGCCTTGATTATACATCAAGGGCTGACTTGTTCAAAGAGTTGTCAGTATAACAGGCTTGTATGTGGTCAAAATCATAACTGTTCCAGCATGTACAATAACAATAATAATAATAATTGACCTTATTTATACAGGGTAACACATTTAGTACTAGTACTAATGTTCCATGTGGCCCTCTTTTCCTGGGTAGACACCAGTACTACGCAATGTGGATAAAGTCTCTTGCTCAAGGAAACAACACTTGCCGATCGTTGGGATCAAACCCGGTACCTCTCGATCCTTTAACACTGCACCACAGCGCTCCACGCTATAACAGATACACAAACATTTTTGATGGAAGAATTTTAGAAGCAGCTACCATTTTTAACATTTTTTTCAGACAAATGTTATTTTAATGAGATGTTCAAAATTTAAACGATACCTTAACTAGGGCATTGTAGTTTTGCAAAATTAACCCCTGGTTCTTAAGGGGAATGGGTATGCCTTTAGGGGAGACAACTCCTGCAAAACTATTTTTGTTTCCCATCTCAATAGGGGTCAACTCTTAAAAGAAAGAACTTGCTCCTGAGAAGCAAGTTCTTTCCTTTAAGAGTTGACCCCTTTTTCAATGGGATTGAGCCTATAGAAAAGCAAATAGGAAGACCAGAAAGTTGTCTCCCTTTGAAAATAGCAGAAAAATCTGCTAGGTGTTCCCATCCCCTTAAACCCATATATGCCTAGCAACCCAAAGAAGAGACAGTGGCAAAGAATGTGGCCCCATATCAGATGCTGCAGAAAGTGACATTTGAGCCCTGCCAAGCGAATTTGTGTCTTCGAGCATTCCGTCATGACAAATTTTAACTGCACATGCCCAGCCATTCAGAGGGGCCAGGGATATGGCTTTCAGTCTGAAGGTTCCTCTTGATTCACTGCTTGTATGAGCGAGCAGTGAAGGTTCTGGCAAGACTGCGCGTATGCGCAGGCTCGCCTGAACCTTCGCTGCTCGCATAGGCGATAAGTACCAAAATCGCTTGACGGGGCCCATTTGATCAGAGTCTGCTCTGTTTGCTTCAGATTTAGTAATTTTTTTAGAACATACAATAGAAGTGCCGCAAGCACTGCATCATGCCCCCCCCCCCCCCCCCCCCCCCCAGCTGGCTAATCGGAGCTGAAAAGATAATCGATTATCAGTCCTTTCATTGCGATCGATAATCAATTAGTAATCAGTGAGCTTTTTGTCAATTTTACCTGTCTGGCTTTCTGTCTGAGCATGACTCTTACCATATGTTGCACTTGACAATATGTATATTTGAACAGACAGGCCTGAGCAAACAGTGTAGACCAAGATGAGACCCCACATTCTGTGGCGTCTCATCAGGGTCTGCACTGTTTGCCACTCATCCAGCTATTTTAGACATAACTTTGGGTAGTAAATTGTACCCATCAAGTAATCGATTAAAAGCAAATCAGAAATGATAATCATTTTTGTGAAATTTATCGATAGATTATACGATTAATCGTGTCAGCCTTATTCATAACACTGTCAAAAATGCATTCAAAGTGAAGGTGCATTGGTCTTTTTCTAAATAAAGTTGGCATGAAGATAAAACTGAGACGACTATTTTCAAAATTCAAAGGGACATAACTCCAAAAGTAAACCAGAATTACAGTTCTCGTTGTTATGTAGATCCCCTCGTGGTGCATCACAATCCTGTAAAGTTTACTGACAATATTTCTATTTACAGAGTAGATTCAAATTTATCAGTTTCCCCCTATATTAATTACATTGTAACACCCTATGCTATCTCAGGACAAGTGAGCTTTATGAGGTCAAAGTAACATTGCACTTCTATGAACTGGACTGCTGGAAAAAATGGCAAATATGTAAGTGTTTAATGGGATTAACTGTTAAATAGAATACTAGATTTGTGTCTTTTGATATCAAGTTTATCAGGCTCGCCTTCGAGAACGCATGTAGAATCGCTCGGCAAGCCCTGCGATTCTAAAAGCATTCTCTAATCCTTGCCTGATAAACTTGATATCAAAAGACACAAACCTGGTATTCTCTATATGTCACAGAATCTATTATTTTTAATGTTCAAAGAGCCACAACTGAAAAATAAAGTTAAGCTAGACTTATGGTTCTTGTCATCTTATGTTGCGTTACAGTTTTGCAAGGCTTCAAGAAAATAATTTTCAAGTTATAGAAAAGTCACAAGTGAATGATCAGGATCACTCTTTACAATGTTCAATGAGTAGTAACTCCAGGAGCAGGTAATTCAGAGTTATGGTTCTTGTGTTCTGCATATCATATCATTGTGATGTACATTTGCATAAATTTTCTGGAAAATATCTCAAACAGTTTCAAGTTACAGCCTTGCGTGCTAACATCGGGCCGACAGCGCTACATGCCATATCGTATCGCTGTCGGCCTGATGCTGGCCTGACATGCTTTGCTGGCTTAGAGAGCAAACATATATATTTTACATGTTGACAATATGTATATTTACTACCCAAATCAATATTCAATGGGCCATAACTCCCGAAGTAGGTAAGCCAGAGTTATGGTTCTTGTATTCTGCACCATATCTTTACATTTGTGTGCAGTTTCATCGAAATATCTGAAACAGTTTAGAAAGAGTTTTAAACTTCAAGCTGTTATTTACAAGATTTTTTTTTAGAAAACAAGTGTCAGTTTGTGTCATCTGCCAAAAATTATGCACCACCTTTTCCTTTTTGAATATAGCAACTTCTACAGTGCAGAAAGAAGGGAATGTACATTTTTTGTTTGCTGAAATAATGTGAGTAGCTTTTGTCTACCTGTTGGTTTTCTTTTGCTCCAGCATTTCAGTGGTTTGTTGCTCTCGAGTCCTCACCGTTGTTTCGACCCTGTGGTTGTTTAATTTTTGTGTTCTCGGAGATGTTGCACTGATGAGTTAGGAAGACCGAACAAATTATTTGTCTAAATCACGATGGCATCAAGGTAAGAGGATTGTGGCCACATAAAATCGATTTAAGTCCCCCAGTGAAGTTCTTTTCACTGACCGTTCCAAGACAGTTCTTCTGTCGTGGTTTATTTTTATTATGATTTGATTTTGAGTGTGTATATCGCTTATATCTTTTTATTTTGGACAGCAAATTGGCCATTTTGTGGGAAAGAAACTTTCCTTTTGGCTTTCCGCAATTGATATTTCCATTAGGGTCTAGTTATGGTCTGTTTGTGTTTCTTTCTCTTTGGTGCCTACGATGGGAGGTGTGAGTTAATTGTATCGATTCCTGATCAATGTTTCACTTCTTTATTGTATTGCTCACATTTTTTGGATAAAAAATTGAATTGTATTGCCATATTAAACATCAAAGTTTGTTTGTTTTATGTCTTCTTGTTTTGAAATATTTCTAATATTCTAATAAAATTGTATATTTTACTTGTTTTTTTTTTTCTTATGCATTGTTAAGTTCCTGGAATCACAATAATACTAGTCAGTAGGGTAAAAACCAACACGCTCATTATGCGACTTATGCATACGGAAATTTCCTTGATTAGACAACTGCAAATTTATTTTTCTCCCAAAGAAATATCCAAACTTTCACTTAATAACTGCATAAACTGTTGTTACTACAGAAGGACAAACAATATTTGTGAATATTGCATTCTGCACATCCTCTGGTCATGTCTGGCCACTGGTTTGAGCTTTTCAAATAACTTATGCTGAGCTTAGACATCTGAAGGTTTCAAAAAGATCTGATCAAAACTGAAAAACTTTTGAAGGAAGTTCAAATACAGCAAAATTCCTATATTTAGACCACCTTTGGGACTATTCAAAAGTGGTCTGAAAGACCACTTTTGAATAGTCCCAAAGGTGGTCTCTTCCTAGAGGACACTTGATGCAGAAAACACAAAGAAAGAAGAACTGAAACCTTGAAAATATGTTTTTTTTTCAAAGCAGAATAAGTCTTAATTTAAGCTTGTCTTAACTGTATTACGGTTCTTGACTTTCAAGGGAAGACAACCCTAATCTTGCTTAACAAATCAGCCAGTCATCAGCTCTTCCAAGATTTTATTACTATCCTGGTTTTCTGCATGTTTTATTATGATCTCTAGCTGTTCAAAGCTACAAGCTGTTCAAAGCTACAGTATGTAATGAAGTTGTTTGCAAAAGTATCATTTAAACTCTGGCCATTTAATATGGCAAATACACAACTTTTGCTGAAAAAAAAAATGTATGTAGCTAAGCTACTCAATTTTTCCAGCCAATTTACCAGAGTATACGTAAGATAGTGTTCTTGCTAAAACCAGTTGATATTAATATGGCAAATACACAACTAAGCACATACAAATATACACACATTTAATATATTAATATGGTAAATACACAACTAAGCACATACACATATACACACATATGGTTTTTACACAACTAAGCACATACACATATACACACATTTACACCCTACTAAGCATATACAACTAAGCATATACACACATATGGCAAATACACAACTAAGCACATACACACAAATGGCAAATACACAACTAAGCACATACACATATACACACATATGGCAAATACACAACTAAGCACATACACATATACACACATTTAATATGGCAAATACACAACTAAGCTACTCAATTTTTCCAGCAAATATACCAGAGTATAAGATAGTGTTCTTGCTAAAACCAGTTGATAGTAGGCCCACTACCATAATGCTCCCAAATACCGAGACACACAGGCCTAAGCAAACAGTGCAGATCCAGATCAGACTGCTCCTGAAGGAGCAGTCTGATCAGGATCTACACTGTTTGCCATTCAGTCAGCATATTTTGGACTCCTTGCAGGATTGTGAAACAAAATCATTAAAATTTTAGGAGATTTACAGCAAGTACTCAATGTGGCCGAATTTTTAGGATTTTTATGGCAATTAGCTCACCAAGCCAATATTTGGAACAACTGAGCATATATCCAAGATGGAGATGTAATGTTGATGACACAGCAAAATACTGCATTCAAGCAGCCATAACTCCAGTATTAACTATTGTATCAATATTATTTGTTTGATTTTGTTTGATTTGAGGTTTAACGTCCCCGTCAACAATGTAAAGGTCATTTTGGAGACGTTGCTTCCAATTTCGTGGGACTTTTACCTGAACTTGAGATGAAACTAGACAAAAGTGCCCAGTGGGGCACGTATACCCCAGGCCAGTGCCATCACCTCAGCTGAAAATAGCAATGTCAAAAGCTTCTTTGCATATACAGAACTACAAAGGGAAATAACTCTAAAAGGCCTGACCCCTTGGCCCTTATTTTCTTTCCCACAATACAACTAGTCATACTGATCATGTTTGCAAAATTTCAAGTTTCTATGTACAGTAGTTATTGAGAAATCTTTGACACAAAATAAAAATATACACTATTAAACACCAAGAACTACAAAGGGATTTAACTCTAAAAGGCCTGACCCCTTGGCCCTTATTTTCTTTCCCACAATACAAGTAGTCATACTGATCATGTGTGCAAAATTTCAAGTTTCTATGTGAAGCAGTTCCTGAGATATCTTTGACACAAAATAATTGTTTACGGACGCACAGACAGACAGACAGACAGACGGAAAAGACAAAAACTATATACCCCCATTGCATACTTCGTATGCCGGGGGTATAATGACATCTCAAGCCCTGCCGCCCAATGAAACCAATAGGGTTTATTGACATGGACGGGCCGACTCGCACCGCTTTGCCTGGGCAGGCTTTGGTCCTCTAAGCGGTTTACCAGTACTGGTGTGCGGGCCGGTTTAATCTCTGCGTGGAAGCATCATGCAGCCCATCCATTTCTTCAGGTCCCACTGGGCAAGGGCGAATTGTATCAATATTAACTATTGTATCTGGGTAGTACTCAAACTCATTAGAAATTTTATGTGTCCTGGTTATCTGCCTGTTTCATGTCAATCCAATCCAAAATGAAACTGTTAAGTTGGTAGCAAGCTGACACATTACCTTTTTTTTCAGTATTCAAGGGAATGTAACTACAACATAAATCCATCTGATCCAGCAGGTTTTTTAACTTGTAATTTATACCCATTCTAGTCATTTGCAATTAACAAAAATTTACCTCTGATCCATTCTGCTCTCCTATAGTAACCTTGGCAACAGGGAAGATGCCATATATATAGAGGTGGAGTTGGTGACCGCCACAGCCTATGATCAGTATATTCAACCTGAATACAATGTAAAAATACACATTGATCCATTACTTGCCCTGAATAGGTGTATTATTCTTAAAGTATTTACTTCATTTCCCAAAGGACTACTCTCCAATAAGTTGCAAAAAGTTCAGCCACTTTCCGAAAAAATTTTGAAGAAAACACAACCTGACACCCTAAATTTTGAAACAGAATCCAGCTATATATATGGTACTAAAAGGGTTAAAACTGCCAATCATTCAGTATGGCAAAAGAATAAGTCAAACTTCAATGACTCAAACACCTTTGTGATTGTGAAAAATTGTTCAAGACAGGGGTAGTTTGAGCCACTAAGGGTTGGTCATAGTGCCAGATCTGGAGGAATAACAGAGTTATCTTTTTTTAGTTTCTTTAAAATTTATCCCGAAGCAAGAAGGAAGACCCATGCAGTTCAATAGTGCATGGAGTTGTTTGAGGCGCCGAGGGGCAATAATTTGGACTTTCCTCCAAACAGTCATGAAATAACTGTTTTATTTCCCAACTGGTATTATTCGAAATCATCCATTTAGGACAACAAATAATCAAAAAGCCAATTTACAAATACTTTTTAAAAACAAGAGGCCCATGGGCCACTATGCTCACCAGAGCTCAGGTGGGCACTGCCCATCCTGCCCAATGGCAGCCATGTATTTTAACATGATATCATTTTAATCCACCAAATGAACCCCCATGTCCAAATGAGCACCCATGTGGACTCAGCATCTGAAAAGTTAGGCCTTTTATGAAGTAGAGGGGGTGGGGCATAGACCCAATGGAGCCCTGGTTGGTATCACTAAATGCGTCTTATCATAAGAAACAAAAATATATATGGTTTAGCAGTGGGGATCTGTAAGGCCTCTTTAACAGTTGAGGGGTTGGGGCATGCCCTGTTGATCCCAGGAAAGCCCAAACTGTTGTCCCTAAATGTGTCTTATCATAAGGACCAAGTATATATATGGTTCAGTGCTGGGAATCTGACCGGTTTCAGAGATTTGAGGCCCTTTTATGAAATAGGAATGGCCCCTGCGGACCCCGCTACAGTAGGTGTGCTAATAATAAGGAACAAGAACATATATGATTATGGGGTGGGGATTTGAATGGTTTCTGAAATATAAAGCCTTTTATGAAATGGAAGGGCGGGGCACATTTCCTCAGCACAAAGAGACCTCCAGGTTGGTGTGATTGAACGAGTCTTATCATAAGGAACAAGTATATGGTTTAGGGGTGGGGATCTGAACTATTTCTGATATATATGGCTTTTAATGAAGTAAAGCGGTGTGGCATGGCCTGGGCGTGCCCCGGGGACTCCCAAGCTGGTGTCACTGAATGCGTCTTATCATAAGAAAGATGAATATATATGGTTTAGGGTGGGGCTAAGAACATTCTCTGAGATATAAGGCCTTATGTGAAGTGGAGGGGTGGGGCAAGGCCCAGGGAGACTCCCAGGTTGGTGTCAATGAATGTGTCTTATCATAAGGAACAAGACTATATATGGTTAAGGGGTGGCCATCTGTAGGGTTTCCGAGATATTGTGATATTATGAAATGGAGGGGGTGGGGCATGGCCCCAGCATATCCCTGGGAACCCCCAGGTTGGTGTTACTGAATGCGTCTTATCATAATGAACAAGAATATATATGGTTTAGGGGTGGGGATCTGAACAGTTTCTGAAATATATGGCCTTTTTTGAAGTGGAGGGGTGGGGCAAGGCCCCAGCGCGTCTCTGAGGACCCCCAGGTTGGTGTCAATGAATGTGTCTTATCATAAGAAGCAAGCATATATATGGTTTATGGGCGGGGATCTGTAAGGTTTCCGAGATATTGGGCCTTTTATCAAATGGAGGGGGTGGGGCATGGCCCCGGTGCATCCAGGGGACTCCCATGTTGATGTCACTGAATGGGTCTTATCAAAAGGAACAAGAATATATATGGTTTAGGGGTGGGAATCTGAATGGTTTCCGAGATATTGGGCCTTTTATAAAGTTGAGGGGGTGGGGCCTGACCTGTGCGCATCCCTGACGACCCCCAGGTTGGTGTTACTGAATGCGTCTTATCAATAGGAACAAGAATATATATGGTTTAGGGGTGGGGATCTGAACAGTTTCTGAGATATATGGCCTTTTGTGAAGTGGAGGGGTGGGGCAAGGCCCCAGCGCATCTCTGAGGACCCCCAGGTTGGCGTCAATGAATGTGTCTTATCATAAGAAGCACGCATATATATGGATTAGGGGCGGGGATCTGTAAGGTTTACGAGATATTGGGCCTTTTATGAAATGGAGGGGTTGGGGCATGGCCCTGGCGCATCCAGGGGACTCCCAGGTTGATGTCACTGAATGGGTCTTATCATAAGGAACAAGAATATATATGGTTTAGGGGTGGGGATCTGAATGGTTTCCGAGATATTGGGCCTTTTATTAAGTGGAGGGGGTGGGGCATGACCTCGGCGCATCCCTGAGGACCCCAAGGTTGGTGTTACTAAATGCGTCTTATCAATAGGAACAAGAATATATATGGTTTAGGGGTCGGGATCTGAATGGTTTCTGAGATATATGGCCTTTTATGAAGTTGAGGGGGTGGGGCATGGCCCCGGCACAACCTGGGGAACCCTCAGGTTGGCATAAAAGCATATGGCTGAAAGAATTTTACTCAAGAAACATTTCTATAAAAGTTTTGTCCAAATATCTGCAATGACTTGGCAGTAAATGCCATTTTTTAATTTTCCCCATTATAAGTCTATGGAAACTCTAAGTTGCCATAGCAACCAAACTAATGGGCCGATTTTCATAAAAAACACAAACTTTCAATCCCCCAGCCCAAGGATGCTACAGATAAAATTTGGGCTGAATCGGTCCAGTGGCTTCAGAGAAGAAGATGTTTGAAAGTGTTGACGTCAGACGACGACGACGACAACGACGACAACGACGCCGGACAACTGCCTATCCTATAAGCTCCACCGGAGCCTTCGGCTCTGGTGAGCTAAAAAAAACACAACCTGACACCCCTAAGTTTTGAAACAGGCCTCTATATATATAAGATGGAAGATTCCATTTGGTACAAAAAGGGTTAATGTTCTGACCAGGAATCTTAACAAGGCTTTGAACACCTAGACCTGGTTGTTCAAGTCATTGTTAGCTCAAAGAGCTCATTAGTGTCTAATTTTTAACTGTTCTAGTAAGTACAATATCTAATACAGTGGTATTTTTGCTGGAAAAAAAAATGTGAGCGCTCACATTTTTTTCAGCGAAAATATTAGCATACTTGCCATATTGAATGATCAAAGAGTTTTAATGATATGTCAACTAACAACGTCTTTTGTTTTGAACCCCCCCCCCCCCCCGCTACACACACACAATTAACATCTCTAATGCATCTTCTCTCATGATTAGGATTACTGGTGTTGGGGTTTTATGACAAGTCAATCCTTGTGAGTCATTTTTTTGTTATTTTGCACAGAAAGGGAGAAAAAAGATTCTGGGGATAGAAGAAGAGACAAGAGGGCCATGATGGCCCTGGATCGCTCACCTGATCCATAGAGTAACAAGTGGGCCCGGGGAGGGCCATTATTGACCCTAGGGTTATAATGTGCATAATGTTGAGGGAGGTCTAAAAAGGTGAAGCTTCAAACCAAACATCAACAAAGGCAATAATTTGAACAATCTTGGCAAAGGTCCACTAGATGAAGCTACACACCAAATAATATGAAATAAAGGCACTGCCTTTTGAGCAAACACACTCATTTACACCCCTTAGATAGTTAATAGTTAACTGGACTGGAGGCCCCCTGTGCAGGGAGAACCATCTCCTGCAAGTAATGGTCAAATGTGACCGATCGGAGTATAAGTAGAAAGAAAGATCCCTACCGTAATTACAGGATTACTGTGTAGGACCTTGCGTGTATGAAGTGTACACCTGCACGTAATCCTCGTGGGTGGGGGTGTTGCAGTATATATATAGAAAGAAAGAGTAGTGGTGTTGAACATCAAAAACGCACCAACAGTGGTTGCTTACGGGTTAAACCACTTGCCTCTGATGCTGGAGACGCCTGGTTCGATTCCCGGCAGCGACAATACAGTTTAGTATCCGAAGAACATGTTCCACTGGCCTCATTTGTAGGGATGAATGTCACAAAGTGCACCGTCCTTCGGATCGGGACGATAACTGGAGCCCCACCCCACTACCCACGTGCAGAAAGAATAATCTCCTTTGTAGGTTAAGATCCTTACGGCAATGTCCTGATTACCACGTAGGCATTTGTCCTTCAAATCTCAAGTGAGCAATAACCAAATGTGACCTAACGCAGTACGGATAGATAGATATATATAGAGAGAGAGGGGGTGTTTGACAAAGTTACACATGAATGGCTTGAGCACTATCAAGCTCAGACACGACAAAATATAAACCACTTACCGTGGATCCAGAGCTTCCCGACCAACAGGGGTTAACCAGACCTGGTAAAAAAAGGCCTGATTACTGCGATTGGCCCAGCTGTACAGTATAGCTCCAATATATCGCGTTCCGATATTTCGCGATGTCCAATCTATCGCGGTCGCGCCGTGGATCCCGTTTTTTTTCCCTTAAAAATTCATAGTTAAAAAAAAATAAGAGTTTTAAGTTGTTAAAATTTATTTAAAACCAGGTTAAACCAGGCGCCAATAGTCAGTTCACACATTATAACCAAATAATCCAATTAACGTCAGTTAGAACAGGTATTGGCGAACAATTAATCTTAATCCCCAAACTTGTCATAACTGAGTAATCCACTCAATGCTCACTCAGACAACGATGTCAACTACCATTTTCATGCATGCGATCGGTAAATGACGTCATCCGATTCCAGCACCCCCACACATGTTTAATGTCATTGTGTGTATCTCTTTCATAAAAAAAAATGTTTGAAACCGGTAAAAAATATTTTCTTGATAGCTAAACGGTTGTGAATAGAGGTGGATAGAAAACCAGCGCTTTGCACAGCTCCTGAATTATCCCCAAAAGCTCCGTGTCAATAGCCAACAACAGCGTTTGACTTTTCCCGCCCAGCGTCTGCTATTTGGCGCCAAAACATAAACATTCACGAGATCGCAGAAAAGTCCGTTTTTAATATGCAAACATCTACCGTTAGATGTAGCTAATTGTCTGAGGAGGGATTAAATCGTTTTCACATTGATTGTGGATTAAATTTTATGATTGGAGAATAAACGCCAATTAGAGACATAACTTGACCATATTTTCACACCTTATCGACACGCACCGCAGGGTGGCAATTATATGACAGGGATTAATAATAGTGTCATACTTGAACCATAATAAATACACAGATGGTTTGTCTCTCAATTGACAATGCAGCAATTATTGCGATTTACTTACTGGTCTAGTTTTACCTTATTTAAGGTCTCAAAAAGACTGACAGTTGTAGACGATTTTTTTTACACTTGCCCGAAATCATAACACAATAAAATGATAGTTTTGTTGTTGTATAGTTTTTCGGCCCGTGGTAGCGCCGCGACTTGTATTGGCATTTCGGCAAACTACCGCGACTTATATCGCGCTCCGACCACATCGCGGTTTTCGGGCTATGGACCCCGACTACCGCGATATAGTGGAGCTATACTGTATCTGGTGTCCCTCAAGGTGCCATTCTCAGACCATTGTTGTTCTGGCCACGCATAAATTACCTGCCACAGAAAGTCAGCTCTGGAGTTCATCTCTTTGCTAATAACAGCCTTTTATACCACAAGATCTCAAGCATTGCTGATACTGCAGCACTTCAGAGGGATCTTTACAGACTACAGCAATGTCTATAATGGAATACAGCCATGTACTGTCAATCTTATAAACTTGAAAGTACCTTGACATCCTTTTTTTGATGCAATTGTTTAAAGCCAAACTGCAGCCTGGTGTTTCTTTGGAAGGAAGATAACCAGCTGGTCTGAAGATGTTAAAGCATGATGTAGTGACTATGATAAGACTTATCCTGGAATATGCCACATCAGTATGGGGCCCTTATATAGTATCAGCTCGAGACGGTGCAACAGCGAGCAACTCGGTTTGTCTCGAGGTGACTACCAGCATTACCTCCCGAGTGATACATCACCTTGACCTGCAAACTTGATAGCATTGACATCAAGATGTCAATCCCGGGCATCATCTATCTCTGGGCATCCATGCTTGCAGGTTCTCCAACCTGAAAGCAGCGAACAGTAGAGGATACTCCCTTTGGTATATGGACCGGCATCTGCTATCAGCCCACCTTCATTGGCATGGGCATCAGAGTTAAGACCAACTTCCAAAGAATATTGTCACTTCAGGGATCTTTGAGTGCTTCCAGAGGGATCTTCCATGAACTACATAAAACTGTTTTTTAAAGTTTTTTAATTTGTTCTGTTGTGAGGCAAAGGTGACCGGAGTACAACATATATTGATTTACAGTTGGGCGAGGCCTGCTGTCCTTGCGGCAGGTAGGGGTAGAAAAGGAGTGTTGTTATCTCTTCTATTTGTACACTTTTATTCATTTTCCCCTTTCTCCCCTGTCCCTCCCTCTCTTCTCCTCTACTAACTCTTCTATCTCTTTAGTCCCTTTCTCTGGGAGATAACACAAACTGACCAACCAGGGTTGGCTTGTGGTTAAACCCAAAGCAATTGTTTGAGCTCCACAGCTGCTTTGCACATAGCCTTAGTTTGACGATGCTCCAGTGTTGGTCCTGTGTGCACTTCATGGGCAGAAAATTACATAGGGTGATTCAGTTAATTTGAAGCATGGGCACTTTAAAGTGTCCTGAAGCACTAGCATTATGCTATGGATTTGGGGTTCATCATCACTTTATAAATCTTGGCAAGGTAGGAAATCCACAGGTAGCCAGCTGGTAACAAGACGTTTCGCTCCCAAGACGTTCCTCCCCCACCCACCCTAGTCGTTTCGCCTCCCTTTATGGCCCCCAGTCGTTTCGCCCCCAAACCCTAATCGTTTTGCCCCCAAACCATAAATCAAACAATCAATATTTTTTGTGTCACAAGTTCTAGTCACAACTCCCCGAGTAGCCACTTTTAAGGCCCGGTGTCGGCTAGTAACTATGGATCAGCTATCCTTGACTCACGTGAGAGGGTGATGATGCTACTTTAATATTTGCCTCTTCTCACCTCTGTTAAGTTAAAGATGAATAAAATTTCTGCAGTGGAAATTAGTTTTACCTTGGAAAGTGGGCGAAATGACTAGGGGGACGAAACGACCAGGGGCGGGGGAGGGGGCGACCAGGGAGGAAACCTCTTTTGGGTAAAACGACTAGGGGGAAAACGGTCTGGGGCGAAACGACGGGTTCAGCCAGATGGCTCTTTGTGTCCCCAACTATTCACAGGGATTTATTTCATGTTCCTGAGCAATAGTTTGTGAAAAGTTTTAATTGCTTGGCCAGACGAGAAGCGCTTTCCACACTACCTAGAAGCTCCAGTAAATGCTTCGGTAAATGCTCCGGTAATTCGTTGGTCCAAGCGCGGTGCTGGATTTTACCGGCCACCCTTTTCGGCTCAGTGCGCGTGACGTAGTTTCGAAACTTTCCCGCGATCAAACTTCAGGGTTGAAAAGAACGGTCTTCGAAAAGAGCCTTTTAAAATTATTTCGACGCTTTTTGGGTTTCTTTTGTAACGGGACTTGACTCCTTTTGCTTTTGAAGAGTAATTTTTGCATATGAATACAATTCTCATGAACTCTGTAAAGATGGCGGATTATCGCGAGAAAAAGAACGAGATTCCAGGCGAGATTTGGGTGCATAAGTATGTTGTTCCAGCCTCTCTACAGTAAAGCAAACACTTCGTGTGTTAGCTATAAAAGACCTGAGCCTTGCGGTTTCCGAGAAGAAGATTTTTTTTAAAGATATTCCCTACATAAGCCTATGTAAAACCAAATGGCCCCGGGGCGGGGGCATTTTTGGCCTCAGGGCTAAAATTTAAACAATCTTGATAAAGGTCCACTAGATGAAGCTTCACACCAAATATCAAAGACCTGGGCCTTGCTGTTTCAGAGAAGAAGAGTTTCAAGGATTATCGCTATATAAGTCTATGTAAAACCAAAGGGCCCCGGGCGGGGGCATTTGTGGCCTGAGGGCTATAATTTGTTCAATCTTGGTAGAGGTCCACTAGATGAAGCTCCATACCAAATATCAAAGACATGGCCTTGCAGTTTCAGGGAAGAAGATTTTTAAAGATTTCCCCATATAAGTCTATGTAAAACCAAAGGGTCTCGGGGCGGGGGCATTTTTGGCCTCAGGGCTATAATTTGAACAATCTTGATAGAGGTCCACTAGATGAAATTTCACATCAAATATCAAAGACCTAGGCCTTGTGGTTTCATAGAAGAAGATTCTTAAAGATTTTCCCTATATAAGTCTCTGTAAAACCAAAGGGCCCCGGGGCGGCGGAATTTTTGGCCCCAGCACTATAATTTGAACAATCTTGGTAGGGGTCCACTAGATGAAGCTTCATACCAAATATCAAAGAATTTGGGTCTTGCAGTTTCAGAGATTTTTAAAGATTTTCCCTATTTAAGCCTTTGTAAAACCAAAGGGCCCCGGGGCGGGGGCATTTTTGGCCCCCGCCGTATAATTTGAACCATCTTGGTAGGGGTCCACTTGATGAAGCTTCATACCAAATATCAAAGACCTGGGTCTTGTGGTTTCAGAGAAGAAGATTTTTAAAGGTTTTCCCTATATAAGCCCATGTAAAACCAAAGGGTCCCAGGGCGGAGGCATTTTTGGCCCCAGCACTATAATTTGAACAATCTTGGTAGGGGTCCACTAGATGAAGCTTCATACCAAATATCAAAGACCTGGGCCTTGCGGTTTCAGAGAAGAAGATTTTTTAAGTTTTCAGTGAAAAAAATCTATTTTTGGCTCCTGTGACCTATATGTGCAATGGACCGGAACCATTTGAACAACTTTGAAAGGGGACCACCTAAGGATCATTTCTGTGAAGTTTGGTCAAAATCTGATCAGTGGTTTAAGAGGAGATGTCGTTTGAAGAAATTGTTTACGCACGGATGACAGACAAAAAGTGATCCTAATATAAAACACAAGAGGGCCATGATGGCCCTGGATCGCTCACCTGATCCATAGTCACAAGTGGGCCCCAGGGAGGGCCATTATTGACCCTAGGGTTATAATTGCATAATGTTGAGGGAGGTCTAAAAAGGTGAAGCTTCATACCAAATATCAACAAAGGCAAGAATTTGAACAATATTGGCAAAGGTCCACTAGATGAAGCTACATACCAAATATCAAATACCTGAGCCTTGCAGTTTTAGAGAAGATTTTTTTAAAGATAATCCCTACATAAACTTATGTAAAACCAAATGGCCCAGGGGCAGGGGGCATTTTGGCCTCAGGGCTATAATTTAAACAATCTTGATAAAGGTCCACTAGATGAAGCTTCACACCAAATATCAAAGACCCAGGCCTTGCTGTTTCAGAGAAGAAGATTTTCAAAGCTTATCTCTATATAAGTATGTAAATCCAAAGGGCCCCCAGGCGGGGACATATGTGGCCCGAGGGCTATAATTTGTTCAATCTTGGTAGAGGTCCACTAGATGAAGCTCCATACCAAATATCAAAGGCATGGTCTTGCAGTTTCAGAGATGAATTTTTAAAGATTTCCCCTAAATAAGTCTATGTACATGTAAAACCAAAAGGCCCCGGGGCGGGGGCAGTTTTGGCCCTGGCACTATAATTTGAACAATCTTGGTAGGGGTCCACTAGATGAAGCTTCATACCAAATAGCAAAGACCTGGGCCTTGCGGTTTCAGAGAAGAAGATTTTTAAAGAGTTTCTCTATATAAGCCCATGTAAAACCAAAGGGCCCTGGGGCAGGGGCATTTTTGGCCCCAGCACTACAATTTGAAAATCTTGGTAGGGGTCCGCTAGATGAAGCTTCATTCCAAATATCAAAGACCTGGACCTTGTGGTTTCAGAGATGTGATTTTTAAAGATTTTCCCTATATAAGCCCATGTAAAACCAAAGGGCCCCGGGGCGGGGGCATTTTTGGCCCCAGCACTATAATTTGAACAATCTTGGTTGGGGTCCACTAGATGAAGCTTCATACCAAATATCAAAGAACTGGGCCTTGCAGTTTCAGAGAAGAAGATTTTTAAAGATTTTCCCTATATAAGCCCATGCAAAACCAAAGGGCCCCGGGGCGGGGGCATTTTTGGCCCCAGCACTATAATTTGAACAATCTTGGTTGGGGTCCACTAGATGAAGATTCATACCAAATATCAAAGAACTGGGCCTTGCGGTTTCAGAGAAGAAGATTTTTAAAGATTTTCCCAATATAAGCCCATGTAAAACCAAAGGGCCCCAGGGCGGGGTCATTTTTGGCCCCAGCACTATAATTTGAACAATCTTGGTAGGGGTCCACTAGATGAAGCTTCATACCAAATATCAAAGACCTGGGCCTTGTGTTTTCAGAGAAGAAGATTTTTAAAGATTTTCCCTATATAAGCCCATGTAAAACAAAAGGGCCCCGGGCGGGGGCATTTTTGGCTCCAGCACTATGATTTGAACAATCTTGGTAGGGGTCCACTAGATGAAGCTTCATACCAAATATTAAGGACCTGGGCCTTGCGGTTTCAGAGAAGAAGATATTTAAAGATTTTCCCTATATAAGCCAATGTAAAACCAAAGGGCCCCGGGGCGGGGGCATTTTTGGCCCCAGCACTATAATTTGAACAATCTTGGTAGGGGTCCACTAGATGAAGCTTCATACCAAATATCAAAGACCTGGGCCTTGTGGTTTCAGAGAAGAAGATTTTTTAAGTTTTCGGTGAATAAAATCTATTTTTGGCTCCTGTGACCTATATGTGCAACGGACCAAAACCATTTGAACAACTTTGAAAGGGGACCACCTAAGGATCATTCCTGTGAAGTTTGGTCAAAATCCAATCAGTGGTTTAGGAGGAGATGTCGTTTGAAGAAATTGTTTACGCACGGAATGACAGACAAAAAGTGATCCTAATATAAAACACAAGAGGGCCATGATGGCCCTGGATCGCTCACCTGATCCAAAGAGTAACAAGTGGGCCCCGGGGAGGGCCATTATTGACCCTAGGGTTATAATGTGCATAATGTTGAGGGAGGTCTAAGAAGGTGAAGCTTCATACCAAATATCAACAAAGGCAATAATTTGAACAATCTTGGCAAAGGTCCACTAGATGAAGCTACACACCAAATATCAAAGACCTGAGCCTTGCGGTTTCAGAGAAGAAGACTATGTAAAACCAAATGGCCCCGGGGCAGGGCATTTTTGGCCTCAGGGCTATAATTTAAACAATCTTAATAAAGGTCAACTAGATGAAGCTTCACACCAAATATCAAAGACCTGGACCTTGCTGTTTCAGAGAAGATTTTTAAAAATTATCTCTACATAAGTCTATTTAAAACCAAAGGGCACCGGGCGGGGGCATTTGTGACCCGAGGGCTATAATTAGTTCAATCTTGGTAGAGGACCACTAGATGAAGCTCCATACCAAATATCAAAGACATGGCCTTGCAGTTTCAGAGAAAAAGATTTTTAAAGATTTTCCCTATATAAGCCAATGTAAAACCAAAGGCCCCCAGAGCCAGGGGAATTTTTGGCCCCAGCACTATAACTTGAAAATTCTTGGTAGGGGTCCACTAGATGAAACTTCATACCAAATAGCAAAGACCTGGGCCTTGCAGTTTCAGAGAAGAAGATTTTTAAAGATTTTCCCTATATAAGCCCATGTAAACCAAAGGGCCCTGGGGTGGGGGCATTTTTGGCCCTAGCACTATAATTTGAACAATCTTGGTAGGGGTCTACTAGATGAAGCTTCATACCAAATATCAAAGACCTGGGCCTTGCGGTTTCAGAGAAGAAGATTTTTTAAGATTTTCCCTATATAAGCCTATGTAAAACCAAAGGGCCCCGGGGCGAGGGCATTTTTGGCCCCAGCACTATAATTTGAACAATCTTGGTAGGGGTCTACTAGATGAAGCTTCATACCAAATATCAAAGACCTGGGCCTTGCGGTTTCAGAGAAGAAGATTTTTTAAGATTTTCCCTATATAAGCCTATGTAAAACCAAAGGGCCCCGGGGCGAGGGCATTTTTGGCCCCAGCACTATAATTTGAACAATCTTGGTAGGGGTCTACTAGATGAAGCATCATACCAAATATCAAAGACCTGGACCTTGCGGTTTCAGAGAAGAAGATTTTTTAAGATTTTCCCTATATAAGCCTATGTAAAACCAAAGGGCCCTGGGGCGAGGGCATTTTTGGCCCTAGCACTATAATTTGAACAATCTTGGTAGGGGTCTACTAGATGAAGCTTCATACCAAATATCAAAGACCTGGGCCTTGCGGTTTCAGAGAAGAAGATTTTTTAAGATTTTCCCTATATAAGCCTATGTAAAACCAAAGGGCCCCGGGGTGAGGGCATTTTTGGCCCCAGCACTATAATTTGAACAATCTTGGTAGGGTTCCACTAGATGAAGCTTCATACCAAATATCAAAGACCTGGGCCTTGCAGTTTCATAAAAGAAGATTTTTAAAGATTTTCCCTATATAAGCCAATGTAAAACCAAAGGGCCCCAGGGCGGGGGCATTTTTGGCCCCAGCACTATAATTTGAACAATCTTGGTAGGGGTCCACTAGATGAAGCTTCATACCAAATATCAAAGACCTTGGCCTTATGGTTTCAAAGAAGAAGATTTTTTAAGATTTTCCCTATATAAGCCTATGTAAAACCAAAGGGCCCCGGGGCGAGGGCATTTTTGGCCCCAGCACTATAATTTGAACAATCTTGGTAGGGTTCCACTAGATGAAGCTTCATACCAAATATCAAAGACCTGGGCCTTGCAGTTTCATAGAAGAAGATTTTTAAAGATTCTCCCTATATAAGCCCATGTAAAACCAAAGTGCCCCGGGGCGGGGGCATTTTTGGCCCCAGCACTATAATTTGAACAATCTTGGTAGGGGTCCACTAGATGAAGCTTCATACCAAACATCAAAGACCTGAGCCTTGCAGTTTCAGAGAAGAAGATTTTTAAAGTTTTCGGTGAAAAAAATCTATTTTTGGCTCCTGTGACCTATATGTGCAATGGACCGGAACCATTTGAACAACTTTGAAAGGGGTTTACCTAAGGATCATTCCTGTGAAGTTTAACCAAAATCTGATCAGTGGTTTAGGAGGAGATGTCCATTAAAGAAATTGTTTACGCACGCATGACAGACAAAAAGTGATCCTAATATAAAACACAAGAGGGCCATGATGGCCCTGGATCGCTCACCTGATCCATAGAGTAACAATTGGGCCTCGGGGAGGGCTATTATTGACCCCAGGGTTATAATGTGCATAATGCTGAGGGAGGTCTAAAAAGGTGAAGCTTCATACCAAATATCAACAAAGGCTACAATTTGAACAATCTTGGCAAAGGTCCACTAGATTGAACAAAAAATATTAAAGACCTTGGCTTTGCGGTTTCAGAGAAGAAGATTTTTTTAAAGATTTTCCCTATATAAGCCTATGTAAAACCAAAGGGCCCTGGGGCGGGGGCATTTTTGGCCCCAGGACTACATAAGCCTTTGTAAAACCAAATGGCCCCGGGGCAGGGCATTTTTGGCCTCAGGGCTATAATTTAAACAATCTTGGTAGAGGTCCACTAGATGAAGCTTCATACCAAATATCAAAGACCTGGGCCTTGCTGTCTCAGAGAAGAAAATTTTCAAAGATTATCTCTATATAAGTCTATGTAAAACCAAAGGGCCCCGGGGCGGGGGCATTTGTGGCCCAAGGCTATAATTTGAATAATCTTGGAAGAGGTCCACTAGATGAAGCTCCATACCAAATATCAAAAATATGGGCCTTGCAGTTTCAGAGAAGAAGATTTTAAAGAATTCCCTATATAAGTCTACGTAAAACCAAAGGGTCTTGGGGCGGGGGCATTTTTGGCCCCAGGGCTATAATTTGAACAATCTTGATAGAGGTCCACAAGATGTAATTTCACACCAAATATCAAAGACCTAGGCCATGTGGTTTCATAGAAGAAGATTTTTAAAGATTTTCCCTATAATAGTATGTAAAACCAAAGGGCCACAAGGCGGGGGCATTTTTGGTCTCAGGGCTACAATCTGAACAATCTTGGTAGAGGTCCACTAGCTGAAGCTTCATACCAAATATCAAAGACCTAGGCCTTGTGGTTTCAGAGAAGAAGATTTTTAAAGATTTCCTTATATAAGCATATGTAAAACCAAAGGGCCCCAGTGCGGGGGCATTTTTGGCCCTAGCACTATTATTTGAACAATCTTGGTAGGGGTCCACTAGATGAATCTTCATACCAAATATCAAAGACCTGGGCCTTGCGGTTTCAGAGAAGAAGATTTTTAAAGATTTTTCCCTATATAAGCCCATGTAAAACCAAAGGGCCTCGGGGCGGGGGCATTTTTTGCCCCAGCACTATAATTTGAACAATCTTGGTAGGGGTCCACTAGATGAAGCTTCATACCAAATATCAAAGACCTGGGCCTTGCGGTTTCAGAGAAGAAGATTTTTAAAGATTTTCCCTATATAAGCCCATGTAAAACCAAAGGGCCCCGGGGTGGAGGCATTTTTGGCCCCAGCACTATAATTTGAACAATCTTGGTAGGGGTCCACTAGATAAAGCTTCATGCCAAATATCAAAGACCTGGGCCTTGTGGTTTCAGAGAAGAAGATTTTTAAAGATTTTCTCGATAAAAACCCATGTAAAACCAAAGGGCCCTGGGGCGGGGGCATTTTTTGCCCCAGCACTATAATTTGAACAATCTTGGTAGGGGTCCACTAGATGAAGCTTCATACCAAATATCAAAGACCTGGGCCTTGCGGTTTCAGAGAAGAAGATTTTTTAAGTTTTTGGTGAAAAAATCTATTTTTGGCTCCTGTGACCTAGATGTGCAACGGACCAAAACCATTTGAACAACTTTGAAAAGGGTCCACCTAAGGATCATTCCTGTGAAGTTTGGTCAAAATCTGATCAGTGGTTTGGGAGGAGATGTCGTTTGAAGAAATTGTTTACGCACGGATGACAGACAAAAAGTGATCCTAATATTAATCACAAGAGGGCCATGATGGCCCTGGATCGCTCACCTGATCCATAGTGTAACAAGTGGGCCCCAGAGAGGGCCATTATTGGCCCCAGGGCTTTAATGTGCATAATGTTGAGGGAGGTCTTAAAGGTGAAGCTTCATACCAAACATCAACAAAGGCTATAATTAGAACAATCTTGGCAAAGATCCACTAGATGAAGCTACACATCAAATATCAAAGACCTGGGCCTTGCAGTTTCAGAGAAGAAGATTTTTTTTAAAGATATTCCCTACATAAGCCTATGCAAAACCAAATGGCCCCGGGGCTATATAAATCTATGTAAAACCAAAGGGCCTCGGGGTGGGGGCATTTGTGGCCCTAGGGCTATAATTTGAACAATCTTGTTAGAGGTCCACTAGATAAAGCTCCATACAAAATATCAAAGGCCTTGGCCTTGCGGTTTCAGAGAAGATTTTTAAAGATTTCCCTATATAAGTCTATGTAAAACCAAAGGGCCCCGGAGCGGGGACATTTTTGGTATCAGGGCTATAATTTGAATAATCTTGATAGAGATCCACTAGATGCAGCTTCATACCAAATTTCAAAGACCCAGGCCTTGTGGTTTCAGAGAAGAAGATTTTTAAAGATTTTCCCTATATTAGTCTATGTAAAACCATAGGGCCCCAGAGCGGGGGCATTTTTGGGCCCAGGGCTATAATTTGAACAATCTTGGTAGAGGTCCATTAGACGCAGCTTCATACCAAATTTCAAAGTCCTGGGCCTTGTGGTTTCTGAGGAGAAGATTTTTAAAGATTATCCCTATATAAGCCTATGTAAAACCAAAGGGCACAGGGCAGGGCCACTTTTGGCCCCAGCACTATAATTTGAATCATCTTGGTAGGGGTCCTTTAGAAGAAGCTTCATACCAAATATAAAAGACCTAGGCCTTGTGGTTTCAGAGAAGAAGATTTTTAAAGATTTTCCCTATATAAGTCTATGTAAAACCAAAGGGCCCCGGGGCGGGGGCATTTTTTGCCCCAGCACTATGATTTGAATAATCTTGGTAGAGGTCCACTAGATGAAGCTTCGTACCAAATATCAAAGTCCTGGGGCTTGCGGTTTCAGAGAAGAAGATTTTTAAAGATTTTCCCTATATAAGCCTATGTAAAACCAAAGGGCCCCGGGGCGGGGACATTTTTGGCCTCAGCACTATAATTTGAATAATCTTGTTAGGGGTCTTTTAGATGAAGCTTCATACCAAATATAAAAGACCTAGGCCTTGTGGTTTCAGAGAAAAGGATTTTTAAAGACTTTCCCTATATAAGTCTATGTAAAACCAAAGGGCCATGAGGTGGGGGAATTTTTGGCCCAAGGGCGATAATTTGAACAATCTTGGTAGATGTCCATTGGATGAAGCTTCATTCTAAATATCAAAGTCCTGGGCCTTGCGGTTTCAGAGAAGAAGATTTTTAAAGATTTTCCCGATATAAAGCCATGTAAAATCAAAGGGCCCCGGGACGGGGGCATTTTTTGCCCCAGCACTATAATTTGAACAATCTTGGTAGGGGTCCACTAGATGAAGCTTCATACCAAATATCAAATTCCTGGGCCTTGTGGTTTCAGAGAAGAAGATTTTTAAAGATTTTCCATATATAAGCCTATGTAAAACCAAAGGGCCACAGGGCGGGGACATTTTTGGCCCCAGCACTATAATTTGAACAATCTTGGCAGGGGTCCACTAGATGAAGCTTCATACCAAATATCAAAGACCTGGGCCTTGTGGTTTCAGAGAAGAAAATTTTTAAAGATTTTCCCCATAAAAGCCAATGTAAAACCAAGGGGAATTTTTTGTCCCAGCACTATAATTTGAACAATCTTGGTAGGGGTCCACTAGATGAAGCTTCATACCAAATATCAAAGACCTGGGCCTTGTGGTTTCAGAGAAGAAGATTTTTTAGGTTTTCGGTGAAAAAAATCTATTTTTGGCTCCTGTGACCTAGATGTGCAACGGACCAGAACCATTTGAACAACTTTGAAAGGGGACCACCTAAGGATCATTCCTATGAAGTTTGGTCAAAGTCCGATCAGTGGTTTAGGAGGAGATGTAGTTTGAAAAAATTGTTTACACACGGATGACAGACAAAAAGTGATCCTAATATAAAACACAAGAGGGCCATGATGGCCCTGGATCGCTCACCTGATCCATAGTGTAACAAGTGGGCCCCAGAGAGGGCCAATATTGGCCCCAGGGCTTTAATGTGCATAATGTTGAGGCTATAATATGAACAATCTTGGCAAAGGTCCACTAGATGAAGCTACACATCAAATATCAAAGACCTGGGCCTAGCGGTTTCAGAGAAGAAGATTTTTAAAGATTTTGCCTATATAAGCCTATGTAAAACCATAGGGCCCCGGGACGGGGGCATTTTTTGCCCCAGCACTATAATTTGAACAAGCTTGGTAGGGGTCCACTAGATGAAGCTTCATACCAAATATCAAAGTCCTGGGCCTTGTGGTTTCAGAGAAGAAGATTTTTAAAGATTTTCCCTATATAAGCCTATGTAAAACCAAAGGGCCCCGGGGTGGGGGCAGTTTTGGCCAAAGCACTATTATTTAAACAATCTTGGTAGGGGTCCACTAGATGAAGCTTCATACAAAATATCAAAGACCTGTGCCTTGTGGTTTCAGAGAAGAAGATTTTTAAAGATTTTCCCTATATAAGCCAATGTAAAACAAAAGGGCCCCGTGGCGGGGGCATTTTTTGTCCAAGCACTATAATTTGAACAATCTTGGTAGGGGTCCACTAGATGAAGCTTCATACCAAATATCAAAGTCCTGGGCCTTGTGGTTTCAGAGAAGAAGATTTTTAAAGATTTTCCCTATATAAGCCTATGTAAAACCAAGGGCCCCGGGGCGGGGGCATTTTTGGCCCCAGCACTATAATTTGAACAATCTTGGTAGGGGTCCACTAGATGAAGCTTCATACCAAATATCAAAGACCTGGGCCTTGTGGTTTCAGAGAAGAAGATTTTTAAAGATTTTCCCTATATAAGCCAATGAAAAACCAAAGGGTCCCGTGGCGGGGGCATTTTTTGTCCCAGCAGTCTTTGTAGGGGACCACTAGATGAAGCTTCATACCAAATATCAAAGTCCTGGGCCTTGTAGTTTCAGAGAAGAAAATTTTTAAAGATTTTCCCTATATAAGCCTATGTAAAACCAAAGGGCCCCGTGGTGGGGGCATTTTTGGACCCAGCACTATAATTTGAACAATCTTGGTAGGGGTCCACTAGATGAAGCTTCATACCAAATATCAAAGACCTGGGCCTTGTGGTTTCAGAGAAGAAGAATTTTAAAGATTTTCCCTATATAAGCCTATGTAAAACCAAATGGCCCCGTGGCGGGGGCATTTTTTGTCTCAGCACTATAATTTGAACAATCTTGGTAGGGGTCCACTAGATGAGGCTTCATACCAAATATCAAAGTCCTGGGCCTTGTGGTTTCAGAGAAGAAGATTTTTAAAGATTTTCCCTATATAAGCCTATGTAAAACCAAAGGGCCCCGGGGCGGGGGCATTTTTGGCCCCAGCACTATAATTTGAACAATCTTGGTAGGGGTCCACTAGATGAAGCTTCATACCAAATATCAAAGACCTGGGCCTTGTGGTTTCAGAGAAGAAGATTTTTAAAGATTTTCCCTATATAAGCCCATGTAAAACCAAAGGGCCCCGTGGCGAGGGCATTTTTTGTCCCAGCACTAAAATTTGAACAATCTTGGTAGGGGTCCACTAGATGAAGCTTCATACCAAATATCAAAGTCCTGGGCCTTGTGGTTTCAGAGAAGAAGATTTTTAAAGATTTTCCCTATATAAGCCTATGTAAAACCAAAGGGCCCCGGGGCGGGGGTATTTTTAGCCCCAGCACTATAATTTGAACAATCTTGGTAGGGGTCAACTAGATGAAGCTTCATACCAAATATCAAAGACCTGGGCCTTGTGGTTTCAGAGAAGAAGATTTTTTAAGATTTTCCCTATATAAGCCCATGTAAAACCAAAGGGCCCCGGGGCGGGGGCATTTTTGGCCCCACCACTATAATTTGAACAATCTTGGTAGGGGTCCACTAGATGAAGCTTCATACCAAATATCAAAGACCTGGGCCTTGTGGTTTCAGAGAAGAAGATTTTTTAAGTTTTTGGTGAAAAAAATCTATTTTTGGCTCCTGTGACCTAGATGTGCAACGGACCGGAACCATTTGAACAACTTTGAAAGGGGACCACCTAAGGATCATTCCTGTGAAGTTTGGTCAAAATCCGATCAGTGGTTTAGGAGGAGATGTCGTTTAAAGAAATTGTTTACGCACGCACGCACGCACGGACGCACGCACGCACGACGGACGACGGACAAAAAGTGATCCCAAAAGCTCACCTCGTCACTACGTGACGGTGAGCTAACAAGAGGACCATGATGGCCCTGGATCGCTCACCTGATCCATAGAGTAACAAGTGGGCCCCGGGGAGGGCCATTATTGACCCCAGGGTAATAATGTGCATAATGTTGAGGGAGGTCTAAAAAGATGAAGCTTCATACCAAATATCAACAAAGGCTATAATTTGAACAATCTTGGCAAAGGTCTACTAGATGAAGCTACACAACAAATATCAAAGACCTGGGCCTTGCGGTTTCAGAGAAGAAGATATTCCTTACATAAGCCTATGTAAAACCAAATGGCCCCGGGGCAGGGGCATTTTTTGCCTCAGGGCTATAATTTAAACAATCTTGATAGAGGTCCACTAGATGAAGCTTCACCCCAAATATCAAAGACCTGGGCCTTGTTGTTTCAGAGAAGAAGATTTTCAAAGATTATCTCTATTATAAATCTATGTAAAACCAAAGGGCCCTGGGGCGGGGGCATTTGTGGCCCCAGGGCTATAATTTTAACAATCTTGGTAGAGGTCCACTAGCTGAAGCTTCATACCAAATGTCAAAGATCTAGGCCTTGTGGTTTCAGAGTAGAAGATTTTTCAAGATTTTTCCTATATAAGTCCATGAAAAACCAAAGGGCCCCGGAGGGGGGGCATTTTTGGCCCCAGGGCTATAATTTGAGCAATCTTGATAGAGGTCCACAAGATGAAGCTTCATGCCAAATATCAAAGCCAAATATCAAAGACCTGGGCCCTGCAGTTTCAGAGAAGAAGATTTTTAAAGATTTTCCCTATATAAACCTATGTAAAACCAAAGGGCCCCGGGGCTGGGGCATTTTTGGCCCCAGCACTATAATTTGAACAGTCTTGGCAGGGGTCCACTAGATAAAGCTTCATACCAAATAGCAAAGACCTGGGCCTTGCAGTTTCAGAGAAGAAGTTTTTTTAAAGATTTTCCCAATATAAGCCCATGTAAAACCAAAGGGCCCTGGGGCGGGGGCATTTTTGGCCCCAGCACTATAATTTGAACAATCTTGGTAGGGGTCTTTTAGATGAAGCTTCATACCAAATATCAAAGACCTGGGCCTTGCGGTTTCAGAGAAGAAGATTTTTAAAGGGCTTCCCTATATAAGCCTATGTAAAACTGAAGGGCCCCGGGGCGGGGGCATTTTTGGCTCCAGCACTATAATTTGAACAGTCTTGGTAGGGGTCCACTAGATGAAGCTTCATACCAAATAGCAAAGACCTGGGCCCTGCAGTTTCAGAGAAGTTTTTTTAAAGATTTTCCCAATATAAGCCCATGTAAAACCAAAGGGCCCTGGGGCGGGGGCATTTTTGGCCCCAGCACTATAATTTGAACAATCTTGGTAGGGGTCCTTTAGATGAAGCTTCATACCAAATATCAAAGACCTGGGCCTTGCGGTTTCAGAGAAGAAGATTTTTAAAGGGTTTCCCTGTATAAGCCTATGTAAAACCAAAGGGCACCAGGGCGGGGGCATTTTTGGCCCCAGCACTATAATTTGAACAATCTTGGTAGGGGTCCATAAGATGAAGATTCATACCAAATATCAAAGACCTGGGCCTTGCAGTTTCAGAGAAGAAGATTTTTAAAGATTTTCCCTATATAAGTCTATGTAAAACCAAAGGGCCCCGGGGCGGGGGCATTTTTGGCCCCAGCACTATAATTTGAACAATCTTGGTAGGGGTCCACTGGATGAAGCTTCATACCAAATATCAAAGACCTGGGCCTTGCAGTTTCAGAGAAGAAGATTTTTAAAGATTTTCCCTATATAAGCCTATGTAAAACCAAAGGGCCCCAGGGCGGGGGCATTTTTGGCCCCAGCACTATAATTTGAACAATCTTGGTAGGGGTCTATTAGATGAAGATTCATACCAAATATCAAAGACCTGGGCCCTGCGGTTTCAGAGAAGAAGATTTTTAAAGATTTTCCCTATATAAGCCCATGTAAAACCAAAGGGCCCCAGGGCAGGGGCATTTTTGGCCCCAGCACTATAATTTGAACAATCTTCGTAGGGGTCCACTAGATGAAGCTTCATACCAAATATCAAAGACCTGGGCCTTGCAGTTTCAGAGAAGAAGATTTTTTAAGTTTTTGGTGAAAAAAATCTATTTTTGGCTCCTGTGACCTATATGTGCAACGGACCGGAACCATTTGAACAACTTTGAAAGGGGACCACCTAAGGATCATTCCTGTGAAGTTTGGTCAAAATCGGCTCAGTGGTTTAGGAGGAGATGTCGTTTGAAGAAATTGTTTACGCACGCACGCACGCACGCACGGACGCACGCACGCACGGACGCACGACGGACGACGGACAAAAAGTGATCCCAAAAGCTCACCTCGTCACTACGTGACGGTGAGCTAACAAGAGGGCCCAGAGGGCCCTGAATCGCTCACCTGAGAATCAGTGTCTCTAGTACATTCTTGGCCCAAGGGCTATACTAGGTGAAGCTTCTTACCAAATATCAAAGACCTGAGCCTTGTGGTTCAGAGATGAAGATTTTTAAATATTTTCCCTATAATATAAGCCTATGAAAAACCAAAGGGACCCGGGGATGGGGGCATTTTTGGCCCCAGGGCTATAATTTGAACAATCTTGGTAGAGGTTCACTAGATGAAGCTTCACACCAAATATCAAAGATCTGAGCCTTGCGTTTTCAGAGAAGAAGATTTTTAAAGATTTTACCTGTATAAGCCTATATAAAACCAAAGGCCTCCGGGGCGGGGGCATTTTTGGCCCTAGGGCTATAATTTGAACAATCTTGGTAGAGGTCCACTAGGTGAAGCTTCACACCAAATATCAAAGACCTGGGCCTTGTGGTTTTAAAGAAGAAGATTTTTAAAGATTTTCCCTATATAAGCCTATGTAAACCCAAAGGCCCCCAGGGCGGGGGCATTTCTGGCCCAAGAGCCATAATTTGAACAATCTTGGTAGAGGTTCACTAGATGAAGCTTCATACCAAATAACGAAGACCTGGGCCTTGTGGTTTCAGAGTAGAAGATTTTTAAAGATTTTCCCTGTATAAGCCTATGCAAAACCAAAGGCCCCTGAGGCGGGGGCATTTTTGGCCCTAGGGCTATAATTTGATCAATCTTGGTAAAGGTCCCCTAGGTGAAGCTTCACACCAAATATCAAAGACCTGGGCCTTGTGATGTCATAGAAGCAAATTTTTAAAGATTTTCCCTTTATAAGCCTATGTAAACCCAAAGGTCCCCGGGGCGGGGGCATTTTTGGCCCTAGGGCTATAATTTGAACAATCTTGGTAGAGGTCCACTAGATGAAGCTTCACACCAAATATCAAAGATCTGAGCCTTGTGGTTTCAGAGAAGAAGATTTTTAAAGATTTTCCCTGTATAAGCCTATGTAAAACCAAAGGCCCCCGGGGCGGGGGCATTTTTCGCCCCAGGGCTATAATTTGAACAAACTTGGTAGAGGTCCACTAGGTGAAGCTTCACACCAAATATCAAAGACCTGGGCCTTGTGGTTTCAGAGAAGAAGATTTTTAAAGATTTTCCCTATATAAGCCTATGTATACACAAAGGCCCCCGGGGCGGGGGCATTTCTCGCCCAAGGGCCATAATTTGAACAATCTTGGTAGAGGGCCCACTAGATGAAGCTTCATACCAAATATCAAAGACCTGGGCCTTGTGGTTTCAGAGAAGAAGATTTTTAAAGATTTTCCCTGTATAAGCCTATGTAAAACCAAAGGCCCCCGGGGCTGGGGCATTTTTGGCCCTAGGGCTATAATTTTAACAATCTTGGTAGAGGTCCACTAGGTGAAGCTTCACACCAAATATCAAAGACCTGGGCCTTGTGGTTTCAGAGAAGAAGATTTTTAAAGATTTTCCCTATATAAGCCTATGTAAACCCAAAGGCCCCCGGGGAGGGGGCATTTCTAGCCCAAGGGCCCTAATTTTAACAATCTTGATAAAGGTCCACTAGATGAAGCTTCATACCAAATATCAAAGACCTGGGCCTTGCGGTTTCAGAGAAGAAGATTTTTAAAGTTTTCATTTTAAAAATCTATTTTTAGCTCCTGTGACCTCCTGTGCAATGGACCGGAACCATTTGAACAACTTTGAAAGGGGATCACCTAAGGATCATTCCTGTGAAGTTTGGTTAAAATCCAATCATTGGTTTAGGAGGAGATGTCATTTGAAGAAAAAGTTTACGCACGCACACACGCACACACGCACATACGCACACACGCACGACGGACAAAAAGTGATCCCAAAAGCTCACCTCGTCACTACGTGACAGGTGAGCTAATAAAAGAGGGACAGCAGAGAAAGAGATGAAAGAAAGTGAAGAAACAGAAGAAACTAGAACTGTCAGAGGATCTGACTATAGCCCCGCTATAGCGCTATCAGAAAAGAAAAATACAAGCAAAAAAATGTTTTCAGCTTTCAGCCTCTAATTGAAGGTTGTAAAAATGCAATCCAGAGTTATGGTTCAAATGCTCTGCAAATCATCTCATGGTGCTTTACATTTGTGTGTTGTTCCTTGAATATATCTCAAACGTTTTTTGCGTTATGGAGTGCACAAGGTTAAAATTGCGATTTTTCAATGTTCAAAAGGCAATAACTCCAAAAGTAGGCAATCCAGAGTTATGGTTCATGCACTCTGCACATCGTCTTATACTGGTAGTGCTTTATACTTGGGTGAAGTTTCATGAAAAAACCTCAAATGGTTTTTGAGTTATCATGAATAACAGATTTTTTTCAATGTTCAATGGGCAATAACTCCAAAAGTAGGCAATCCAGAGCTATGGTTCATGCGCTCTGCACATCGTCTTATACTGGTAGTGCTTTATACTTGGGTGAAGTTTCATGAAAAAACCTCAAATGGTTTTCGAGTTATCATGAATAACAGAATTTTTTCAATGTTCAATGGGCAATAACTCCAAAAGTAGGCAATCCAGAGTTATGGTTCATGCGCTCTGCACATCGTCTCATAGTGCTTTACATTTGTGTGAAGTTCATGAAAATATCTCAAACGGTTTTTGAGTTACGATGATTAACAGAAATACAGAAGTACAGAATTACGGAATCACAGAAGGACAAGGCAAATCCAATATAGCCCCCACTTTTTCAAAGCGGGGCTATAATAACATTCCCACTCTAATCACACTTGCTGCAAGGACAGCGGGCCTTGCTCAACTAAGCCAATATCAGCTAGATGCCCCTGTGACATAAGATACATGACACCTTCACCCCACCCAACCACCCCAAGTTCCTCCAAACAAAAACACACACATCTTAACCCTTATCCTGCTGTTCGCGACAACCCCTATCTTTGCAAACAGTGTAGATCCAGATCAGATGGCTTCTGAAGAAGCCATCTGATCTGGATCTACACTGTTTGCTTCTGAAGAAGCCATCTGATCTGGATCTTCACTGTTTGACCTTCAGTTTATGAATTCGTAGGGATAAATTACATCAAGTAATCTGATTGGTTCAAAGTCAGAAATGGGTGTGGCTAAACTGAATATTCAGCATGATAAGGGTTAAAACCTTACTCCTTTTGTTCTTTCAGCTTCTTCTTGTCCTCGACATGGTCATCCCTTTAAAATAGAGAAACGCTCGAATAAGATGTAAATTTCACAAGTCGACCATTGCAACCTCTTTATAGATGGGCTGCATGATGCTTCCACACCAAGTTGAAACCGACCGCCACACGAGTACTGGTAAACAGCTTAGAGAGGACCTAAGCCTGTCCAAGCAAAGTGGTACGAGTCAGCCTATCTAAGCTTATAAACCCTATTGGTTTCATTGGGCGGCAGGGCTTGAGATGTCATTTCATCTCAATGTCGGGTAAAATTCCCACAAAATTGGAAGCGACGCCTCCAAAATGACCATTACAGTGTTGACAGGGACTCCAAACCTTAAATCAAACAAACAAAAAACAAACACTTTAGATGTCCATTTCACAAGTCTAACACTATCACCTCTTTATAACACTGTTCATTATGACACTGTTTTAACCTATAAAATGCCAATCATGACAATTGACGTCTGCTTTGTCGGCTGCTGGTTTACTTTAAAATTCATTGTTGCAAAAAGTGTGGCCCCAGATCAGACTGCTCCTGCAAGAGCAGTCTGATCAGGGTCAACACTGTTTGTCTGTATGCAGAAATATGTTTGAAAAATTTGTACGGTTCAGTAGACGACAAAAACATACAACATTTTAAGATGCAGTTTTTCTCGGCAGCTTACGAGTTAAATATAACAAGATTCCAAGATGGATCCCCAAAATGGAGAGATTATCTAGACAGAAGGCTTTATGTTGCAGCTGTGGAAGCGCTAAGTTATGGAACCCATACCATTAAATGGATACTTGCATAAAAATTGCCATTTCTTGATGCAAGCTTGTATTAAGTATCATTTATGAACTCTTATAGTTCTTGAGAACTGATGATGACGATGATGACGATTTCGTATTTAATGACGCGTCAACCCTCTTTTTGGGTCATAAGCGTCAATCGGTTAATGACCAAAATCTTGAGAACTGGACATGAACCTTAGGGTGAACAATAAGATTGAACAACAGATTACAAAGTCAGTGAACCATAAAATACAGGTCAAAGTCAAATATGAATGCTTGCATTAAAGTCACCATCCATTGATGCAAGTTTGTAACAAGTAACATTAATGAAGCTCTTGTACTTCTTGAGAAATTAACTTGAATATAAACATGAACGCTTTGTTTGATGTAGTAGTTCACACAATCAGCGAACCATGAAATGTAGGTCAAAGTCAAATACGGATGCTTGCATTAAAGTTGCCATCTTTAGATGCAAGTTTGTAACAAGTATCATTAATGAAGCACTTGTAGTTCTTGAGAAATAGACTTGACCACTATGGTGAACATTCGGGTGGTCGCAAATGTTCACAGCTTATCAAATGGATGAACAAATGGACACATGGTTGGCCCCTGCCCATTGGGGCTTGAAGAAATAGATGTGCTGCATGATGTTTCTACGAAGAGCTGAAACCGACTACACAGGAGTACTGGTAAACCGTTTAGAGGATCTAAGCCTGTCCAGGCAAAGCAGTGCGAGTCGGTACATCCATGCTCATAAACCCTTTTGGTTTCATTGGGCAACAGGGCTTGAGAAGTCATTTCATGTCAATGTCGGGTAAAAGTCCCACAAAATTGGAAGCAGCGTCTTCAAAATGACCTATACAGTGTTGACGGGGATGTTAAACCTCAAATTAAACAAAATGGAAAATCAGAATTCTATATCGCTCCATGCTTTAAGTAGGCATAAATGGATATTTTTCTATATGGGCCCCGTCAAGCGATTTTGATACTTATCGCCTATGCGAGCAGCGAAGGTTCAGGCGAGCCTGCGCATCCGTGCAGTCTCGCCAGAACTTTTGCTGCTCGCTCATACTAGCAGTGAATCAAGATTAACCTTCAGACAGAAAGCCATATCCCTGGCCCCTCTGAATAGCTGGGCATGCTCTGTTAAAATTTGTCAAGACGGAATGCTTGAAGACACAAATTCGCTTAAGGCTCATATAATATATACATGTATTTTGTTTGGATGTAACACAGTTGTTTAATTTGCATGGTTTCAGCTTTGAAAAGAAGAAGTAAAACAAAAATCAGGAATTGATACAATTAACTTACTCCACCCATAAAAGACACCAAAGGGAAAGAAATACAAACATTAAGCGACAAGACCATAATGGAAACCTAAACAAAGGAAGGCCATAAGGACAGTTACTTTCCCACAAAATGGCCATATGGTCATCCAAAATAAAAAGACAAAAGTGATACACACAGCAAGCAACAAACAACAACATAAATAAATCGCCACAGAAGAGCCGCCTTGGAACGGTCAGTGGAAGATTTCCACTGGGGGGCTTAAATTGATTTTACGTGGCCACAATCCTCGCCCTTACTTACGTCGCGATTTAGACAAATAATTGTTCAGTCCGCATGAAGGCCTCCTAACTCATCAGTGCAACATCTTCGTGAACACAAAAATCAAAGAACCACAGAGGTGAGACAACGGTGAGGACTCGACAGCAAGAAACCACAGAAATGCTGGAGCAAAAGAAAACCAACAGTTAGACTCCGATAGAAGTTTTCTAATACACAACAACCTCGTTATAACACGGTTCATTATAACACGGTTTTTGATATAACACGGTTTCAAGATGGATCCAAAAATGTATAGATTATATAGAAAAATGACCATAAATGGTCATTTTTCTATATAATCTATACATTTTTGTTTGGATATAACACGGTTGTTTAACTAACACGGTTTCTGCTTTGGACCCCATTTATAGTGTTATAAAGAGGTTGTGGTGTATAAAGATGCAGGGGTATACAAGCTGCATCATTTTGCTAGATACAATTAGTAATTCAGTCAGTAGACATCACACTATCTTAAAAATTCATCCAGAAGTAAAACCATTTAAACCAAATCAAGGGCAAATATGAATGCTGTCATTAAATTTGCTATCCCTAGATACAAGTTTGTACCAAGTAATAGTAATGAAGCTCTAATAGTTCTTGAGAAATAAACTTGACAGTTGGGTGAACACTAGGGTGGTCACAAATTTTCACAAAGTCAGTGAATCATAAACTGTAGGCCATGCATACTTGCATGAAAGTTGGCACCCCTAGATATATGCTTGTACAAAGTATCACTAATAAAGCTCTAATAGTTCTTGAGAAATAAACTTGACCATTTGGGTGAACGCTAGGGTCGTTGCAAATGTTGACCATTTGACAAACGGATGAACGGAGAGAAATTCAGACTCCTATATTGAACCATGCTATCAGCAGGTATGACAACAAGAATTCCGACGAAGGCTATGTCGCGCCTGAAAGGGCGCAAAGTCACCCAACCATGAAATCTAGGATAAGGTCAAATATGGATGCTTCCATGAAAGTTGCCATTCCTAGATGCAAGCTTGTACCAAATATCATTAATGAAGCTCTTATAGCTCTTGAGAACAGAACTTAAACATTAGGTTGAACACTAGGGTTGACGCAATAGTTCACTAAGTCAGTGGACCATGTAATTTAGGTCAAGGTCAAATATGGATGCTTGCATTTAAGTTGCCATCCACAGATACAAGTTTGTACCAAATATCATTAATGAAGCTCTTATAGTTCTTGAGAAATAAACTTGACCATTTGGGTGAAGGCTAGGGTGGTCGCAATATTTTACAAAATCAATGAGCCATGAAATGTAGGTCAAGGTCAAATATGGATGCTTGCATTTACGTGACCATCCACAGGTACAAGTTTGTACCAAGTATCATTAATGAGGCTCTTATAGTTCTTGAGAAATAAACTTGAACCCTTGGGTGAACGCTCGGGTGGTCGCAATATTTTAACAAGAGGACCATGATGGTCCTAATTCGCTCACCTGAGTTAAGATATGTACATGCGTGTTCCAGGGTGGGGCAATTTTTGGCCCCAACTCTGTGATTTAAAAAATTTGGTAGTCCCCGGCGCTTGGGTATATTTAGCCCCAGGGCTATAATTTGAACAATCTTAGTAGAGGTTCACTAGGTGAAGCTTCATACCACATATCAAAGACCTGGGCCTTCTGAAATCAGACAAGAAGATTTTTTAAGGTTTTCCCTATATAAGCCTATGTAAAACCAGTGGGCCCTGTGGCAGGGGCATTTTTGGCCCCGGGGCTACAATTTGAATAATCTTGGTAGAGGTCCACTAGATGAAGCTTCATACCAAATATCAAAGACCTGGGCCCTACGGTTTCAGAGAAGAAGATTTTTAAAGGATTTTCCTATACAAGCCCATGTATTTAACTGGTCGGCCCCAGTGCGGCCGTTTGAAGATTTTTTCTATTTTTAGCCCTGGTGGCCATCTTGTTTATCAGAGTGGAATGATTTTAACTATTTTGGTAGGGAGTCACCTGGGCAACATTCCTGTGAAGTTTGAAGCCAATTTACAATGTTTTTATATTTTTAGCTCTGGTGACCATTTTGTTCATCAGAGCAGGATCATTTTAGCTAATATGGTAGAGGGTCAACAACATAATATTCCTGTGAAGTTTTGAATCAAATTGGCACAAGGGATGAGGAGGAATTGTCGTTTGAAGAATTTTTCTATTTTTAGCTCTGGTGGCCATCTTTTTAGTCAGAGAGGAACAATTTTAGCTATTTTGGTAGGGAGTCAGCGACATAATATTCATGTGAAGTTTGAATCAAATTGACCCAAGGGGTAAGGAGGAGTTGTCGTTTGAAGATTTTTTCTATTTTTAGCTCTGGCGGCCATCTTGTTCGCCGCGTTGAACGATTTTAGCTATTTTGGTAGGGAGTCATCTTACTAACATTCCTGTGAAGTTTGAATCAAATTGGCCCAAGGGTTGAGGAGGAGTTCGCTTTTGACGTAAATTTACAAAGTTTTTCTGTTTTTAGCTATGGCGGCCATTTTGCTCATCAGAGCAAAAATGTTTTAGCTATTTTGGTAGTGGGTCATCTAAGCAACATTCCTATGACTTTTGAATAAAATTGTCCCAATGGTAAAGGAGGAGTAGTCGTTTGAAGAATTTTTCTGTTTTTAGCTCTGGCGGCCATCTTGTTAGTCAGAGCGGAATGATTTTAGCTATTTCTTTAGGGAGTCACCTACATAACATTCCTGTGAGGTTTGAATCAAATTGGCCCAAGGGTTAAGGTGGAGTTTGTGTTTGATGCAAATTAACGATGTTTTTCTATTTTTTGCAATGGCGGCCATTTTGCTCATCAGAGCAGAATCTTTTCAGCTATTTTGGTAGCTGGTCACCTAAGCAATATTCCTATGAAGTTTGAATAAAATTGGCCCAAGGGTACAGGAGGAATTGTCATTTAAAAGATTTTTTCTATTTTTAGCTCTGGCGGCCTTCTTGTTTGTCAGAGCACAACGATTTTAGCTATTTTGGTAGGGAGTCATTTGGGCAACATTCCTGTGAAGTTTGATTCAAATTGGCCCAAGGGTTGAGGAGGAGTTTGTGTTTGAAGCAAATTTATGATGTTTTTCTATTTTTAGCTATGGCGGCCATTTTGCTCATCAGCGCAATACCATTTTAGCTATTTTAGTAGAGAGTCACCTAAGCAACATTCCTATGAAGTTTGAATTAATTTGGCCCAAGGGTACAGGAGGAGTTGTCGTTTAAAGAATTTTCTATTTTTAGCTCTGGTGGCCATTTTGTTCACCGGAGCGGAAACATTTAAGCTATTTTGTAAGAGGGTCACCTAAGCAACACTCCTATAAAGTTTGAATGAAATTGGCCTTAAGGTACAGGAGAAGTTGTCGTTTAAAGATTTTTCTATTTTTAGCTCTGGTGGCCATCTTGTTTAGCGGAGCGGAACAATTTTAGCTATTTTTGTAGAGGGTCACCTGAGCAATATTCCTATAAAGTTTTATTGAAATTGGCTCAAGGGTTTAGGAGGAGTTAGCATTTAAAGCAAATTGTTGACGCCGCACGACACACGACGCACGAGGCATGACGGACGACGGACATTGACTGATCACAATAGCTCACCATGAGCACTTCGTGCTCAGGTGAGCTAAAAAGTCAGTGATTTGTTTGTTTGTATTGGAGTTTAACGGCCAAATCAACATTATTTAGGTCATTTTTGAGCCGGTCAGTTTACCTATCAACACTTTCCTGGGCAGGCTTATACGTAAGCGGTTATCCAGTACAGTGCACATTCTTTCGCCAGAAACTGACAACTGCCCTTCTTGAATCAGCGGGAGAGAATGACCGTAGAAAAGATTTTATGATCAATCTCCACGAAAGAATGTTGCCGAGTCGAACCCGCGACCTCCTGATCACCAGTCAGAAGCGCATCCGACTGAGCCAACGAGGCTGGCCACAAAGTCAGTGAACCACGAAATGTAGGTCAAGGTCAAATATGGATGCTTGCACTAAAGTTGCCATCCACAGATACAAGTTTGTACCAAATATCGTTAATGAAGCTCTTATAGTTCTTGAGAAATAAACTTGAACCTTTGGGTGAACGCTAGGGTGGTTGCAAATGTTGACGCCTTGACAAAAGGATGAACAGACAAAAGGATGGAAAACCGGGCGCCTATATCGCGCCATGCTAATAGCAGGCATAACAAAAATGGTCAAATGATGAAAAGAATCTCAGAAATGTGAAGATTTTATATGAAACTTATGAAACTTGCTGCTAGCCCCATGCAAGTGTGTGTGAAAATTTTTAGAATACATGTATGTCTTCCATTCACACCAGACAAGGAAATTCTGGACTAAACCCTGGGATACTACAGAGATTTTTTTGCACACCAGACAAGGAAATCCGTGATTTTACCCTGGGATAGAAATTTATGTTCTGACCCTGGTGTTCCTACCCCAAATCAAATATAATCGCTTGTTTGATAAATGCACTGGTTGATTACAACCTCATGCGGGGCGGCGTCATATGTGGCGTCACTCAACATTCCTGTTGTGTCATCACAAAATGGCGGACGTTGGTAACCGAAGTGACAGCAGCATTGAAAATTCGCAATAGAAATGGAAGGTATGCAAGAAAAAGAATCCTATATGGGTGTGAGGGGTGGATAGAAAAATCCGTCCCTCGGGATCACTGTCCGGCATCACTCGGCAAGCCTCCTGATGCCGGACAGTGACCCTTGGGACGGATTTAACCATCCCCACCTCACACCCATATAAGATTCTTATAATCCTACCCAGGGACAGGATAAAAAAAAATTCACGTTTGAAGTGCACTGGTTGAACAGGATATCACATACGCTATTGTGAAGCTTGGCATGTACAGTGATGTCAATATATGGCAGACTTTCTACAATCGAAGTGAGTGCACCTTAAAATGCAAGAAAAAGAACCTTACATGGGAGTGAGGTGTAGGCAGAAAAATCTGTCCCTCGGGACCACTGTCTGGCATAACAAGGCTTTCCTTCTGATGCCAGACAGTGGTCCCGAGGGACGAATTTTTCTATCCACCCCTCACACCCATGTAAGATCTTTATTATGTCTTTTGCTGTTGTTGGACACTGATATTTGCACATTACTATGATGAGTGTAATAACAGACAAAGACTAACATCTACTTACACAATGCCTTTAGTGAGGGTGCCATAGCTGAAAATAGAAACATGATGCACAGAAAAGCTTCAATGAGTAAAACATGAATGAAGGACCTGACAAATCCATTGCCCAGCTGCCCGGGACAAGTCCAAAATTTTGGCTGGGCAAATGATTTTTCATTTCACTTGCCCAGAAAAATGTATAGAATATATAAGGAAAATTGTAATTCCAAGAAATTTCCAAGATGCTGTTGGCAAGTGCTTGAACTTTGGATTTGTCGGGCCCTGTTCTGAATGCAACATTTTCTAGGGCTGATTCAAACTTGTTCTTAGGTCCCTAAGGAGTTCTTTCAGTAGTTCCAGATAATCAGTGATTATTTAGGTAAATGTCATCATCAGGTAGTACTCTGTACTGACATGTCATAGGTATCTACCATTCAATGCCTTTTCCAAGGGAAATTCCAGTTTTCCATACATGTATTTAGAAAATATTTATGTGTGACATTCAAGGCAAACCATGACCTTTTCAGTTTAAAAGTGTAAGGCAAACATCCCTGGTAAAATTTCAGGCACAAATCATGTTTGGTTTCTTGCAAATTGGATAAAATTACATGCGTCATACTGAAACTAGTAGACAGGTCTACCTTAAAAGAATAAGACATGCACTGGCAACGGATACTTTGTTCTTATTCTGTCTTGAAAAGTAAGTGGTGTGCACACTCAAAAAACAGTAAAAAATCCTATATTAAGACCACCTTTGGAACTGTTGAAAACTGATCTTAAAGACCACTTTTGAGCAGTCACAAAAGTGGTCTCTTATTAGGAGACACTGGATGTAGAAAACACAAAGAAAGAATGACTGAAACCTTCTCAATAAGCTTTTAAAAGCAGATTTGTCTTAATTTTAGTTGGTCTTAATAGCGGAATTTTACTGTACCTTAATTCTATTTAAGAAATAGATCAGCTCTAGCTGTGATTTGTTGAGTAATAAATCACAGTTTGGAGGTCAGTTGTCATGTAGATCAAATCACGAGCGCGTAGCGCGTGATTTGTCTACTTACAACTGACCGACAAACTGTGATTTATTACTCAACAAATCACAAACTAGAGCTGATCTATTTCGATTCTAACACGCTGAAAATCGGCAATAATGCTGTTGTTTCCTTCAAAATCTCAACTTTTCGCCATTGTTAGAAGAAATCCCGCTAAAATTATCTACTGAAACACATGCATTTATATCCTTTTCTAACGTTTTCGATGCGAGAAAATGACGTTACACCATCTAACGTCAAGGAAATCGTCTCGTGACGTCATTAATTGGCAGTTTTTAATGACTTCACTCTTCACGCTCTTCCTTGTCGTGATTTATTGTCGAATAAAACACAGCTATTTTCCATTGCCTATATAGGCGCGCTGTGTTAGAATTCCTAGTATATCATCACCATTATGTCTCCTGATCTGGCATTACGATTACCTCCCAGTAGCTCATAATACAGTCAACCCTCTTTATACCGACATTCTTTATAACGGTGAAACTAATTATAACGACAATTTCAATGTTTTGAAATCAAAGCTAAAAGCCTAGCCTCAATTCTGAGCGATGTGGGCTTCTCTCAGGTTGGAAATGCCCAAGTCAAATCCATAGTCATGAAAGATTCTTGTAATTTAATACTCCAAGAAAAAACTGTAATAGATATTTGTTAGAATCGCCTCACCAAAGCGATTCTAACATATGTCTATAACATTTGTTTCTTGGAGTAATGATGTGGAATAGACCTTTTATAACCTATCATACTCCTAACTGGGGTTCTTTATAATGAAAAATTCATTATAACTGCACAATAATAGGGAACAAATACTGTCGTTATAATGCGGGTCCAAAACAATTCCCATAGTCCCAGCGGTTTCAGCTCTGCATGGAAGCATCATGCAGCCCAATTTATTTCTCCAAGCCCTGATGGGTGGGGGTAATATATGCAATTACTATGCAGGGGCTTTGAAGAATTTCAAGATGACCATTAAAGTCTGATTACATTAAAGATCTGACAATGTCAAACAGGTATTTTTTAAGGTGTTTGTTTGTTTGCTGTTTTGGAGTTTAACAACCCAGTCAACACTATTTTGTTCACATCAAACCAGACAGTTTACCTAACCACAGTAGCTTTCTCTGGGTATGCTTACCAGTACAGTGCATATTTTTCAACCAGAAACTGACAACTGCCTTTCTTGGATCAGCAGAAGGGAGAGAATGACCGTATAAAAATTTCATGATCAATCTCCACAAAAGAATGTTGCTGACCTGGCAGGTATCGAACCGGGACCTCCTGATAACCAGTCAGATGTGCATCCGACTAAGCTACCAAGACCGGCACTACGGTAAGTTTGACATGGCAATTAAAGAAATAGTGCACGTTATTTATTTTAGTCTCCTTGGTAATCCTTGAGCAGGTTTTCATTTGTGAAATTTCAGTTTTTGGGGGGAACAACCTTGCTAGTTTCAGCAAACTAGGCCACATCAGCAACTCTCAAAAACATATTTACAGTATAAACCACAAACTGACACTATGCATTAAAGATGCATCTGATGAAGGTTTTTGTTTAGTTTCAGGTTAAATGTCCCTGTCAAGACTATTCAGGTCATTTTGAAGATTTTTCGGGACTTTTACCTAACATCGAGATGAAATGACATATCAAGCCATGCTGACCAATGAAATCAATAGGATTTATATGCATGGACAGACAGACTCTCACCACTTTGCCTCGGCAGGCTTAACCTTTTAAGCGGTTTATCAGTACTTGTGTGCAATTGGTTTCAGCTCTGAGATGAACCACCATGCAGCCCAATTTATTTCTCCAAGCCCCGATGGGTGGGGCCCTCAGGTGTAACATACAGTTCCTGGTAAGGAGTAATACCCCTTAATAGATTTTTATTTGTTTTTACAGTCTCTTCAACTATTTCACTATCATGCATGTAATTCAGAGGTGGGCAAAAAACGAAGTACCCAGAGATACCCTACTCATCTTCTGTTACTGGACTTGGTATCTCATAGTCATGTGACCTGAGGGACACTCAAATCCATAGGTGTGAGACTTAATATTTAAGGGGAATTGGTACACCTTCAGGGGAGACAATTCTTGCAAAAGTATTCTTGTCTCCCATGTAAATAGGGGTCAACTCTTAAAGAAAAGAATTTGCTCCTAAGGAGCAAATTCTTTCCTTGAAGAGTAGACCCCTTTTTCAGTGGAACAGGGTTTATAGAAAAGTGAACAGGAAGTCCCGAAAGTTGTCTCCCTTTGCAAAATGGTGGAAAAAACAAAAACTGCCAGGTGTTCACATTCCCCTTTAACTATTAGAGCATGGATCCCTTATTCCTACCTTTTGTTCAGCGCTTGGAGTTTTGGTAGGTAATGGTCACTGCTGTCTTCTTGGTATGGGTCACATGACCAAGTCTCACCCTTGGGCAGCAGCTGACAGACCCAGGATAAACAAGTTATCTCCCCTTCAACTGTAAGGGTGTGGAGAACCTCAGCATTTTCAATGTAACAAAGGTTGACCTGACCAGTCGAGTAGCCCACAGCCAATACTGAAAATAAATATGAGCCAGCTAATAAAGAGTGTCTTTATTATGCATGTGAAAAACCAAATCTGTTAAGGGGAATGGAAACACCTTCATGGGAGTTAACTCTTTCAAAAACATTTCTCTCTCCTCTAACTACAGGGGTCTACTCTTAAAGGAAAGCATTTGCTCCTCTCGTTCCAGACACGTGGCCGTGTGTATAGCTCTTGTGTGCGGAGCGCAATGCTCCATGCCAGTGAGACATGGCCATTAACAAAGCCAAACCTCCAACGTCTACAGCGAAATGACAGGGCAATGATCAGACAGATCTGCAATGTCAAGCCACAGGACACTGTCACCATCAGGTCCAGTGAGTTTATGAGCGTCTTGGCATTGAGGACCTGGACCTCATCCTGAAAGAGAGAAGGCTTCGCTGGTATGGACATGTGGAACGCTCAAACGGTGCAGTCAAGACTGCCTGTAACATACAGGTAGGTGGTGTGTGTGAGTGTGTGTGAATTCGGGTTTAATGTTGCTTTCAACAATTTTTCAGTCATATCACGACTGTGTCTGGTTGCGACAGGGAGCTCAATGCTTACTCTTATAGTGCTGCCTCACTGAAGTATCATGTCCCAGACACATTACATGATACCACAACCAGTCACATTATCCTAGCACTGGATCGACCAGTCCTAGCTCTACCCCCGTAAATCTGAGTGCCAAGCGAGGAGCAGCTAGTACCATTTTTAACGACTTTGGTATGCCGTGGCCCGGGATCGAACCTGAGACCTCCCGTTCCCCGGAGCGGACACTCAACCAACTGAGCTATCGGGGCCGGTACAGGTAGGTGGAAAGCGGGGGCCAGGAAGGCCCAAGATTACCTGGAAGCAGCTAACAGAAAGAGATTGCAGAGAATGGAAGCTCTCTGCTATCGATCCTCATGATAGACAAGCCTGGAGATCTGGTGTAAGATCTGCCATGCGTGCAGCAAGCCAGCTACCTGGAAGGGGGCCCACTTATGTGAACGTTGCCCCTGTACCTGCATGTTAATCAAAAATCCGTTGATGATGATGATGATGATGATAGAGTTGACCCCATCAACCTGGATCTACACTAATTAAAGGAATGCCAACAAGAAGTCCCAAGACAGGCAATGAGTCAGGTCTATCCATTCCCCATAAACATTTGCTGATATATACAATATACACATTATATCTACAGTAACTTGATCCGCCACATTGTATCACGTTGAGTGGATGTTTCCAGATCAACGTATCAGATGAGATTCAGAGTGTCAAGAGTGATGCATAGATCTGGACACATCTTAATTTATTCAGCAGGGCAATGGTTAATATGAAAATCTTTCATTTGCAAATGGTTTCCCACTGAGTAAGGTGATAAGTTTTTGCCAGGTAAGGGAGACAATATGTCAGAAAAATAGTACTTTATCGTTCTTAGGTAGCCCCCGCCCATAGGGGCTTGAAGAAATATATGGGCTGCATGATGCTTCCACGCAGAGCTGAATCCGGCCCGCACACTGGTAAACCGCTTAGAGGATCTAAGCCTGTCCAGGAACTGTGGTGCGAGGCGGACGATCCATGCTAATAAACCCTATTGGTTTCATTGGGCGTCAGGGCTTGAGATGTCATTTCATCTCAATGTCGGGTAAAAGTCCCACAAAATTGGAAGCAACGTCTCCAAAATGACCTTTACAGTGTTGACGGGGACGTTAAACCTCAAATCAAACAAACAAATTATCGTTCTTAGAAACTATAGGTGGGGAGACAGGCTAAGGGCGAACTGTACAGGGAAGTAAATGTTATCAGTTTAAGAAGTCTGTGAAATGAAGATCCCTCTTAACCTTCTTTATATAGAGAACAGTGGGGTTTACAGGGCTATTCATTATTTTTTCTTACTTTTGCTCAAAAACATAAATTGTGGGTACTCTTTAGAACAGCCTCAATAAGGCGGTTCTAACGAGCACTCACAATCTATATCTGAACTAGAAATGAGGAAGATACTGATCAGATCATTTTCATATCAAAAATGCTTGTGCTGCAGACATCATTAGAGCGAACAGGTGTCTGCGGCATCTGATCTGGACCTGCACTGTTAATCAGGCCTCATACTGACCACGCTTTTCCATGCCTGAAAGGCCCGATTTTGCAGCTTCAACCCTTATCCTGCTGAATAAAATACAACTACATTATCTTTGCAAACAGTTTAGATCCTGATCAGATGGCTTCTGAAGAAGCCATCTGAGCAGGATCTACACTGTTTGTAATGGAGTTTATGAAAATATAAAGTAATTTGGTTGACTTATAGTCAGAAATAAGGGTTAAATAGTTTTTTAAACAGACTATATACACAAAAATCAGAAACTAAATGCCTGAAATCAAGAAAAAAATCAAGCTCTAAAAGCCTGAAATCCTGCAAATGCCTGAAAAATATGAGGCCTGTGTTTGCCAATAACAGGCTTTGGGTTTTCCGGTACAAAATGGTTTAAAGTGTCCTTATTCTTAGTATTCTATTGAATTCTCATCACTCTATTTTAAAACTAGTGGTTTTATGTTCAGATTTAGCGTATTTGTTTATCTGAATTGCGGTTTTACATCCTCGTCAACACTATTAAGGTTATTTTGGAGATGATGCTTCAAATTTTGTGGGACTTCTACCTGACACTGAGATGAAATGACATCTCAAAACCCGAAGTGCCGGCCTCAGTTGCTCAGTCGGGTGCGCGTCTGACTGGCGACCAGGAGGACACGAGTTTGATACCTGACGGGGTTGGCAACATTCTTTTGTGGAGATTGGTCATGAATCTTTTCTGGGGCCATTATCTCCCTTTCGCTGATTCAAGAAGGGCAGTTGTCAGTTTCTGGCGAACGAAAGTGCACTGTACTGGTTAACGGTTTACGTACATGTATAAGCCAGCCCAGGAAAAGCGTGGATAGGTAAACTGACTGACTCAAAAATGACCTAAATAGTGTTGACTGGGTTGTTAAACTCCAATACAAACAAACAAACAAACCCAAAGCTTGTGGTGTTACAAATGTATGTTCAGCTACAAGTTCAAACTTCAATAGCTCAAATGCTTTTATGGCATCAGGAAAACAGGCCTATATAATTTTGAACCCCTTGAACCCAACTTTCATATAGTAACTGGGGTTTTAAGGGGTAAGTCTTATTTTTCTTATTTCTACTCTAAAATATAGATTGTTGGTACTCGTTAGAACCGCCTTGCAAGGCGGTTCTAACGAGTACCCACAATCTATATTTGGCGCAGAAATAAGAAAAAATATCACAATTTTTCCTCCAAATATTTCGTTTTTTAGGAGGTAAAATTTACAATGTATGTGTATAGGCGTGTTTTCATAATGACATTATAAATTTATTCTACACAGGGGTAGTTTGAACCACTGAGGGTTATTCATAGCCAGGTCAGAAGGTATACACGGATAATTTAGGGATTTCTTTTCAATTTCCTATAGAAGCCTCCGTGGTGCAGTGGTTACGCTACTCGCCTTGTAAACCAGGGATCGCAGGATCGATCACGGGCTTCTACAGACTTTCGGATGAGTCTTTAAACCGAGGTCCCGTCTCCGTATGACCTTAGCTGTTGGTGGGACGTAAAACTAAAACTCACTCACTCACTCAATTTCCTATAAAAATTAAGGTATGTTGTGCTACTCATTAGAATCTCCTCAACAAGGCAATTCTAATGTGTAAACACAAACCAATGTACATGTATACATTTTGGAGAAAAATAAGAAAATTCTCCCATAATTGACTCAAAATATTTGTGTTTTTGGAACTCTGTAACTAACGATGTCTCTAGTTAACATTTCATTAGAACTTTGATCATTTCACATGGGAAGTATACTAATATTTTTGCTGAAAAAAAATGTGAGCAGCTTTTGCAAATGCAAAAGCTGCTCACATTTTTTCAGCAAAACTACCCAAATTTTAGATATTGTACTTAATAGAACAGTTAACAATATGACCACTAACACACAGGCACTTGTTTCATAGAGAAAAAAATATCTACCTTCTACCGAAAAGGTAGAGGGTAGATATTTTTTTTCTCTATGAAACACAAGTGCCTGTGCACTAAGGAGCTTGTTAAGCTAATGATGCTTTGAACCACTGGCCCTTAGCTTCAAAACAGCCATTGTAAATGAGCCAACAGTGTTTGTACCATTTGAAGTTTCACCATAAATTACTCTGTGGATTTATTTTTACTTAAGCTCATTAAAGTTTATACAAAATGGGTGGATTTATTTTTTTTGGACAAAATCCCAACCAACCTTTGCCATCACTTCTCCAAGACATGGCCTTCACCTTGACGTCTTCCCTGAGAGGTGGTAATGTCCAGACTTTCTGCCATGACAGTCGATGTAGAATCACCTGCAATTATCACATACAGTAAAATTCCTATTTTAAGATCATCTTGGGGACAGTTCAAAATGGGTCTCTTGTTAGTTCACCACAATGGGTGTAGAAAACACAAAGAAAGAAAAACTGAAACTTTTAAAGGTGCACTACGAGGACTGTTCAAATATGAATGCAAGTAGAACGTTTTCTCATGCACTAATGCGAAAATCACCTGGAAATAAATATCACAGCATAGAAAAACATTTTACCTATACATTGATACCAAACCTGTTAAAATCCGTTGACTTTAGCCATGTATATCGTTCGATAAACACTGTCTACTCTTGTATACTAATACAAAACATGGTTGGAAGAAGGTCAGAGTACGCCGTTGAAATCGCTCCTATATTAAGAATCGTTGTATTCTTGGTATACGATGCAAAGACATTTTTAATGAAATATGTTCGGTTTATGGGCATAATGAAATGTCTTTTCCGACAGTTTTTCGTTGGTGCAAGAAATTCAGCTGTGGGCTAGGCTCAACAGAAGATGCACCACATGATCGTCGGCCGAAAAGTTGCTACTGATGCACGATACACCACTAGGCAAATAGCTAGTATGGTTGGCATCTCATTAGGAGCAGCTCATACAATTCTGAAACGGGATTTGAAAATGAGAAATATCTGTGCTAGATGGATTCCCCATCTGTTGACAGATGAGCAGAAAAAGACACGAGTTCAGTGCGCCAAGAAGCTGCTTAAAAAGTTTCCAAATTACAATGCACGGTCTTTCGCTAATGTCATCACAGGTGACGAGACATGGAGTCACTTTTTTGAGCCAAAACGAAGATTCAGAACAAAATATGGACAACAAAGTATTGCAAAAGACCATGCATTGCAAAGCGGACCATGAGCGTCAAGAAGGCAATGTATGCCATATTCTTTTCAAATCAGGGCCCTGCTAGAAATTCTGAACACATGTTCAGAGCGAAGGGTAAACACGAATGAAAGCGACCATTTTCACAAAGTTCTGAAGCTGTATTTGGCTCCAAAAGTGTACACAACACAAAGGAGTATGCATTGAAGATATAAACCAGAAAAAAAAAATTTGAGACCCGGTAGCTCAATAATGCACCTTTAGACATGCTTAACCCTTGACCTGCTGAATATTTATATATGCCAAACCCACTACCAATTATCAACCAAACAGATTACTTGATGCAAATTATTGCGATAAATTCATGAACTGAATGACAAACAATGAAGATCCTGATCAGATGGCTTCTTCAGACGCCATCTGATCTGGATCTTCATTGTTTGAAAGATAAGACATGTCCGAGTTCAGCAGGACAATTGTTTGTTTGATTTGTGGTTTAACGTCCCCGTCAACACTGTAAAGGTCATTTTGGAGACGTCGCTTCCAATTTTGTGGGACTTTTACCCGACATTGAGATGAAAAGACATCTCAAGCCCTGTCGCCCAATGAAACCAATAGGGTTTAAAAGCATGGACAGTCTAACTTGTGCACACCGCTTTACCTGGGCAGGCTTAGATTCTCTAAGCAGTTTACCAGTACTTGTGTGCGGGTCGGATTCAGCTCTGCAGGGAAGCATCATGCAGCCCATATATTTCTTCAAGCCCCGATGGGTGGGGGCCTCAGCAGGACAAGGGTTAAAGAAGAATTAGTCTTAATTTTTGCTGGTCTTAATAGCAAAATTTTACTGTTTATATGATGTACATTTCAGACACGTGAAATTCATGGAGGCTGATCAGGACACATTTTCTGTGGTCATACGGGTGATTGTCAGTGGTTTACCTCCTATATATAAACTGACAACTGCCCTTCTTGAATCAGCAAAACTGAGTGATCGACTGTACAAAAGATCTCATAATCTCCACGAAAAATTGTTGTGGACCCTTGCAGGTATCAAACCAGCCACCTGATCACCAGTCAGAGGCGCATCTGACTTAGCTACCAAGGCTGGCAGTCAGATTGCAGCTTTCCCAGTATGCATGAAGATGTAGGTTGACAGGCATCTATATAGAGCACAACCATTACTTCGACAATCCTGTGCGACATAGTGCATTCTTTCATATCTCCACATTGCAATAATACACACGCGTGACCTAGTGCATTTTTTCACAGCTCCATTACAATATTATAACACACCTGTACGACCTAGTGCATTTTTTCACAGTTCCAAAATGGCTACTTTTCTGATGGTAATGTCATATTTTTCTTATTTGTACTGCAAACAAAGGTTGTGTGTGCTCGTTACTTTTGAGGCGGTTCTAATGAGTACCCACAACCTATGTCTTGGAGCAGAAATAAGAAAAATGGTGTATACCCCTGCAAACCCAAGTTTTCTATAACTATAAAGTGGGGTTTGGTTGGGACTTGTTAACATGATGAGACTGATCAGTCTGTGAATCTTTATTGCAGCTCATATACCGGTAAACAAAAAACTCTCAAGATTCTACCCCCAATGCAACAACCTAACTTTGCTCTGAATATCTTGGTTGAAATCATGTTTTGGTATTGTGTTTTATGTTTGCATGGATCAATATAATTGGCAGTCACCATCCAGCAAGAAATCAGCAAATAATAAATATTTCCACAACCTACATATCTGTACAGGTAGGCATATTATAATACATGTACATGCTCTATGGTCCACTGGTCTCTGCACTTCTGAAACAATGTCACGTTATGATTTCCATGGTTTTGTATTTACCTCTCCTTGAACATTTGAAAGGGCCACCAGATCAAATTTTGGGGACCACATCATCAAATCAGCCTCTGCTGATACATGTTTCTCGTCAACCTGGCGAAAAGCTCCCTGATCCGGCATTCTGGAATTCTTCACTGGCAACAAGAATGGGGTCAGATCAGGTCAACATCTCATCTCTCCCCTTTGTCAGTACATGTATCTTTGCATCTTGGGGCAAAATCAGCACATTACTAGAAAATATTTCATACACATATATGAAACATCATATATACATATACAGAAGAACAGATAAGCTTTTGCTTGGTATTGGGTAATACCCACTATTTTCAACATTAGAGATGACTGGATGTGTTTTGTTTGTTTGGGGTTTAACGACCCAGTCAACACTAGGTCATATCGAGCTGGTCTGTTTACCAAACCACACTTTCTCTGGGCATGCTTAAACATAAGCAGTTAGCCAGTACAGAGCACATTCGCGGGAAACTGACAACTACTCTTCTTGAATCAGAGGAAGGGACAGAATGCTTGCCTCATACTGACCAAGCTCTTCCATGCCTGAGAGGACCGATTTTGCAGCCGTAACCCGTAACCTGCTGAACAGGACAACCATTACCTTTGCAAACTAAAGAAGCCATCTGATCAGGATCTACACTGTTTGTAATGCAATATGGGAACTGAACAAATACATTATACCAAGTAATTTGATTGGTGAATAGTCAGAAATGGGTGTGGCTATTTTTCTTTTTTCAGCAGGATAAGAGTTATATAGCATTTTAAACAGAATATGAAGAAAAATCAAAATCTAAAAGCCTGAAATCAAGAAAAAACCAAGCTCTAAATGCCTGAAATCCTACAAATGCCCGAACAATATGAGGCATGAGAATGACCAAAGAAAAGATTTCATGATCTCCACAGAAGAATGTGGCTGACTCCAGTATGTATTGAACCCACAACCTCCTGCTCACCAGTCAGACATGTATCAGATGATGATGATTTCGTGTTTAACGATGCGTCAACCCTAGACATGTATCAGACTGAGCTTCAGCGGCTGGTGTGATGTCTGGGCATCTCTTGTTTGATTACCCACATTATAACTACATGTATTTTTGTTTGTTTGATTTGAGGTTTAATGTTCCCATCAACACTATTTAGGTCATTTTGGAGATGTTGTTTCCAATTTTGTGCATTGAGATGAAATGACATGTCTCAGTCCCTGCAACCCAATGAAACCAATAGGGTTTATATGCATCGAATCACACCACTTTGCCTGGGCAGGCTTAGCCCTAAGCAGTTTCCAATACCAGTACTCATATGCGTTCAGTTTCAGCACTGCTTGGAAGCATCATGCAGCCCAACCTATTTCTCCAAGGGTGTAAACATTTGTACTAACCAGTGCTTCAGCTGAAGTGCACGACCCGCCGGATGCTTTTAGCTTTATGAGTGTTACCATATATGGGTATGGCGGCCATTTTGGTCATGTGACCTGGACTTAAAACGGTTCCCCCAATAAATGCACCTTATCGTAAGGAGCAAAAATATATCTTATACTTTAGTACTGTAGTACGTATTCTGAATCGTTTGCAGGATAAAATGCATTCTCACATTTTCCAATACAAAGGACAACCCAGGGTCACCATTTTAGCAATTTAGGATGGGCCTACGTCCCAGATGCTATTTATCAAGTTTGGTGGAAATCTGCCCAGTGGTTCTGGAGAAGACTATTTTTGAAGGGTTTTTACCATATACGGCTTGGCGGCCATTTTGGTCATGTGACCTGGACCCCATGAGCAAATTTTGGTTTCCCCCATCCCAAAGAGGCTCCATATGAAATTTGACTTCAATCGGCCCAACGGTTTCCGAGGAGAAGCAGTTCATAAGTTTCACAATTTTCGCCTCTGCGATGCTATACTACATGGAATGTAATATTTCGCAAGTTCATTGGTTAGATCTCATTGATATCTATCAGTATGCCAAAAATTGTTTAAATATTCCAAGCGGTTAAGTCACTATCACCAATTTTCACAAACGGGTTACGGACGGACAGACAGACAGACCATATATGGCTGGGCGGCCATTTTCGTCATGTGAGCTGGACCCCATGAGCAAATTTCGGTTAGCCCCATCCCATAGAGGCTCCATATGAAATTTGACTACAATCTGCCCAACGGTTTCCGAGGAGAAGCAGTTCGAAAATTTTCACATTTTTCGCCTCGGCGAGGCAATACTAAATGGAATGTAATATTTCGCAAGTTCATTGGTAAGATCACATTGATATCTATCAGTATGCCAAAAATTGTTTAAATATTCCAAGCGGTTAAGTCACTATCACAAATTTTCACAAACGGGTTACGGATTTTTCTCCTCGGCGAGGCTACACTAAATGGAATGTAATATTTCGCAAGTTCATTGGTTAAATCTCATTGATATCTATCAGTATGCCAAACATTGTTTAAATATTCCAAGCGGTTAAGTCACTATCACCAATTTTCACAAACGGGTTACGGACGGACAGACAGACAGACCATATATGGCTTGGCGGCCATTTTGGTCACGTGACCTGGACCCCATGAGCAAATTTTGGTTAGCCCCATCCCATAGAGGCTCCATATGAAATTTGACTTCAATCGGCCCAACGGTTTCCGAGGAGAAGCAGTTCGAAAATTTTCACATTTTTCGCCTCGGCGAGGCAATACTAAATGGAATGTAATATTTCGCAAGTTCATTGGTTAGATCTCATTGATTTCTATCAGTATGCCAAAAATTGTTTAAATATTCCAAGCGGTTAAGTCACTATCACCAATTTTCACAAACGGGTTACGGACGGACAGACAGACCATATATGGCTTGGCGGCCATTTTGGTCATGTGACATGGACCCCATGAGCACAGTTTGGTTTCCCCCATCCCATAGAGGCTCCATATGAAATTTGACTTCAATCGGCCCAACGGTTTCCGAGGAGAAGCAGTTCGAAAATTTTCACATTTTTCGCCTCAGCGAGGCTATACTAAATGGAATGTAATATTTCGCAAGTTCATTGGTTAGATCTCATTGATATCTATCAGTATGCAAAAAATTGTTTAAATATTCCAAGCGGTTAAGTCACTATCGCCAATTTTCACAAACGGGTTACGGATTTTTCGCCTCGGCGAGGCTACACTAAATGGAATGTAATATTTCGCAAGTTCATTGGTTAGATCTCATTGATATCTATCAGTATGCCAAAAATTGTTTAAATATTCCAAGCGGTTAAGTCACTATCACCAATTTTCACAAACGGGTTACGGACGGACAGACAGACCATGTATGGCTTGGCGGCCATTTTGGTCATGTGACCTGGACCCCATGAGCAAATTTTGGTTAGCCCCATCCCATAGAGGCTCCATATGAAATTTGACTTCAATCGGCCCAATGGTTTCCGAGGAGAAGCAGTTCGAAAATTTTCTGTTTTTTCGCCTCGGCGAGGCTATACTAAATGGAATGTAATATTTTGCAAGTTTATTGGTTAGATCTCATTGATGTCTATCAGTATGCCAAAAATTGTTTAAATATTCTAAGCGGTTAAGTCACTATCACCAATTTTCACAAACGGGTTACGGACGGACAGACAGACTGACAGACTGACAGAATGACCGAATGACAAGGTGATTTTAGGGCACTCTGAGTAAATCAACCGACTTCAGTCTGTCGCTTTTTCTGCGGTTCGTGCAATTATTGTTGGCAGAGGCTTAAATGCATCTTCACAATGTCTTGTGCTTAACCCATTTGGCACTGGAAACACCAAAACCAGATACTGGCAAAAGTGAAGGACCAGATAAGACGCCTCTGAAGTTCAGCTTTTGTTTTGTTTGAGTTGAAGTTTAACGTCCTCATCAACACTATTTAGGTCATTTTGGAGATGTTGCATCCAATTTTGTAGGACTTTTACCTGAATTGAGATGAAGTGACATCTCAAGCCCTGCTGCCCACTGAAACCAGTAGTGCTTATACATGCATTGGACGGTCCGACTCCACCACTTTTCCTAGGCAGACTTACTCACCAGTACTAGTGTGCGGTCAGTTTCGGCTCTGCGAGGAAGCACAACGCAGCCCAATTTATATTTCTCCAAGCCCTGGTGGGTGGAAGGCATCAGAAGTACAGTTATTTTTCAGATACATCTTAAATATAACACAACCTGTCACCTCTAAATTTTGAAATGGACTGCTGCAGTTTATAAGAAGATTCCAGGGTAATGGCCACAGACAGCTAAAAAGGGTCAAAACGTTCTACAGTGATGTAGGCGAATTCTGCGCACTTTGAGATTTTGCTTCATCCATTCTAGTTTTGCAGCAGCTTGCTCTACAGTTGTCTTAGCTTGTTAAAAGAATATAGCAACAACAAATATCTCTGTTGCAGTTATTTTGTGGTCTGTCTTTAAAAAGACACACCCCATGTTGAGATGCCATCAATTTTGCCTACTTCTGCGCCCCCAAACAATATCATCCAGTCAAGATACAGTACATTAGATAAAGTGTTTGGTAGGTATACTTGGTTGCTTAAAAGCTGATGGTCAGGATGATTGAAATATATAGCTCTCAGTAAGGTTTTTGCAACATAAGGGCTTGTGGTGCCGACTAAGGTAAAAGCAAAAAATGAATTTCATTCGCCCAGTTTTCAGTCCAAATCTCATCCAAAATAATATATGAAGCTTTGTTAGGTACCTGTCACAGGAAAATGGAAGCATTTAACATGATTTAAGGGGAATGGAAACACTTTCAGGGAACTCCTGCAAAAGTATTTTTGTCTCCCATGTCAATAGGGGTCAATTTGCTCCTCAGGAGCAAATTCTTTCCTTTAAGAGTAGACCCCTTTGTCAGTGGGACAGGGCTTACAGTAAATCGAACAGGAAGTTCCGAAAGCGTGAAAGCTCAGTGATAAGTGCACTTGCCTCTGATGCTATAGTCCCTGGTTCGATCCCCGGAGGCGGTGATTATTTCGGTGTCCAAACACGCTCCACTGGCATCATTAGCAGGAATGAATGCCAAAAAGTGCACCGTCTTTCAGATCGGGACATTAACTGGAGGTCCCCTGTGCAGGAAGAGTCATCTCCTGTGCAGGTTAAAGACCCCTACTGTAATTAAACGGTTACTGTGTAGGCTTTCAAACATGCAACCTTGAGTGTATGTAATGTACACCTGCGATTATGGTCAAATGTGATAGATCGCAGTATAAGTAGAAAGAAAGTTGTCTCCCGTTGAAAAATGGTGGAAAAATCTGCCAGGTGTTCCCATTCCCCTTAAGCTGATTCATTTAATTTTGAAATAATCTGGGCAGAATTGCGTGTGATAGCTCAATGGTTAGTCCACTTGCCTCTGATGCTAGAGGTCCTGGATTCAATTCCCAGCAGCGGCGATAAAATTTCTGTGTCCGAACACGCTCCATTGGCATGATTTGCAGGGATGAATGTCATCGGAACGGGACATTAACTGAAGGCCCCCTGTGCAGGGAGAACCATCCCCTGTGCCGGTTAAAGATCCATACCGTAATTACACGATTACTTTGTAGGCTTTCATCCTGCAAACCTGGAGTGTATGTAATGTACACCTGAGGTAATGGGCAGTATGCAGTATCAGTAGAAAGAAAGAAAAGAATTAGCCTACACGACTGTATAGATCTATATTCCTTGCATATAAAAATTTGTAAAAAGAAAGCAGATCAAACTTTCATGTTACTATAGAAGACTTGACAACTGAACAATCAAGACATTTGAGGATTCACAACAAAGATATCTGCCTGCCGAATAAAGGTTCGGGTCGGTAACACAATTTTATAATTCAGAAGCGAAACAAAATAAATTTCTTCTCTCCCAATCACTTCGTTCATAAAGCTACATATATAAAATTATTATCTTCTGTTAAAGGGATTATTCACCTGTAAATCGGCTTGCAAAAGGTGTGAAAAAACAGCTAGGATGACACTAAAGTAGGTCGAAACTCTGTTGACACCTTGCACATGTGTTGTGTTTCTTTCATCTCGCCGTCAGTGTGTAATGAATGTGTAGAGTGTTTACCAATCAATTAACCGCTAACAGATCCCATAGCCAATCAAATTGTCGTTGAGCAGATAATGCAATTGACGCGGCCATTTCAAGAGAAAAAAATACACAGAAAAAACAATACATATTTCTCAACGGATTTTGCTAACAAAGAAAGGTTTGTGACATTTTTGCTCTTGTCTCCCAAGAATAAATACATATTTATCTTTCCTTTTTCACCTTACAGTTGGTCATCAAATCGCTCAAAAATCCATTTTGGGCTTATGAATTCGTAGTGTCTACCCGTGCACAAGAAATCTTGCTTTATGGCTGTTTGTTTCACGGGGTGTATTACCAGAATGCGTGCTGTGTGGCAGTGTCAGTAAAATCTCCTATATACAAAGATCATTTGAGTATAAAAATAATACAACCGAAGCGTTGCAACGGTGTGCAGACCGATCAAAATTGTCGATTTTGGCCAGGCCTCAAGCTTTTTCTTGTGACCCCCCCCCCAAAAAAAAAAAATATACATGAGCCTAAACATTCCAAATGACATTTGAAATGAGTAGCCAGAGTGTGTATTTTTTAGGGCCAACAAGATCTACATAAGCATGCACCCATTTTTCATTTGTTTGGCTATAGGCGCAATTCGCTATTGCTCAGTGGTTAGTGCATTTGCCGGCCCCCATTTTGATCCTTTCTTTCTTCCATTTTGCCCAGAAGTGGACACAGACGGTGTACATTATATACACTCCAGGTTTGCAGGATGAAAGCCTACACAGTAATCATGTAATTACGGTATGGTCTCCCTGCACAGGGGGCCTCCAGTTAATGTACCGATCCGAAGGATAGTGCACTTGTAGTGGTGATATGTATAAAATATAGCTTTTATAGCGACGTGGTAGAGTGTTGGCTTGTCACTCCGGCAGACTGGGTTCGATCCCCGGCCAAGTAAAGGTGATTAGCATTTTTTTTTCACCTGTTATGTACATTTGGCATCCAACGTAAATGACCCACAGAGACTCGGACCACATCCGTGTACCGGCGAGTTTCGTTGGAAAGTTTGAGAGATTCGTGGACGAATCTTAAATAGGAGGGGGAATATGTAGTAGTGATAGGTATAAAATACACTTGTACTGCCTTGAGGTACAAGCCGGCTTTTATAGCAACGCCGTAGAGTGTTGGCCTGTTACTCAGGCGGTCCAGGTTCGATCCCCGGCCGGGTAAAGGTAATTTTTTTTTTCACCTGTTACACACTTAATGACATTCATTCCTGCAAATGATGCCAATGGAGCGTGTTCAGAAACCGAAATTTTATCACGCTGCCAGGGATCGAACTGGGAGCCTCTAGCATCAGAGGCAAGTGCACTAACCTCTGATGCTGTTGTTGTTTATATAGAAAGCATTTTAACGCTGCTTATAAATACTAGGTACTTAAGTAAAACTCTTGTGCATTTCTCAAAGTGAAAAACTCATGCTGCTATACTTATGAGCTATCAAGATCCCTGGCGGGTGGTTGTTATTTCTGTGTCTGAACACACTCCCCCAAGGTACATTTGCAGGGATGAATGTCAAAAAAGTGCACCGTCATTCGGAATGGGACGTTAACTGGAGGCCCCCTGTGCAGGGAATGTCATCCCAAGTGCAGGTTAAAAACCCCTCCCGTAATTATCCTGCGTGTAATCCTCACGAGGGGATGTGGATGCCAATGGAGCGTGTTCGAACACAGAAATTTATCGCCGCTGCTAGATAGATTACTGTGTAGGCTTTCACCTGGGAGTAATGGTCAAATGTGACCGATTGCAATTTAAATTAAGATAGGTAGGACTATCAAATTTGGTCATTACCTCAGTTACAGTCGAGCATGACATTGCATGGCAGGGTTTTCAACTGTGGTACGAAAACAATATACCCGATTTTTCTTCGAAAAAGCGGGTATAAAAATTGTGATATTTTTCTTATTTCTGCTCAAAATATAGATTGTGGGTGCTCGTTAGACCTGCCTCATCGAGGCAGTTCTAACGAGTACCCACAATCTACATTTTAGAGCATAAATAAGAAAAATAAGGTTTACTCCTGTAAACCCGAGTTTTACTGTATAAAAGTGGGATTCAACGGGGTAAAAATTATATAGGCGTGTATTCGTGATGTCATAATTGCATTGATTTCCATCACATTAACAAGTCCGTGAAATGAACATGTCCAGTGACTGGACCCCTCTGCACCCCACTTTATATGAAGATGGGGTTTACACTTACGAGGGTAGGCTGAAAAGTTTTGAGCCTGACCAAGATCCAATGGTTTGTCCATGCTGAAAGTGCCTTATTTTTCAACCCTCGTACAGGGGTATACATTATTTCCAGGACATAAGCTTTAATCAAAATTTATTATACCCCCGGCATACGAAGTATGCTATGGGAGTATATAGTTTTCGTCCTGCCGTTCATCCGTCCGTCTGTCCGTTTAACATTTTGGTTAAAGTTTTGCGTCAAAGTTTCTAGGAGATTGTATCTGCTGAACCGTTTGATAGATTTAATTGATACTTACACTGAAGTTACATACTGGTCTAAAGATTTCATTGATGCATGTCCCACCCCCCACAGTGACCTTGATGTCAAGGTCATAGACTTAGAAATATAACATTTGGTTAAAGTTTTGCGTAAAAGTTTATAGATGCCCGTATGTTCTAAACTCTAAGACAAATTCAATTGATACTTGCATCGATGTTGCATACCAGTCCAAAGATTTCATTGATGCATAACCCACCCTGCTGCTTCAGTAACATTGATACCCCCACTCCTTCAGTAACTTTGATGCCCTCACTCCCTTGGTCCATTTAGAAATTCTATGTTTAGCTTTTTACAAGCACATTTATAGATTCTTATAGCTTCTTGACATCTTCGTTCATATCACATACAAATTTGAAAGCTATATCAGAGTATGACCCTGGCCGGGGGTATATGTGACCCACTGGTCACTTTCTCTAGTTTGGAAAATGACTGAACTTTTAGCAAACAGTGGAAGCCCTGATCAGATGCCGCATTTTGCGGCGTCTGATCTGGGCCTGCACTGTTTGCCAGGGTACTCGTTTTGGGGTTTCTGGTACTAAATGGGTTAAGTGTGCACCAGTGAGCAATGATCATATCTGCATCCTATTAAATTAAACAAAGATCAGATTATGAGATACCATTAACCCTTTTTGTACAAAATTGAATCTTCCTCCTCATACATGTATATAGCCAGAGTCCATTTCTAAATTTAGGGGTGACAGGTTGTGGTATCTTCAAAATTGATTTGGAAAATGGCTGAACTGCCTGCAAATAGTGTAGAACCTGGTGAGACGCTGCATTCTGGGCCTGCACTGTTTGTTAAGGTGTCCCTTTTGGGGTTTCCAGTACAAAATGGGTCATATAATATTCCATTAATTAGTTAGTTTATACTAATTTATTTTAGTTCGATTGCGATGGAAGCTGCAAGCTTACATGTATTTAATCACTCTCAAACACTCATTCCAGATGTTTTCACGCGCACGAAAGAGAGGCAGTGACCATTACACCACTGCTAGCCATTTACACCTGGGTGGAGCGAGGCAGTGTCATTATGTGTTTTGCCCAAGGACACACCTCCATACCAGGTGCCGGATTCAAATGCACCTCTCGATCATAAGTCCAACGCGTTAACCATTGCGCTTCCATTAATTATATTGGTATAGACGGATCCAATGTTTTGACACGTGACCTTGTTTACTTGTCACTGCGCATGCGCAAAACTACTTTTCCTTTGGATAGCGATCTTTCGTGGTTGGCAAAAAGCCGTTGGTTCCATATAAACACATTGTAAATATGTTTAATATTACGGGAATATTTTAGTTGACTGTTACAGAAAATCGATCAAATTACACTTTAAATGAGTAGATAAATATATTCTAGACTTCATTCCTGCATCTTCCGCATTTTTAATCATTCGTTTTGCGCATTTTTATTACAAATAATTAAGAACATCCAGCCTCGTTACCTGCCTAAGTTTATCGGGTAATTATCATCAAAACAGCCTCAAATATTCTAGAAACCAACAATTACTAGCCAAGACATGTCTATTTTAAAAGTTTAAGGGTCAATTTTGTCGTTTCGATTCCAAACAAAATAAGAGTTTACAGAAAATAACATCGTATTTACAATAGCGACAAACGGCCAAAGACGTTTTTTGCCCACCACCGGTAAGTCCCGGCAAATAGTATTATTGAGTGATGACGTAGGGTTTGGATGTGTCTATATGGATATAGCCCAAACTTTGGCTATTCCAGTTTCAGAATAATTTATCTAAAAGTTGTAAAATTTGGACATGTGACATGGCTTCTACAACAGCCCAGATAAAGAAATAGATGTGGTTGAATAAGATTAGCTAAGCTAGCTGTCTTTTAGTCTTGGCCCATATTTTAACCCTTTTTGTACCAAATGGAATCTTCCTCCTTATATATGGCAGGAGAGGGGTGTCAGGTTGTGTTTTCTTCAAAATTTATTTGGGAAATGGCTGAACTTTTCGCTAATAGTGTAGGCCCTGATCAGACGCCGCGTTCTGCGGCGTCTGATCTGGGGCTGCACTGTTTGTCAACTACCAATTTTGGGGTTTCTGGTACTAAATGGGTTAAAGGTTCATTTGACTGCATTAAAATTCAATATCCTTGATTTGTACTTTGTGTGTGTTCTGAGTTTTACATCCCACCAACAGCTCAGAATTGAATCAGAATTGTTTACTGGTGACACATCCTTCAGGAAGACAATCCTTCACCAGCTAAGGTCATTCAGAGATGGGACCTGGGTTTAAAGACTCATCCTAAAGTCTGAAGGTTCCAACCCACAGCCCCTGGTTTACGAGGCGAGTAGCATATATAAACCACTACACCACAGAGGCTTCTAGATTGTCCAGTGACCATGGTGACTGTGTCTTTATGTTCATGTACCGTATCCAAAATTTTTACTGATTTATTTATTTGATTATTTATTCATCCTATTCATTGTGTTATGTTTAGAAGAAGGTGGCTGATCTTGACCTGCATTGTTTGCCAGGGTACCCATTTTGGGGTTTACGGTACAAAATGGGTTAACCCACTTTGTTCTGGAAAACCCAAAAATGGGATACTGGCAAAGTTAACCCTTGTCCTGCTGAATATTCATATATGCCACACCCACTACCGATTATCAACCAATCAGATTACCTGTAGCAAATTATTACAACAAATTCACAATCTGAATGACAAACAATGTAGATCCTGATCAGATGGCTTCTTCAGAAGCCATCTGATCTGGATCTACATTGTTTCAAAGAAAAGGCATATCCGGGCTCAGCAGAACAAGGGTTAAACACTGTGCAGGCCCTGGTCAGATGCCACAGATCACAGCATCTCATCGGGGCCAACACTGTTTGCTAAATGTTCAATTGATTTTAACCCTTGTCCTGCTGAATAAATTAATATAGACACACCCATTTCTTTATATCAGCCAGTCAAATCATGTGACATAATAGGGATCGATTTTCTGGCAGGTTTGAGCTATTTATAGCTGGGCTGTTTTTAGCACTCAGGGGCTTCATTAATTTCAGACAAACAATCTTGTGCCGGTCTACAGTGTGTATAGCACAAAATCCTGACAAAGCAATGTTTATTATCAATAATTCCGGCAGAATATATGCAAGTCTGAAAACCTTTGCAACGGCTGGAGATCCAAATCAGCCTGTACTGTAAGTGATGTAGAAAATGCTTTCAACTAAGTTTGCCGGCCTCGGTGGATCAGGAGGACGCGGGTTCTATACCTGCCGGGGTAGCAACATTCTTACGTGGCGATTGATCATGAAATCTTTTCTACGGTCATTCTCTCCATTCAGCTGATTCAAGAAGGGCTGTTGTCAGTTTCTGGCAAAAGCATCACGAAAACACGCCTATATAATTTTGACCCCTTGAACCCCACTTTTATATAGTAAAACTGGGGTTTCCAGGGGTATACCTAATTTTTCTTATTTCTGCTCTAAAATATAGATTGTGGGTACTGGTAAGAACCGCCTCATCGCTCGATGAGGCGGTTCTAACGAGTGCCCACATTCTATAATTTGAGCAGAAATAAGAAAAATATCACAATTTTTCATCATAAAATTTTCATTTTTCGGCGATAAAGGTGGCAATGTATTTGTGTAGGCGTGTTTGCGTAATGAATGATTGTGCACTGTACGGAGTAACCACTTACGTATAAGCCTGCCCAGGAATAGTGTGGATAGGTAAACTGACCGGCTCAAAAATGACCTAAAATAGTGTTGGCGGGGCCGTTAAACTCCAATTCGAACAAAACAAATCAACTAAGTTTATATAACGTTTGTCCGAAATTCATGACGCAGAGACACATGCTATATGTAGACAATACTGGTTTTCCAATTTTATTACATAGGCACCTTCAATTGCGCTGATCCTGTTTCGGAAGCCATCTGAGTTTCCAAAAGTAGGGGTTGTCGTGTTCAGCCGAATAGTGGTTGAAGATAACAACCTGACACCCCTAAATTTTTAAAAAGGACTTGTGCTATAATATTAGGTGGAAGATTTCATTCACTACAAAGTACCTGCCAATTATTTTCTGCCATTCTACAAGAGAGAGTTAATATACATGTAACTTTTTGACTTCCTTTTAACCCTTGTCCTGCTGGGTTTTTTAATCTGCCACACCAACTACCGATTATCAACCAGATAACTTGATGCAAATTATTGCAACAAATTCACAATCTGAATTGCAAACAATGTAGATCCTGATCAGATGGCTTCGTCAGAAGCCATCTGATCTGGATCTTCATTGTTTGGAAAATAAGGACAAGGGTTAATATTGAGACAGAGACCCACTGAAAAAGTGGCTAGTACCCTAATGATCCTAAGTATTAGGACAGATAGGCCTGAGGAAACGGTGCAAACCCAGATCAGACTGCTCCAAAAGGAGCACTCTGATCAGGGTCTGGACTGTTTGCCATTTGGACTCCTTGCTGGATCATGAAACCAATTTGTTAAAATTTTAGGAGAATTACACCAAGTCGTCCAGGCGTCAGAATTTTTGGGATTTTTTACGGTACTTCGGTCACTACCTCGCAATTGTCACATGAAGAAAGTGTGTGTAAATATTTGCCTTTTGAACTATTTGATTTTTTAAGCCTAAAATTACAATGAGTCCCAACTATTTGATTTTTTTAAGCCTAAAATTACAATGAGCCCCACTGGCACATTCTGAACCAGGCTATTATTCATTATTTTCTCCCAGCCAACATAAAACTAATACTTGAGATACCTGAACAAATTCATAGTATAAACGTCCAAGGTCTGATGGGGGGTCTGACAGGTTTCCACCCAGCCATATCCCTGACCCCAGTTTGACCAACCCTTTGATCTATTTCCCTTCACTTTTTCATTCACTGAAACATTAAATGTCCTGAGAAAGTATGGAAAAAGGCCTTAACAATTCTCTGATTTATGTCCATTAAATTGGCATCAGTGGCCATCTAAATAGACATAAATACATGTACATTTCTTCTTGCATGAAGTTACGTCAAGCTCTGTATATGTATGCAGTCAGTAAGGCCTTTTGCAACTTGGACAAGACTGGGCTCATGTGGAGAGTTGCCTGATCCTTTACTGCACATAGACACCTATAAGATAGATACCCTTTTCTCATGGGGCTCAGCCGGTCCAGATAAGGCACTAAAGTAGTGATATTTTTCTTACTTCTGCACAAAAACATACCCAGAGGGTACTCATTAGAAGCACCTCACTGCATTGTGGGTACTCATCAGTTCTAAGCACCTCAGTGAGGCTGACACGATTAATCGTATAATCGATTAATCAATCAATAAATTCAACAAAATGATTATCATATCTGATTTGCTTTTAATCGATTACTCGATAGGTACAATTTACTACCCAAAGTTATGCCTAAAATAGCTTGATGAGTGACAAACAGTGCAGACCCTGATGAGACGCCGCATTATGCGGCATCTCATCTGGGTCTACACTGTTTGCTCAAGCCTGTCTGTTCAAATATACATATGGTAAAGTGAAACATATGGTAAGAGTCATGCTCAGACGGAAAGCCAGAGAGTTAAAATAATGACAAAAACCTTAGCGATTACTAATCGATTATCGATTGCAATGACATGACTGATAATTGATTATCTTTTCAGCTCCGATTAGCCAGCCCTAGTACCTACAACATATATTTCTGTACAGAAATTAGAAAAATGATGTATATGGATACTCCCTCTTATCTGGGGCTGTGGAGTGTCATAGCTCTTGTTGACCCATGGAGATGTATACAGACATTAATGTGATTATTTGTGATGAACTAGAAAATTTTGGCCTGCTTTTCATTAAAAAGTTTTTGATCATGTTAATTGATAAAACTTTGTGCTTGTGGTTTATGGGGCGGAATTCCTAGATTTTTAGATTAACCCTTTTACCATACTGAAAGTGGAAATTTTAATATGCCACATTCCTCCCTGATGCTGTTTGATTTCAAAAAGAGTTTTGGTGCAGATCAGCTGGTTTCTTGGTTTAATTTGTTTGTATTGGAGTTGAAGTTTAACGGCACAGTCAGCACTATTTTAGGTCATTTTTAGCCAGTTAGTTTACCTATCCACACTTGGGCAGCCTTACACATAAGCGGTTTAAACCATTACAGTGCACATTCTTTCACCAGAAACTGACAACTGCCCTTCTTGAATCAGCGATGGGAGAGGACCGTAGAAAAGATTTCATGATCAATCTCAACAAATTTTAGAATGTTGCCGACCCCGGCAGATATCGAACCCGCGTCCTTTTGATCACCAATCAGATGCCCATCAGACTGAGCTACCGAGGCTGGCAGCTGGCTTCTTAGAAGACAGCTGATCTGGATCTATACTGTTTTCAAAAAAGGACATGTCCAGGTTCGGCATGGTGAGGGTACATGTAATAAGACCTAATTGTCTATTTCCCCTCATCAATAAATAGTATTATGGGTTGTGTTACTTATGGCTATTAGTGTTTCCCCCAATGAGTTATAGCAGGGTGCTGCACCCTGCTGCCCTTCTCACCCACCCTGCTGCCCCTCTCACCCACACTGCTGCCCTTTGTTGGTGTGAAAGCATTTTCTGGAGAATAAGTGTCAAAACAAGTTCCTGTATATAAAAGAAGCCTTTTGGTCATCTTAGGAGATTACAGTATGCTCTAAAATATTGGTTATTAATTAAAGCATGTTAACCCTTATCTTGCTGAATATTCATTTAAGCCACACCCATTTCTGTCTATCAACCAATCAAATTATTTGATGTAATTTATTGTTACAAATCCATAAACTGTATGTCAAACAGTGTACACTGTTAGCAGAGATAGGGGTTGTCGTGAACAGCAAGACAAGGGTTAAGCCTTTATTTAGGCTCTCTGGAAACATGATGGTAAAAAAGTGCCCTTTTAGAACACTTCCACCTGTTAAAAGTGCCCTTTTTCTGAACCAGCACGCTGCCCTTTTCCAAGTCTGGGGGAAACACTAGCTATTTTATATACATATAATATATCTAGCCAGGGTGCAAGATATTTAACTGGAACACTGGTATACTATACATCGCCAGCAAAGATACTTCACGGCCCCCACCCATCAGGGCTTAAAGAAATATATTGGCTGCATAATGCTTCCAGGCAGAGCTGAAACTGACCCGCACATGAGTACTGGTAAACTGCTTGAGAGGATCTAAGCCTGCCCAGGCAAAGCGGTACGAGTCGGACCGTCCGTGCTTATAATAAACCCTATTGGTTTCATTGGATGACAGGGTTTGAGATGTTATTTCATCTCTATGTCAGGTAAAAGTCCCACAAAATTGGAAGCAAAGTCTCCAAAATGACCTATACAGTGTTGACGGGGACGTTAAACCTCAAATCAAACAGACAAACAAACAAAGATACAGTCCAACCTGTATTCAGCAAGCACCTAAGGGATGATCAAAATGTGCTTGCTTAAGACAGGTGCTTGCTTTATACAGGTGAATTTTAATGCACTTTCCTTTTTTGGGAACTGAAGCCATGCTTGCTTATGACAGGTTGCTTGCTTAATAGAGGTGGCCACTATGACAGGTTTTACTGTACTTCATAGTATTATACATTGACCCATTTAGTTACCAGAAACCCCTAAACGGGCACCCTGGCAAACAGTGCAGGCCCAGATCAGACGCCGCAGAATGCAGTGACTGATCAGGGCCACCACTGTTTGCTAAAAGTTCAGTCATTTTCCAAATAAATTTTGAAGAAAACACAACCTGTCACCCCTTAATTTTGAAATGGACTCCTGCTATTATAAAAGGAGGAAGATTCCATATGGTGATGGGTGAGTTTTAGTTTTACGTCCCACCAACAGCTAAGGTCATACGGAGACGGGACCTCGGTTTAAAGACTCATCCGAAAGTCTGGAGAAGCCCGGGATCGATCCTGCGATCCCTGGTTTACAAGGCGAGTAGCGTAACCACTGCACCACGGAGGCTTCTAATTCCATATGGTACAAAAGGGGTTAAATAATTAATTTTATTGATTAAAAAGAATCTAAATAATTCCTTGATTAAAAAAGAATGTCTTTGATTTTCATAACTATACACTACATTGGATAATATGCCACATGAGATTGACAGCCAGTCAGTTTTTATAAGCAAATAGAAGTATAAAAAACATACTTTTAAAGCTGTGTTTTGAAAGCAGATTTGGTCTCAAGAAATAGTTTGGAAAGTTTGTTAAAGAATACAGTAAAATTCCTCTGTTAAGACCACCTTTGGGACTGCCCAAAAGTGGTCTTTAAGACAACTTTTGAACAGTCTCAAGCGTGGTCTCAAACTAGAGGACACTGAGTGTTGCAAACACAATGAAAGAATATCCCCTTCAGCCTTTTAAATGTATATCATCATCATCATCATCAATGGACCCCGCCCAACAAGGCTTGAAGAAATAGATGGGCTGCATGATGCTTCCAGGCAGAGCTGAAACTGACCCGCACATGAGTACTGGTAAACTGCTTGAGAGGATCTAAGCCTGCCCAGGCAAAGTGGTGCGAGTCGGACCATCCATGCTTACATGTATAAACCCTATTGGTTTAATTGGGAGGCAGGGCTTGAGATGCCATTCCATCTCAATGTCGGGTAAAAGTCCCCAAAAATTGGAAGCAATGTCTCTAAAATGACCTTTACAGTGTTGTCGGGGACGTTAAATCTCAAATCAAACAAACAAAAACAAATCATCATCATCAGAGTTTTGATTAAAGTGCAGGTACAGGGGCAACATCCACATAAGTGGGTCCCCTTCCAGCTAGCCGGCTTGCTGCACGCATGGCAGATCTCACACCAGATTTCCATATTTGTCTGTCATGAGGGTCGAAAGGGAATATAGTGAAAAGAAGAATTGGTATTTCACTATGTAACAGACCGGACTGCAGAGCACACAGGTCTATACTGCTTGCAGGTCTGTCACAGGCCTCATATTTTTCAGGCATTTGCAGGATTTCAGGCTTTTAGAGCTTCATTTTTCTTGATTCTGATTTTTCCTCCTTAGTCTGTTTAAAATGACTATTTAATGCTTATGCTGCTGAAAAAATTTATTTAGCTACACCCATTTCTGACTATTAACCAATCAAATTACTTGATATAATGTATTTGTTCATTTTACAAACTGTATTGCAAACAGTGTAGATCCTGATCAGATGGCCATCTGATCTGGATCTACACTGTTTGCAAATGTAACAGTTTCCATGTTCAAAGTTGGGTCTTTCAGGCATGGGAAAGCTTGGTCAGTATGAGGCCTGCTGTCAGCATTGTCTTGATTTAAGCAGACAATATTTTTAACAGCCCATAGGTGGTCTTACTCTTATCCCACTGATCATGACAAGCCCTACTTTTGAAAACAGTGTAGATACAGATCATTCAGCTTTTGAATGCAGAGCACACAGGTCTTCACTGCTTGCAGCTCTGCCAGCATTGTCTTGTAGGCACCAAACAAAACTTCAGCAGACAGTATTTTTAACCCTAATCCTGCTGAATATTTCAATAAACCACACCCATTTCTGATTACCAGCCAATCAGATTACATGATATAATGTTTCCATTCAAATTCAAAAAATGAATGACAGAGTAGATCCTGATCAGATGACTTCTTGAGAAGATCTTCTTCAGAAGCCATCTGATCTGGATCTACACTGTTTGCAAAGGGAGGGGCTGTCATGAACAGCAGGATTAAGGTTAAATGTCACAAAGGTGGTCTTAACTCTTATCCCACTGATCATGACATCCCTACTTTGGCAGACAGTGTAGATCCAGATCAGATGGCTTCTGAAGCCATCTGATCAGGATCTACATGTACACTGTGTGTCATTCAGTTTGTGAATTTGAATGAAAACATATGTAATCTGAAAGGCTGATAGTTATAAATGGGTGGGGCTAATTAAATAATTCAGCAGGATAAGGATTGTCGCGCCTGCTATTAGCATGGCGCGCTGCAGGCGTCCGGTTTTTTGTCCATCTGTTAGTCAACATTTGCGACCACCCTAGCATTCACCCTATAATGGTCAAGTTAATTTCTCAAGAACTATAAGAGCTTCATTAATGATACCTGGTACAATTTTGTATCTGGGGATGGCAACTTAAATGCAAGCATCCATATTTGACCTTGACCTACATTTCATGGTTCAATGACTTTGTAAAATATTGTAACCACCCTAGCGTTCACCCTAATGGTCAAGTTAATTTCTCAAGAACTATAAGTCAAGAGCTTCATTAATGATACCTGGTGCAATTTCGTATCTGGGGATGGCAACTTAAATGCAAGCAACCCTGACCTACATTTTATGGTTCACTGACTTTGTGAAATATAGCGACCAGGCTAGAGCTTTATTAATGATACTTAGTATATACTTGTATCTAGATGCAAGCATCCATATTTGACCTTGACTTAAATTTCATGGTTCACAGACTTAGTGAACTATTGCATCAACCCTAGTCAGTGTTCAGCCTAAAGAACTATAAGAGCTTCATTAATGATACTTAGTACAAACTTGCCACTAGGAATAGCAACCTTTACATGTATGTTTGACCTTGGCCCAGATTTCTTGGTTCGGTGACTTGCATCCCCCACAGACGCGACATAGGCTTCGGCAGAATTCTTGTTCTGTACATAGCATTGAAAGAAGAAAATGGCATCTTATCTGTGTTTGCAATTCCTGAGTTTTGCATCACTGTGGTGTCCAACTGGACAAGGCCTGCTGTCCTAGCAGCAGATAAGGGTAGTTTGTTTGTATTGGAGTTGACACTATTTAGGTCATTTTTGAGCCAGTAAGTTTACCTATCCACACTTTTCCTGGGCAGGTTTATACAGTGCACATTCTTTCTTCAGAAACTGGCAACTGCCCTTCTTGAATCAGGGGAAGGGAGAGAATGACCGTAGAAAAGATTTCGTGATCAATCTATACGAAAGAATGTTTCCGACCCCGACGGGTATCGAACCCTTGTCCTTCTGATCACCAGTCAGACGCGCATCCGACTGAGCTACCGAGGCCGGCACAGATAAGGTTGTTATTTCTTCCGTTTCTTCTTTCTCCCCCTGTCCCTCTACTATCCCTTTTATCTCCTTTCTGCCCACAATTTAAAATTTAATTTATTTCTGGCTTATGTATATCATGGACCTTTTTTACGCATTCTTTATGAAACTGGGTTCCAGTGCATAAAATTTACATTATAAAATGGCCATGCTTTTCAAAGAGAGAGGCCTTTTTGAAAAGCTATGGGCGTTTTAGCACAGGGCCCCTTCCCTGCACAAAGAATCCTGAGTTTCAAATTCAGTGATTCCACTACAGTTTTGTGAGCTTTTGGAAGTCCCAAATCAACAGCTGAATCATAACTCACTTCATTAGTATTTGATACTGGCTGTAATTACCTCAGCAGTGTTTGTACACTTGAAGAAGATACAGCACCCTTGGGGCTCTTGGAAATTTCACTCTTACACTTGATGACAGTTTAACTGTCAGTCTGGGCTTTAATTTCAGGAATTGTGATTTATCAAATTTTCTCATACATCAAGTTATTTAACCCCTTATCATTGGCTGACAAACCCTAGGGATTCTTGCTAATCTGATGTTGGGCATAGTTTAAAACATGGTATGAAAAAGAATTGGACAGACTGAAGTGCAAAAGTTACCACAGTCTCAGTGCAATGACAATCAGGTCAGGCCTTCACTGTTTGCAAGAAGCCATTTTTAGCTGAGGTGAGCTTTTGGGATCACTTTTTGTCTGTCGTGCGCCAGTGCTTCAAACAACATCTACTCCTAAACCACTGATCAGATGTTGACCAAACCTCACAGGAATGTTACTTAGGTGGTCCCCTTTCAAAGTTGTTCAAATGGTTCCGGTCCATTGCACATCTAGGTTACAGGAACCAAAAATAGATTTTTTTTCACCGAAAATTTAAAAATCTTCTCTGAAACCACAAGGCCCAGGTCTTTGATATTTGGTATGAAGCTTCATCTAGTGGACCCCTACCAAGGTTGTTCAAATTATAGTGCTGGGGGCGAAAAATGCCTCCGCCCCGGGTCCCTTTGGTTTTACATAGGATTATATATGGAAAATCTTCTTCTCTGAAACCGCAAGGCCCAAGTCTTTGATATTTGGTATGAAGCTTCATCTAGTGGACCCCTACCAAGCTTGTTCAAATTATAGTGCTGGGGCCAAAAATGCCCCCACCCCAGGGCCCTTTGGTTTTACATGGGCTTTTATAGGGAAAATCTTTAAAAATCTTCTTCTCTCAGGTCTTTGAAATTTGGTATGAAGCTTCATCTAGTGGACCCCTACCAAGATTGTTCAAATAATAGTGCTGGGGCCAAAAATGCCCCCACCCCATGGCCTTTTGGTTTTAAATGGGCATATATAGGGAAAATCTTTAAAAATCTTCTTCTCTGAAACCGCAAGGCCCAGGTCTTTGATATTTGGTATGAAGCTTCATCTAGTGGACCTCTATCAAGTTGTTTAAATTATAGCCCTGAAGTCAAAAATGCCCCCGCCCAGGGCCATTTGGTTTTACATAGGCTTATGTAGGGAATATCTTTAAAAAAAATTTCTTCTCAGCGAAACCGCAAGGCCCAGGTCTTGATATTTGGTGTGTAGCTTCATCTAGAGTACCTTTGCCAAGATTGTTCAAATTATAGTCTCTGTTGATATTTGGTATGAAGCTTCACCTTTTCAGACCTCCCTCAGCATTATGCACATTATAGCCCTGGGGTTAATAATGGCCCTCCCCGGGACCCACTTGTTACTCTATGGATCAGGTGAGCGATCCAGGGCCATCATGGCCCTCTTGTCTTTAAAATAACTTTCTAAAACAACTCGAATATCAGGGGCCAAAATTTGGATGAAAAATAGTCCAATCTGACCAAGTCAATTTGGTCCAAGAGCATGTCGCAAAAATGCTTTAACGCTTGACCTGCTGAATATTTATATATGCCACTGTTTAGCCCCTGCCCATAGGGGCTTGAAGAAATATATGGGCTGCATGATGCTTCCACGCAGAGCTGAATCCGGCCTGCACACTAGTACTGGTAAACCGCTTAGAGGATCTAAGCCTGTCCAGGAACCGCGGTGCGAGGCGGACTGTCCATGCTAATAAACCCTATTGGTTTCATTGGGGGACATGGCTTGAGATGTCATTTCATCTCAATGTCGGGTAAAAGTCCCACAAAATTGGAAGCAACGTCTCCAAAATGACCTTTACAGTGTTGACGGGGACGTTAAACCTCAAATCAAACAAACAAATATATGCCACTGCCCCTACCGATTGTCAACCAATCAGATTACTTGATGCAAATTATTGCAGCAAATTCATGAGCTGAATGACAATGTAGATCCTGATCAGATGGCTTCGTCAGAAGCCATCTGATCTGGATCTTCGTTGTTTGAAAGATAAGACATATCCGGGTTCAGCAGGACAAGGGTTTAAACATCTACATTTTCTCATTATCCTTTTCATCCATAGCAACTTGCTAAATGATCTTTCGATTGTTTTGGTTTAGTGGTCCTTTCAAATAATCTTATTTTGAGCAAATCGAAGATTTGTTAATCAGAGGTGGGCAAAAATCGGAGTAGCCGGAGAAAAACCACCTGACCTTCCGTTGCAGAACATGGCGTCCCACATGTGACCCAGGCAAGGCTCAAACCATAGCAATGAGAGACATAATGATTTAGAGTCAGGGCTCTTATCCACCAGGTCACGATGCATCATGGCCTGTTAAGGTCTCATGATAACAACAGAAACTTCACAGATAGAACACCATTATATACCTTGAAAATGTCCCGAAGTTACTGGTCAATATCTTTCCATATTGCCCGGAACCGGCCCCGCTAGCTTTGTTGGTAGAGTGTCCGCTCCGGGGAACGGGAGGTCAGGGGTTCGATCCCGGGCCGCGACATACCAAATTCGTTAAAAATGGTACTAGCTGCTCCTCGTTTGGCACTCAGATTTACGGGGTAGAGCTAGGACTGGTCGACCCAGTGTCAGGATAACGTGACTGGGTGTGGTATCATGTAATGTGTCTGGGACATGATACATCAGTGAGGCAGCACTATAAAAGTGAGCATTGAGCTCCCTGTCGCAACCAGACACCGTTGTGATATGACTGAAAAATTGTTGTAAGCGACGTTTAACCCGAATTTACACACACACACACTCCATATTGCCCGTAGTCAAGTTCATATTGCCCATAGATAAGCAGTCTAGTTCACAGTAGAAAGTTCTACTTTCTTGTCGTGCGTTTCCGGCCTGCGCCCATCTGAGCTTGAAGAAATAAATGGGCTGCATGATGCTTCCACGCAGAGCTGAATCCGACCGCACACAAGTACTGGTAAACCGCTTAGAGGATCTAGCCTGCCCAGGCAAAGTGGTGCGAGTCAGACTGTCCATGCTTATAAACCCTGTTGGTTTCATTGGGCGACAGGACTTGAGATGTCACGTCATTTCAATGTTGGGTAAAAGTCCCACAAAATTGGAAGCAATGTCTCCAAAATGACCTTTACAGTGTTGACGGGGACGTTAAATCTCAAATCAAACAAACAATTGTAGGGTGTTTCGACTGAAAGAATGTGCCAGCCTTGGTATCTCAGTCGAATGCGCGTGGGACTGGTGATCAGGAGAATGCAGCAACATTCTTCCGTGGAGATTGATCATGAAATCTTTTCTACGGTCATTCTCCCCCTTCTGCTGATTCAAGAGGGGCAGTTGTCAGTTTCTGGCGAAAGAATGTGCACTGTACTGGTTAATCACTTACGTATAAGCCTGCCCAGATAAATTGTGGATAGGTAAACTGAATGGCTCAAAAATGACCTAAAATAGTGTTGACTGGGCCGTTAAACTCCAATATACAAACAAACAAGAGTGAAGAATGTTAGGCTGAGAGGGCATAAAGCACATGTTATGCTAGCAAATATGACCTACCTGCAACATCTGTTTAGATATTCAATAATTTCTGTTCGGAAATCTGACTAGTACACCACAACCTCTTTATAACACTATTAACCCTTTTTGTACCACATGGTATCTTCCTCCCTATATGAATATATAGCAGGAGTCCATTTCAAAATTTGGGGGTGTCAGGCTGTGTTATCTTCAAAATTTGTTTGGAAAATGACTGAACTTTAAGCAAGCAGTGGAGGCCCTGATCAGACACCGCGTTCTGCGGCATCTGATCTGGGCCTGCACTGTTTGCCCTGGTACCCGTTTTGGGGTTTCGGTACTAAATGGGTTCATGGGGACCAAAGCAGAAACCATGTTAGTTAAAACAACCTTGTTATATCCAAACAAAAATGTATAGATTGTATAGAAAAATGACCATTTATGGTCATTTTTCTATATAATCTATACACTTTTGGGATCCATCTTGAAACAGTGTTATATTCAAAACCGTCTTATAAAGAACCATGTTATAATGAAGTTGTGGTGTATTTTGAAAGAAATAAAATGGACACGTCAGAAAAAGCACCCTGCATTGGGAAATGTCAATGTTTTTAATGACGTCACACCCACCAATGTTACGGTCATCTTCACTTCAGGGCCATTGGGTTC